>CP139508.1:244433292-245033292 GCA_021014915.2 Artemisia tridentata subsp. tridentata
AAGGGGGATTTTGATCAGAAACAAGGCAAGGCTTGTAGCCCATGGGTATACACAAGAAGAAGGAATAGACTATGAAGAGGTTTTTGCTCCTGTAGCTAGGATTGAAGCCATAAGATTGTTCTTTGCTTATGCTTCTTTCATGGGTTTTACTGTTTACCAGATGGATATCAAGAGTGCCTTTCTGTATGGTACTATTGAAGAGGAGGTGTATGTCTCTCAACCTCCTGGTTTTATAGATCCAGAACATCCTGATAAGGTGTATAAGGTGGTGAAAGCTCTTTATGGACTACATCAAGCTCCAAGGGCCTGGTATGAAACATTGGCTTCTTATTTGTTAGAGAATGGATTCCAAAGGGGCAAGATTGATCAGACTCTATTCATCAAGAAGAACAAGGGGGATATCTTGCTAGTACAGGTCTATGTGGATGATATTATATTTGGATCCACAAGGAAGGAGATGTGCTTGGAATTTGAGAAACATATGCTTGATAAGTTTCAGATGAGTTCCATGGGGGAACTTACCTTCTTTTTGGGGTTGCAAGTGAAGCAATCAACTGAAGGCATATTTATTAGTCAGGATAAATATGTGACACAGATACTAAGGAAGTTTCAGTTTACTGATGCTAAAGTGGCAAGCACGCCAGTTGATCCAGAGAAACCTTTGATTAAAATGCTGATGGAGAAAATGTTGATGTACACACCTACAGATCAATGATAGGGTCCTTGATGTACCTTACCTCATCAAGACCAGATATCATGTTTGCTGTGTGTGCCTGTGCAAGGTTTCAAGTCACTCCCAAGGCTTCCCATTTAACTGCTATCAAGAGGATCTTTAGGTACCTTAAGGGTCAACCTAAGTTGGGTCTGTGGTATCCTAGGGAATCACCTTTTGACTTGGTGGCATATTCAGACAGTGATTATGTTGGTGCAAGCCTTGAAAGGAAATCAACAACTAGTAGTTGTCAGTTCCTTTGTTGCAGACTCATATCATGGCAATGCAAAAAGCAGACAATTGTGGCAACTTCTACAACTGAAGCTGAGTATGTAGCTGCTGCAAGTTGTTGTGGTCAAGTGCTATGGATTCAAAATCAACTGCTTGACTATAGGTATTAATTTTATGAATACCATGATTTATATTAACAGTAGCAGTACAATATGCATTATTAAAAATCCAGTGCAACATTCTAAAAAAAAACACATAGAAATTAGGCATCATTTTATAAGGGACTGCAACGAGAAAAAGTTAGTTCAACTTGTTAAAATTGATACTGCTCAAAACTTTGCAGATCTTCTCACTAAAGCCTTTGATGTTGGAAGATTTCAATACTTGGTAGCAAGTATTGGAATGCTTAACCTTTAAAGTTTTTAATCTGTGTGTTTTTATACATTAAATTGGATTTGTACTGCTAGGTTTGTCAATAGGTACTGCTAGGTATAGTTTTTACTGCCAGTACAAATTAGGACTGTTTGTTTGAACTGTTAGTCATATGTTTATACTGCTATGAAGCAAATGCTTTGCAATTTGTTTTTTTGGTTTTGGACTAACATTTGCAGGTCATGGAGTTGATAATGACAAAATCAAGCATGAACTTCCCCTGAAGTGGTAATGCATGAAAGATATAGACTTCCCCTTTCTGTCTTGATCTTGGAGTTTAAGCACAAAGTAGTTACTAGTGCATTGTGTGAGCAGTATTTGGTGGATTAGTAGCTGACATAATACGTTGATGATGGATTGAATTTGGGTATCTCTTAACTAAGGTTTTATATCTGAATTAAGAGGTTCTTTAAAATTTCTTTCTTGAAATCTTATTATGATGTTTTGAATAGGAATTGATAGCATAGTGGACGATACACAATTCCATCAGATAGTGGATTTTTTTAAATGCTTCCCACATAAGCAGAGGATGATATACAATTCTATCAGATAGTAGAATTTTTAAATGCTTCCCACATAACGGTATTCATTAACATTAAATCCCACTATATATGTCTCCCAAATCAAAGAGTTTTGGCAAACTGCTACTGTCAGAACATTTGACAATGCAGACAAAGAGTTAAATGCCACAGTGGATGGCAAATCTATCACTCTTACTGAATCGTCACTCAGGAGGCATCTCCACCTGAATGATGACAATGGTATTAGTGCTATGCCAAACACTGAGATTTTTGAAACTTTAACCAGAATGGGTTACAACATCCAATCACAATCTTTAACTTTTCAAAAAGGTTGTTTTGCCACACAATGGAGATTTTTGATACACACCATCCTTCACTGTCTCAGTCCTAAGAAAACTTCATGGGAACAGTTCAGTAGCAATATTGCAACTGCTCTCATCTGCTTAGCTACTGACAGAACTTTCAACTTTTCAAAACTCATCTTTGAAGGAATGATAAAAAATGTTGATAGCAAATCAAAGTTTTTGATGTATCCCAGGTTCATTTAAACTATTTTGAACATGCGGAAACATCAGCTTCTTCCTCATAACAATGTTTATCCGACACCCAAACTTACCAAAAAACTTTTATGTAATATGAGGATGGCCTCAAAAGGGTATAGTAGGGAAGAAGTTCCATTATTTGATTCAATGCTACAGGTACAGGGTGAAGGGTCAACAACCCCAGTTGACTCCCAACACACACCCACAAGCTCAGAACAATCAGCCTCACAACTAACCTGATCACCAGACCGGTCTATATCCAGAGAGGGCTTTGTTGTACCTCAGCACAGAGTTCCTACCACTCCCTATGTAGCAGATGAGGCTGACTTTGTCAGTATAGGAAGGGCTGCTTCTAATGTCTCAGGCTTAGAAGCTGGGCAGGACATAAGTAACATCCTTAAGACCCAACCTATGGCAACACCAATAGTACCAAGTTCCTTTGAACCCAGTACTATTGGTGGAATCCCAAGCCAACAGGAAATATTGGGTGGCTCAGAGGCTCACCATGTGGTGGAATCTGAGTCAATGCCCCAAGATGCACCTCTCCCTAAAGGTTACACATCAGGAAGTGCTGATGGCAGTAAGACACTTAAAGAGTTGACGGCTTTATGTACGACATTGTCTGAGAAGGTTTCTAGCTTGGAGGCTGATCTCACCACTCACAAGAAGGTTTTTGGTAAAGTGTATACTAAACTGGTGCTTAAAGTCAAGAAATTGGAGCAAAAGGTCAAGACACATAAAAGAAAGAGATCAGCTCAATTGGTAGCATCCACTTACTCATCTTCCTCATCAAGTTCATCAGATGGTCAGAGTGAAGACAAAGGTGAGGAATCTTCCAAATAGGGGAGGAAGATTGCTCAACTAGATGAAGATCCTTATGTTACTTTGGTCCAAGAAGAATCTGGCAATCAGGGGAGGCCAGATGCACAACATGAAGAAGGTACTGCCAGTAAAGTGGAAGGTACTGGTGGTATATCTCAAGGTACTGCTAGTGGTTCTTAAGGTACTGCTGGTGCAGTATATACAAGAAGGCCAAAGAGAGCAAGATCAGACAAGGGTAAAGGTAATATGATAGAAGAAGAATGATCTTCACAGAAAACAACCAAGAAGAACCAAGTCCAGATTACTCTTGATGAGGAGTTAGCTCAAAGATTTTATGAAGAAGAGTTAGCAAGGGCAGCTGAAGAAGAAAGATTAGCAAAATTCATGGTTGAACACAAATTTCAGACTGAAGAAGAAGAAAGAGTTGCTCAGGTTCTTGCTGATAGGGAGTTAGCTACAAAGTTACAAGAAGAAGAAAGGTCACAGTTTACAACAGAAGAACAAGAACAAGCTATTAATGACCTTTTGGAATAGATTAGAAGAAAGAAGAAAACTTATGTGAAGAAACCCCCTACAAGGAAAGAACAACTGTCTTACATGAAGACTTATCTAAAGCACCAAGATACCTGGGAAGAACATCACTTCAAGGGCAGAACTTTTGAAGAAATTGAAAGGATTTACGTTGATACACACAGGAGAATGCAGATGTTCCTGAGAGGTGATCTTGAAACAAGTGAAGGCAGAGGAGAGAAAAGAGTAGCAGAGAAATTGGAATCAGAGGAATCCAAGAAACAAAAAATTGAAAAAGAAATAGGTCAAGAAGAATCTGCTGAGAAGGAAAAAGAGGAAGAGATATTGACTGATGAGCAAATCCATGGAATGATGGTGGTAATTCCAGAAGCTCTTAATGTTGATCTCATTCAAACCAAACATCCCATCATTGATTGGGAGGTATACTTAGATGGAATGATCAAGGGATGGAAAATCATCAGAGTAGGAGGAAAATTTCAAGTCCACAAGTTCTTTGAAGACGTGATCAAAGCCTTTAACAGAGAAGACTTGGACAAGCTTTGGAGCTTAGTTCAAGAAAGGTTCAGGTCTGTTGATCGTACATTTGATACAGATAAAGAACTATGGGTTGAGCTGAAAAGGATGTATGAGCCTAATGCAAATGATTCACTTTGGAGATTTCAAGCTCATAACCTAGATACCACATGGAGATTATTTGAAAACTGTGGAGTTCACAGAGTTTCAACTAAAGCAGGAGTGGAAGTTTACATGTTAGTAGAAAAAGATTACCCACTCAGAGCAGGAGTACTACTGATTATGTTATCATCAAAGCTTCAAGTTGATGAAGAATCTGAAATGGCAAGAGCATTGGTGAGAAAGATTTTCCAGCAAGCAGAAGATATGAAGCTCAGAAGATAGTGTTTGGAAGAGTCCTCACAATCCTCATTTAATTCAGAAAACTTGATGATTTTGGGTAAATCACAAGTTTAGGGGAGGATTGTTGGGAATTAAATGATCCAAGAATTTGTACTGCTGGAAGATTACACTAACAGTACAAACTGTTAGTGTATAACTGAAGACTGCTGAAGAACAACTAACAGTACAAACCGTCAAGTTAGTACTGCTAGTGTATAAAAGATGGTACTGCTGCATGATAAGACTTTAGAAGAACGTGTAGAAGATACGTATGGTAAAGATTGTATGTATATCACAATTAGTTAGAATTATACGGGTAGATACTTGTCTTGTAAAGGACTCCTTGTGTCTATAAAAGGTGGTCCAAGGCTAGATCAGTCATAGATATCATATAAGTTTTGTTAAGATTCAAGGTTTTTGTAACCCTAGTGATATTGAGATCACTCGTATTATTTGCTAATAATATTGAATCATTTGGAGTTATACACTGTGTTCATTATTCATATTGTGTTACTGTTACATCAAACAAATTCTTCTAAGTGTTGTCAAGTAGATTCCGCATACTTAACAATATAACCTCAAAGTATCCTAAACACATTATAAAGGAGTTACATCCACAGTGTTTGATCCTCTCATGTAAGCTCATCGAAATTAGCATGAATAGTCTCCTGAGTTTCTCTAGTACGACGATTCCAGATTTGAAAACCTTTGGAGTTCTCACAATATCTAATGAAGATACCAATGTTAGCCTTTGCTTTGAGTTTTTCAAAATCATCTCGATCATTATTTGGATAGCAAAGAGCACCAAATACATGAGAGTGTTGAATATTCGGTTTGCAGTTGTGAACAATCTCATAAGGAGTTTTGTGATTCCGTTTGGTGATCATACAACGGTTTTGGGTATAACATGCAGTTGATACAACTTCTGCCCATAAGTAATCTTGTAATTGAGCATTGATATGCATCATTCTTGCTGCTTCCACTCATGTCCTGTTGCATCTTTCGACAATCCCATTCTATTCTGTACATTTTACAATGAATGTTTGATGTTCAATTCCCACTTTCTCAAAATAAGATCGAAGAGTATGATTTTTGAATTCAGTTCCATTGTCTGTTCTAACTATTCTGACCGTATTATGAAGCTGAACTTGAATTTTTGTGAGAAAGGTGATGATCAATGAAGGAGCTTGATCTTTGCTTCGGAGAAAATAGACCCAAGTCCATCTGGAGTAGTCATCAACAATTACTAGAATGTAGCATTTACCATTTATTGTTTGAACACGCATAGGGCCACACAAATCCATATGAAGTAGTTGAAGAACGTGATCTGTATTATGTTCTGTTTTTGAATGGAAATGTACACGAGTACTTTTTCCTTGTTCACAAGCTGGACATAAGTGATCTTTTGAATTTCGAAACCGTGGAAGACCATCGACTAGTTTGTGACGTGCGAGTTCAGTCATGGTTTTGAAATTCAGATGAGATAGTCGTTTGTGCCATAACCATGATTTTGTCGAATGTGCTTTGGAGAGCAGACATATAGGAGAAGAAGCAATCATATCAGACATTGAGATGGTGTAAAGACTAGTTCCACGAGTGCCCGACATTAGATCATTTCCTTGTAAGTCACGAACGCAACAAGTTTTCTCCCGAAATGCTACTTCCAAATCCCCATCACAAAATTGACCGACGGAGAAAAGGTTGTGATCAAGGCCTTCGACATAATAGACACGATTAATTTCGATGTTGCCATTGACGTAATCTCCATAGCCCATGATAGCAGCGAAATGATCATTCTCGAATCTGACAGTGTCGATGAACTTTGCAACAAAGTTTACTAACAGTTTGAGATTGCCTGTCATATGTCGAGTACAGCCGCTATCAACAATCCATAGAACAATTTGTACCACCTGCATCACACGAAGACGACAAAGATGGAGTGATGGTAATGGTACAACCTAGAGAATTTGTGGGTTCCGTTGGGTTAGTAACACAGTTATTAATAACTTTCGGTAGCCATGTAAAACTAGGTTTCCTTTGTAACCAACGTTGCCATGTCCAACTAGTTTTAGCTTTCTTCTTAGTGAATCCGCTAGGTGATGGGATTGTCTTAGGAGTTGTATTCGCAACTATGGGTGTGTCTAAGGCATTTTTAGAAACTACACTTGGCGGTTTTCCTAGCACAGACTTAGAAGCAATAGTGGGCCTAGAGGGAATGCCAGATGTACGTTTCTTGTTACGAGTTAAAAGGGAGTTGGCAACACATTTTGTATGACCACCAGATAACATATTATTACGAAAAAACACACAAGATGCATTAATATTCAAAATATTCAAAGGTTCATCATTCGTTACACTGATAGTACGATTACAATTTTCCAAATTAGAATCTAAATCAGATGCAACATGAGTTTTATTCAAATTCCTAAGTTGATCTTCTACTTCTGGTGCTTCTAGTTTTCCGCTTCTACGTTGCCAGATCATATTCTTCTGTTTGTTGCTCTTACGCTTTGATCTGCTAACGCTAATAGTGGGGACTATTCCTGTAGAAGTGGAAGGATTCAAATTAGTAGTCTGAGGGGATGTTTGCCTAGGTGTTGTGTCCATTCTGTACATTCCCAGTGCAATCACATTTGTGTTAACAAACTTTCATTTTTCTAGTAACTGAATTTTCTCTTTAAGTTCAATGATGATGTGATTCTTTTGTTGAATTTTTGAATCAAGTTCTCTATTTAAGCGAACAGTGTCATTACGATTTTGACAACATTCATCGATTTCCTTTTCATATTTGAAAATTTGACTTTTTAAAAAAGCATTTTCATCGTCAAGATTCTCAACTATGGACATGCGACTGTTATGAAAGGACATCGTTTCATTTTGACTTTGCAATTTTAATTCAAAATTTCTGTTGAAAGTTTACTTTGCACATCATCGTTGTGTTTAATGATTATCTCATTTTCTCTTTTTATAGTCTCAATTTCGTGTCTCAACGTTTCAGTGTCAGCAGTTTGATCAACAACAAGCATAGAATTGCAAGACTCATAAATCGAATTCATAACCACAGAGATAATATTAGAACTTAGAACATCTTCCAAGAGTCGATCAGCTTAATTTTGTAAAACTTTGTTTCGACATTTTTGTTTTGAGATCGAATTTTTTGTTGCATTGAAAGTGTTCATCATGGATGTTACTTCTGCTTGGAGTTCTTGTTCCCAGTGTGTAGCACAAAGACACAAATGTTTAACGTATGGTAAAAATTGTTTTTGAAAAATTTCTCTCTTTTCTTTTTCGTAAGCAGATTGAAAAGTGAAAACTTTTATCTCAGAGTTACGTTCAATTGCTTTTTCTAAAAGGTTGATGTCTTCCATAAACATATCAAGGTATCTAAGTACAAGACATCGTTTAGGTAATGGTGCAATTACACCATAATTTCGTAAAGGACCATTTATTTGTGCCACTGGTTTAACAGGACCAACATCGGAAAAAGATTCATGAATTTGCATTACGAACCATGGTTGTTTTGTTTTATCTTTTTGAGGAACAAAAGTGTCAAGAATATGAGGCAATTTTGAATAATCAAATGGTTTATTGAACTTAACATTTCTCATTTTTTATCGACTCTCTTCGTCCTGTTCCTGTTCTTCCTCACAGGTATATACAACAACACGCATAATTGAATCATCAAAGAGCTGGTCTGCACTATACAACTTTGGATTTTCCTTGAGTGCTTTGTGTAGAAAACGTGGTTTGTCATCACCAATAGAAAAACCATAACCTAGGGGATTTTGCTTTAAAGTAAACTTTTGAATTGTTGTTACAGACTCACCAGTTTTATAAACAACTTTTTGAAACTCTATTAATTTACTTTCCAAATCTACGATTTCATCAAGATAAGAATCAATTCGTTTCCTAGACACTTGTTTATGTTCAGAAAAACTAGCTTGACAAGTTGACAACTCTGTTTTTGTTTTTGAAAGTTCAGAATTGAGGTGTTCAACCTGTTGTTTGAATTCTAATTTTTCTTGTTCCATTTGAGAAACCAAGTTATTTTTGGAAGCATCTAATTCTCATATTTGATATTGTAAATCTTGTTCTTTGACATAAGAATTTTGAAATGCAACTTCAAAACCTTGTTCTCATTTTTCTTTTGTTTCAAAATTTGTGAGTTGTATTTTATAGCACTCAAGGTCCGCAGTTAATGATGCAACTTTTGCTTTTAAAGTTCTGTTGATTTCATTGCATTTTTTAATCTGAGATTTTTGTGAGTCCAATTGGGATTGGGTGGTCAATAGTAAGGTCATGAGTTCTAGATTTGGACCGAGCGAAGGTTCATTTTGTTCAATTTGATCATTGTTATCATCATCAATTGGATCATCAAATGTAACAACTGGGTTAATTTGATCATCATCAAATGTAACAACTGTGTTCATTTGTTCATCTTCTTGAGGAGATAATAATGAATCATTTTGAACTACTTGCTCCTCGTCTGATGCAGATGCAGATGGTGATGCAATTTCATGTATTAGACATGTTTTTGGATCAGGTACCTGAGACAGGCCATCAGTATCATACACAAGGCATGTGTGACTCATGTGAAGTTCTTACATGTTTGCCATTAGCATCACAGCTGCATTTGCTTCCAAATCCTCCTTGTCATCATCTGAATATGCATTTGCTATGAAGCTGTTTTCTTTGTCAGTGAGAGTGCCCCCTGATTCATCCTTTAGAGCTAGAAGTAGTGCCTGCTTATGAAACTCACTGCCTCTGACTCTAGGTTTGGGTCATGCATTAGCCAGATGACCTTTCCCATTGCAGTTATAGCACTTAACCATAGTATTCTCAGTCCCTGTATTCCCAGTTTCAACAAGTTCAACCCTTTTCTGAGGAGCACATGCATTGTTCCTACTTCCACTAGCTGCATTAAACCATTGTCCATTTCCTGAATTTCCCATATAACCTCTTGATCCAGTTCTTCCATAAGTACGATTCATTATTTCAACCCGTCCATCTTATACAATAGCTTGATTCCTTGTGTTAGATGAAGTGCGGAGACGATTGTTGGATTTGTTAGAGAATTTGCTGAAAGCACGAGCAATGAGTGCAAATCCTTCATTCAAAGAGTTGAATGCATCGTCTTTGTCATTGTTTGTATTTGTGTAGAACATGGTTTCAGTGTTGTCATAGGGGACAAGTTGATTGTCAGTTGTTTACTGTGTTGACTCATATGTAATAAGTTGGGTTGATGGGGTTTGTTGAGGGTAAGTAAAGTGATGTTGTTGTTGGATATAAGCATGATTTGACTACGGAGGTGGAGCAAAGTGAGATTGAGCTATCAGTGCCAATGAATTTGGAGGGGAGTAAGTTCCACGAAGAGCTCGATCTTTGTCAAATTCAGATTGATGGTGCTTCAGATAATCATACAACAAATCATACGATGCATTGTGAAGATTTTTGGCTTGACGAACAAACGTGACATATTTTTTCCAATCTGGACCCAGACAGCTGAGAAACTTAGTGTTGATTGCAATCCTTGGTAAAACAATGTTGTGTCTGTCCAAGTCATTGATGATGTTTGTGAACCGATGGTAATAAGACTCTAGTGACTCCCCTGATTCAATCACGAACATTGTATATTCGAGGTAAAGTTTGGATTCCAGGTCTTCTTTGTTCAGTTCAGTGCCATCCATTAAGAGATGAACGTGTTCCCACATATCCTTAGCAGTTTTCTAAGCATCAATGCTTCGGAAAATTGGATTAGGTATTCCTTGAAGAATGTATGACATTGCAAGTTCATTTGCCTCACGTTGAAGTAATTGCGCTGCAGTAAGTTGAGTCTCAGGAATAAGGGTCACAATTACTTCTCTTGGAGGAACAGCGGTTGCATCACCTGGAACCGTTGTAGTTGGTGTTTGGAAATGACCTTCAAGTATAGCCTTTTTCAGATATTTGCCATGAGGTTTCTTGAGTTCTATGAACCTTAAGAATCGACTTTCCCATTGAACATAATTTCCAGGTCTGAGCATTGGAGGTGTGTCAAGTGATCCAGCTTCATGTCTAGATTGTTGGATACTGATGGCCTCACACATTTGATCAAACCAATGTGGTTGTTTTGCAGGAAGTGGGAAGGATTGCATTGGTTGCTGTTGGTATGGTTGTTGTTGAGGGGATTGTTGTTGTGGAAAGAATTGATGTTGTTGCATGAATAGTTGTTGTTGAGGATACTGTGGTTGCTGAGGATACTGCTGTTGAAAGTAGTTGAAATAAGGTGGTTGAGAAATGATTGTGATTAGTTAACTTGTGTTGTTATGGATCTTGTAGACAATTGAGAGGTGTGTTGTGAGTTATGAAGTATGGTTTTGGTTAAGTTTGAATTAAGATGATTACTGTTCACGTCCAATCTCGACAAACACTGTTCACAGTTTACCAATTGCGACGAGTTAACTGAATTGCGATGACTTTATCTGAATTGTGACTTGGTCTTCGTGTATAAATCCAAGTCAATGTTAGTTAAGTGTTGACTTGGTCAATGCAAATCAAGGATTACGGCGTAATTACCGCAGAGATTACGCCATAACATTTTAGAGACTTAGAAGAATTTCGTGACCATGAAGGTTACGCTGTAACCAACGCAAGAGGTTACAGCGTAAAAATTACACAGAATGGGATTGAAGATATTACGGCGTAACCAGCAAGACAATTACGATGTAATTGTTGCAGTATGAAGATTACGGCGTAACTATGCATCAAGTTTTGCCGTAAATGTTATTAATCGGATAAGGATCGTCAGAAGATACACTAGTTACGGCGTAACCAGTGTAACCATAACTAGAGGTTACGACGTAACTTTGTCGAAGCCGATAAATATAAACCCTGTTTTCTACATTTACATAACTTTCTCACCACAAAAAGTCAGAAAACGAAGTAGGGTTCTACAAGTACGATCTCCAGTCGCATATGAAGCATTTTCCAAGGGAGAAATCACACGATAACATCAATAAGATTTAGCAAATTACATTTGATTTATACTTTTGATTTCATGTCTTTCATTACCATGCAAAACATTGAATCTTCTGTAATTTTCAAAATGATCGGCTAAGCACATTTGGTGCTAGCCTAGTTAAGATTCCTTTTATGTTATGATTATGTTTTCACGCTTTTATTATTGCTTCTAGTGTATGCATGCTTAGTTTATTCGTAGATCCCCTAGCTTTGATAGTTTTGAAGGGCGGTTGTACTTACTACACTAGGAGAATGGACCAAAGGAGCCTAGAGTATTAGGTTCCGAGGGTTGGTAAGAATTGACCATAGGACTACCAATTCCTTGTGTGCGAATGGACCAAAGGATCACCTTCTGATGTTGGATAAACTTAAGAAGTTAAGGATGTGTGGTCTAAGATCCGAGAGGCCAGATTACACATTAGAATGAATCTAGCCTGTAGCGGCACTTAATAACTTAACCTAGTCTATCGGCGACCTTTGTTAATCACAAAGGAACTACCTTTGATATCAGAGTATAGGAGTCTAGTGAATCTAAACCCCACTTGGAGTGATAGGAAGCATTATTAGAGAACATAGTCATTGCATGATTGGATGAATAACTAGGCTAGTACACTTTCTCCCTACTGCATTCAACTAAATTTAATTTCCATATTTCATTTCTGTTATTTAGTTTAATTAATCAAACAACTCAAAACCCCTTTTAAAACGTGACATAGACTTAAGTTAGAATCTACACACACATAGCTCTTGGGATGTAACACTCCAGGCCAATCCCAGATCGGGCATGACTTGAAGTAATGCTGGGACATATGTTATCATTCGCCTTATACGACAACAACGCGTTTTGTGGTTCAACGGTTAATCTCCCATACGGTTAAGCGTGCTCGTGTGATAGTAGTACTGGCTTGGGTGACCTGCCGGGAAGTCTTCACATGAGGGCCACAAAAGCAAAGCCGTGAGCCTACGGGCAAAGCGGACAATATTGTGGTCTATAAGGCGGGGTGTTACAGGTGGTATCAGAGCCATTCCAAGCCATTCGGTATGTGGGGCAAACCTCATCGTCGTTCGAGGACGATGAGTCCCTTAGACAGGGTTGTTACCCAACTTGAATCCCGGGACGGGATTTCCCTAAGAGGGGTGAATGTAACACCCTAGGCAAATCCCACATCGGCCGTGACTTGGAGTGATGCTGGGACATATGTTAACATTCGCCTTATATGACAATAACATGTTTTGTGGTCTAACGGTTAATCGCCCATATGGTTAAGCGTGCTCGTATAAGAGTAGTACTGGCTTGGGTGACCTGCCGGAAAGTCTTCATACGAGGACCACAAAAGCAAAGCCGTGAGCATACAGGAAAAGCGGACAATATTGTGGTCTATAAGGCGGGGTGTTACATGGGACGACCTCGGTTTTACCAAATACTACACTACACACGATCAGGTTCTCTGCCCGTTAGTACATAAGGTAGACCATAGGTAGACGAGACTTAATATAAACTTAAAACCTGGTCAGAAAACCTGCATCAATCTGCATTATGTGTATGCAAAAATGCAACTTCTTATTAATTTAGTATGCCAAAAAATGTCAAACTTAACCCTGTAACTAAATTGCCAAGTACAACTTTTTTAACCAAAACATAGTCGACAAGAATTAAAAGTTCCATAACGTTACTTTTAGTATGCAAAAACCAATGTTAATCAGTTTGGTATGCCAAAAAAAAAAAAAAAAAAAAGTCAAACTTAACCCACTGACCAAATGGTCAACAACCAAAATAAGGTTTCATCGACACATAAAACACTAACAATCACAACTGAAGCAATGGTAGCATTGAACTAATATTTTATAACCAGAAAACAATTACACCGGTTAACAACTACATCAGATTACCAAAAAAGAAAAAAAACAAAACCCATCACCTAATCTCTTCCCCACTGCTAACTTATACTGCTTCACTTGAAGAAAAAACGAAAATTGCAAAAAAAAAAAAAAAAAAAAAAAAAAAAAAAAAAAAAAAAAAAAAAGAAGCCCATCTTAAGGTCACGTATTTCTTCATTTTAGCAGCTTCAAGTCTTGTTTCCTCTAGTTTAGCTTCCATAACATTCTTTGCCCTTATTAGACCGGGGATGATATTAACTTTTTTTTAATGGCAAAGAGAGATATTATATATATATATATATATATATATATATATATATATATATATATATATATATATATATATATATATATATATATATATAACTGCTACTAGCAAGGTGCTAGAAGCAAAAAACAGTACAGACTAGACACAAACTACATGAACTAGACTCTACCCGAGGCTTTAACTACGAGGACTACAAAAGGGATGAAAAAACTCTAGCCGATTACAAGGAACCCGAGACTAGAGAAATATCCCAACTCACGGAGGCCGAGCCACCGGTTTTCACTCCGGAGTGTTTTGATGAAGGCCCAAACAAGCCTCGAGGAAATAAACCAAAAAAAGAAACAAAGAAACTTATGTTCCAAACACAGGCAATAAACCCCGCGACACCACGAAACAAACATCACCAACCCGCGAGCAAAAAAGGATTATTCAGCCATTCAACCCAATTACGCGACATGCGACCCCTGTGAGAGAGCCAAGAAAATGAAGAGGAACGGATATTATCGAATAGATCACCTTTCTTCATTGGTTGAGCACAAAAGATGATGCTGTTTCGATATCTCGACATCCACCAGAAAAAAGCCGCGAAGATAACAGATAAACGACCAGATTTCTATTTAGGAGCGTGCCACGTATAAAACCAGTTTTTCCAACTATCATAAGACGCAAATGGAGGAAAATGGACATCACCACTCACGAACAAGCGACCAAACCTCCTTAACTAAATCACACTCAAAGAAAATGTGGTCAACCATAGAACCGTGCCAGTCAATAAATTCACAATCAGATCCCGGATATGGACAACCATAGAACCTACGTCCTGGATTTCGATTTGTCCATGATGTGCGAATTACTGCTGATTTTCCACACTAACACACCACCATTCTTTTTGTTCTTAAGTTTTTGGGGAAGAAATAACAAAAGCTGAAGAGAGGGAGTAATGGAAATAATCGAGTAGGAAGATTTTGGAATACGCTTGCATGAATTGAGATATGTACAACATATATCCGGATATGTAAAATGCTATGTACACGTGTTCTATAGAGTACAAATTGAACAGTAGTCAGACAAAACTAGGCAGGTACACGTGTTCTAGAGTACAAAGTGAACAGTGGTTGAAATGAAAGTCATCAACTTGCAAGTCAAAGTGGTCTAAGCTCAGTGGTTGGTGGTGCAACCCACATTGACTCAGGTGCATGTGTTGGTGCAAGACAAAATGAAAGTCATCCTGCTCTAAGTCAAAGTGGTCAAAGCTATGTGGTTGGTGGTGCAAGACAAAGTGATGATGGCAGGCTCAATCAAAGCCAAAGTGATGGTGGTGCATCTGCAAGTCAAAGTGGAAATACTAGTGGAAGTAGAATTGCTTCACCAAAATGGAGCAGAAGTGCAATAAGGAATGAAAGACTTGGAGCAGGTGGAAGTAAAGTGTCTGGCTTACCAAAGGAGTCTAATGCTCCTGGCTCACCCAAATGGAGCAGATCTATGATAAAGAGTAAAAGAGTTGGAGCTCGTTCACCAAAACAGGCTTAAGTTGGATTAGATTGGTGTTTGAAACTTATGTGATATATTTGAACATGTTTAAGACTTCTTTTATTTATGTATGTGGATGTTAAACTTTGGTAACTATGGTATCCAATTGCAATTTTCAAGTCATTGCAACTTGTTGCATTGACAATATGCAATTAAAGGCTTTTATGAGTAAAAGTGTACATGTTTAGGTCCTTTTATTTGTGTCAATTACTTGCATCTGCATTATGTGTATGCAAAAATGCAACTTATTATAAATTTAGTATGTCAGAAAATGCCAAACTTAACCGTGTGACTAAATTGCCAAGTACAACTTTTTTAACCAAAACAAAGTCGACAAGATTTAAAAGTTCCATAAGGTTGCTTTTAGTATGCAAAAACCATTGTTAATCAGTTTGGTATGCCAAAAAGAAAAAAAAAAATCAAACTTAACCCACTGACCAAATGGTCAACAAACAAAATAAGGTTTCATCGACACATAAAACACTATCAATCACAACTGAAGCAATGGTAGCATTGAACTAATATTTTATAACCAGAAAACAATTACACCGGTTAACAACTACATCAGATTACCAAAAATGAAAAAAATCAAAACCCATCACCTAATCTCTTCCCCACTGCTAACTTATACTGCTTCACTTGAAGAAAAAACGAAAATTGCAAAAAAAAAAAAAAAAAAAAAAAAAAAAAAAAAAAAAAAAAACAAGATCACGTATTTCTTCATTTTAGCAGCTTCAAGTCTTGTTTCCTCTAGTGTAGCTTCCATAGCTTCAAGTCATATATATATATATATATATATATATATATATATATATATATATATATATATATATATATATATATATATATATATATATATATATAGAAACTGCTACTAGCAAGGTGCTAGAAGCAAAAAACAGTACAGACTAGACACAAACTACATGAACTAGACTCTACCCGAGGCTTTAACTACGAGGACTACAAAAGGGATGAAAAAACTCTAGCCGATTACAAGGAACCCGAGACTAGAGAAAAATCCCCACTCAAGGAGGCCGAGCCACCGGTTTTCACTCCGGAGTGTTTTGATGAAGACCCAAAAGGCCTCGAGGAAATAAAACAAAAAAAGAAACAAAGAAACTTATGTTCCAAACACAGGCAATAAACCCGCGACACCACGAAACAAACATCACGAACCCACGAGCAACAAAGGATTTTTCAGCCATTCAACCCAATTACGCGACATGCGACCCCTGTGAGAGAGCCAAGAAAATGAAAAGGAACGGATATTATCGAATAGATCACCTTTCTTCATTGGTTGAGCACAAAAGATGATGTTGTTTCGATATCTCCACATCCACCAGAAAAAAGCCGCGAAGATAACAGATAAACGACCAGATTTCTATTTAGGAGCGTGCCACGTATAAAACCAGTTTTTCCAACTATCATAAGACGCAAATGGAGGAAAATGGACATCACACCACTCACGAACAAGCGACCAAACCTCTTTAACTAAATCACACTCAAAGAAAATGTGGTCAACCATAGAACCGTGCCAGTCAATAAATTCACAATCAGATCCCGGATATGGACAACCATAGAACCTACGTCCTGGATTTCGATTTGTCCATGATGTGCGAATTACTGCTGATTTTCCACACCAACACGCCACCATTCTTTATGTTCTTAAGTTTTTGGGGAAGAAATAACAAAAGCTGAAGAGAGGGAGTAATGGAAATAATCGAGTAGGAAGATTTTGGAATACGCTTGCATGAATTGAGATATGTACAACATATATCCGGATATGTAAAATGCTATGTACACGTGTTCTAGAGTACAAATTGAACAGTAGTCAGACAAAACTAGGCAGGTACACGTGTTCTAGAGTACAAAGTGAACAGTGGTTGAAATGAAAGTCATCAACTTGCATGTCAAAGTGTCTAAGCTCAGTGGTTGGTGGTGCAACCCACATTGACTCAGGTGCATGTGTTGGTGCAAGACAAAATGAAAGTCATCCTGCTCTAAGTCAAAGTGGTCAAAGCTCTGTGGTTGGTGGTGCAAGACAAAGTGATGATGGCAGGATCAATCAAAGCCAAAGTGATGGTGGTGCATCTGCAAGTCAAAGTGGAAATACTAGTGGAAGTAGAATTGGTTCACCAAAATGGAGCAGAAGTGCAATAAGGAATGAAAGACTTGGAGCTGGTGGAAGTAAAGTGTCTGGTTCACCAAAGGAGTCTAATGCTCGTGGCTCACCCAAATGGAGCAGATCTATGATAAAGAGTAAAAGAGTTGGAGCTCGTTCACCAAAACAGGCTTAAGTTGGATTAGATTGGTGTTTGAAACTTATGTGATATATTTGAACATGTTTAAGACTACTTTTATTTCTGTATGTGGATGTTAAACTTTGGTAACTATGGTAGCCAATTGCAATTTTCAAGTCATTGCAACTTGTTGCATTGACAATATGTAATTAAAGGCTTTTATGAGTAAAAGTGTACATGTTTAGGTCCTTTTATTTGTGCCAATTTCTTGCATCTGCATTATGTGTATGCAAAAATGCAACTTCTTATAAATTTAGTATGTCAGAAAATGCCAAACTTAACCGTGTGACTAAATTGCCAAGTACAACTTTTTTAACCAAAACAAAGTCGACAAGATTTAAAAGTTCCATAAGGTTGCTTTTAGTATGCAAAAACCAATGTTAATCAGTTTGGTATGCCAAAAAGAAAAAAAAAATCAAACTTAACCCACTGACCAAATGGTCAACAACCAAAATAAGGTTTCATCAACACATAAAACACTAACAATCACAACTGAAGCAATGGTAGCATTGAACTAATATTTTATAACCATAAAATAATTACACCGGTTAACAACTACATCAGATTACGAAAAAAGAAAAAATCAAAACCCATCACCTAATCTCTTCCCCACTGCTAACTTATACTGCTTCACTTGAAGAAAAAAGGAAAATTGCAAAAAAAAAAAAAAATAAAAAAATAAAAAAAAAAAAAAAAAAAAAAACATCTTAAGATCACGTATTTCTTCATTTTAGCAGCTTGAAGTCTTGTTTCCTCTAGTATAGCTTCTATAACATTCTTTGCCCTTAATAGACCAGGGATGATATTAACTTTTTTTTGAACGGCAAAGAGAGATATATTATATATAAAACTGCTACTAGCAAGGCGCTAGAAGCAAAAAACAGTACAGACTAGACACAAACTACATGAACTAGACTCTACCCGAGGCTTTAACTTCGATGACTACAAAAGGGATGAAAAAAATCTAGCCGATTACAGGGAACCCGAGACTAGAGAAAAATCCCAACTCACGGAGGCCAAACCACCGGTTTTCACTCCGGAGTGTTTTGATGAAGGCCCAAACAAGCCTCGAGGAAATAAAACAAAAAAAGAAACGAAGAAACTTATGTTCCAAACATAGGCAATAAGCCCGCGACACCACCAAACAAATATCATGAACCCGCGAGCAACAAAGGATTTTTCAACCATTCAACCCAATTACGCGAAATGCGACCCCTGTGAGAAAGCCAAGAAAATGAAGAGGAACGGATATTATTGAATAGATCACCTTTCTTAGTCGGTTGAGCACAAAAGATGATGTTGTTTCGATATCTCCACATCCACCAGAAAAAGCCGTGAAGATAACAGGTAAACGACCAGATTTCTCTTTAGGAGCGTGCCACGTATAAAACCAGTTTTTCCAACTATCATAAGACGCAAATGGAGGAAAATTGATATCGCACCATTTACGAACAAGCGACCAAATCACCTTAACTAAATCACACTCAAAGAAAATGTGGTCAACCATAGAACCGTGCCAGTCAATAAATTCACAATCAGATCCAGGATCTGGACAACTATAGAACTTACGTCCTGGATTTCGATTTGTCCATGATGTGCGAATTACTGCTGTTTTTCCACACCAACAAACCACCATTTTTTTTTTGTTCTTAAGTTTTTGGGGAAGAAATAACAAAAGCTGAAGAGAGGGAGTAATGGAAATAATCGAGTGGGAAGATTGTGGAATATGCTTGCTTGAATCGAGATATGTACAATATATATCCGGATATGTAATAAGCTATGTACACGTGTTCTAGAGTACAAAGTGAAATAATCCAGTAGTCAGACAAAACTAGGCAGGTTGAAAAATAAGTACAAAAAAGTGTTTGGACAAAAAAGCCCTCGTGTGATTTGCACGTACGGACCCAGATAATGACCAAATCTAACGATCGTTAGAAAATTGGACCACCGGCGTAATATTTTCAAAATGCTAGACTAACGACGCAAGATTTCGCGTTTTTGGATGTCGTATGAAATCTGGCACTACTTCAGGGACCAACGGTGTAACTTACTCTAAAAACTATAATGAGAAGAATTAAAGTGATGAAAAATGATTTGATTGGCTAGTTTGAAAAAATGATTGGTGGAATTTAGAGAGAGAAGATGTACAACACATGTGTCTAATATAAAGTGAATTAGGCATGTAACTAGGCTTGCATTGTAGGTATAAATAACATTACTCAAAAAGGATTTCTAAAGCCACATATTTTAAAGAAGAGAAAAAATTTTAAATGAATATACATCTATTTTTATAAATGCATTTAAAATTGTTGCTTTTGATTTATTCTCAACATTCTAGCCTCAAGGCCCGCCCGATGGGCGGCTAGCTTTTAGGATTTGTTTATAAGATAAACAAAATTATAAAATGCATAATACAATAACGTTAAAGAATATAATGTTGAAAATAAACGTACGAAAATTACAGTTACTTTATTGTGTAGAAAAAGATAATACACCATGGTGGTTATAACGTATCTTACAAACTAATCGGGTTGTGTACAACCTGAGATAATGGCCTGCTTAATTGCTACCAATTCACCATTGCTTGATGTTAAATCAATTTCAAATCTTTTCAATAGCCCCTCCAACTACATTTTTATGTCTCGAGCACGCTCCATACTTCTCATCTGCATTAAAATTAAGTTATTATATGATTAGATCAATAGCATGCTCACTTGATAACTTAGATAGACCTGGAGTTACCAATTATGAGTTGAAAAGCAGTTTTAGCGTAACAAAGACAAGTTAACATGTTCACAAAGTATGAGTTTAGATGAATATTTTTAAATGGTGGTTAATAAGATGTACAAAATAAAAGCAAATCAGTGCCTTAATCTCATTCTCAAAGCGCTGCTCAGTAGAAAAGTTTGATTCCTTCCACAAACTATAGACCTGAAAATAAAACAATTAGAAAGCATACAGAGATTGACTAACCGACCAATAAACCATCAAAGTACCACAAAATTATGTATTTACTAACACACCTTAAGAAGTGCAATGTAATATTATAATGTAAGAAGAGAGGTCTGATGAATGTTAAGTCACACTAACATTTAGATATAACAATATACTCCGTATAACACATGGCTGGAGGCTGTTACTCATGACTCTAAATACACAAGTGAACCAGATAAGTGATAACCCTCTTGATTTATGAAAGTTGAAACTGCCGACAGATAAAAGAAATGCAACTAATTTCCCATTTGAAATTGCCTTGGATACCATTTTCCACCAACTCTAACTTCAAGTTTCCTGTCATCCAGAACACCCATTTCATGGTCTGAAGTGTCATGCGTTTTACATAGATGGTGTATCATTAACTTAGAGCAAAAATGTTATTTGTAATTTCTTGTAAATAAACATTAACAATGAAGAACTAAAAAAATTGTATATGCTATTAATTGCTTATTGATATATAAATATATATAAGTATTGCAATTATTATTGATGCATTGACCCTTAGATATTACTGTAGTTAAACCTTCATATAAAGTAAAGAAGAAGCAGAAGCACCTATGATTGAAGAATGAAGAAAACCAAAAGCAAGTGACTTTGTTATTGAAAAAGAAGTGAAGGGGCAAAGTAATGCTACAGGTCTTTTACAAACTTTTTATGTAAACAATAATCAGATGTCCTACTTTACTTGTTCCAACAAATTATTATACTTCGGGAAAATTCAATATATTATGTTATACTGATTCTCAGTTAAAAAATTTCATATACAAAATACTAAATACCTGAAGTTTGTTTACCAATATTAGAAGTTACTTAACGTTTACATGTTAAAGTGATATAAACTTTTCAGACAACATTGACTTGCATTTTTATATTCTCCACGATGCCCTGCTTTGAGACAACACTTCTAATAAGTTGTTGCATGTTTAATACTTTACAAAAAATTTAATGCCCAAAATTCTCAAAGTACGGGAAGGAAATGACTCTGCAAGCTCGCACATATCTTCAGAATTTAAAAGCAACACCAATGAAAAGAACTCATACTTGAAAAACAAAACTACATGAAATGCTCCTAACAGCTCAAGATCAAGAAAACATATACAGAGAATTCAAAAATCATATCACAATGAAGTAGATAATACTATGATTTTGATATCCAAGCTATAGAGGTTTATGATGTACCTTTTAGATACTGTTGTCGACCAAAGATTTAGAAAGTATGTTCTATAATGTCATCAACTGCCCGCTCAGATCCATTTGCCACCAAATACTATATCACAGCCAATATCTGCAATAAAATGTCATCGAACTCAGACAAAAGTATAAAAGTTAATTCATATGAGTTGTAGTTTCATTTGAGCTAAAGACTAATTTGACGTGCACCTTTAGGCGGGCCAACTACACCCAATGTAGTTGATTTTTTGATCTGCAATACACATCTCGCTATTTAATTACAAATGGGTCAAATAAAGGTATGGTTTATCTTGAATGGGTCAATATGGAAATTAGATTGAAACAAAACTACACCCACTGTAGTTGATTTTTTCATCTACAATCATATAAATAACTTACATTACTAATTAGCTTGACAACTTACATTACTAATCATCTTGACAACTACCGCCTGCACGTAGTTTTTAAACTATGTCCTTCGTATTTCGTAATACAATGACCACATTCATTTGCTTTACATTAGTTGATTGTCTGTCAAAAGGGATTGACGGGTTGGGTTGACCCACAAGATACTTTTTGTCCATTAATTTTTATATAGACAACTAATGCATTATTTTACGATTACATAAACATTAGAATAAAGGCATAAAGCTAATAATCAACAAAATCTTTTAATAAAACTGATATAAGAGGTTTATGCACCATAATTAGACTTTGGGTGACTTTTAACTATATGGTTTCCATTAATATTACCTGGATATTGTATTCATCCTGTAACTGGGGCAATGGGATCCTTTGCGGACTGGGGCAATGGGATCCTTTGCGGTCTGTAAATCATGGAGTAATGTTTTTAGAACCTTTGAAATAAATGAATAACTATAAACTTATACATTTATATTACCTGGATGCAAACATGCTTTATAGAATCTGAGTTGCTTGATTTTAAGTCATCAACTGACTGAAAAACTACATTCCATCACAAATTAACAATTCGTTAAAAAATTCCATAAACACTTTATATCCAGATTAATCACACAAAAAACTACATTCGAAAACAACATGTTTCAAAAAAAAAAAAAATAATCATTCGGGACTTTCATCAAACACTTGGTATGCAAAAATAAAATCAATTATCATAATCAATACATCAAAATTTAACGGCTAAACTTTTTTATTCAATAGAAACAAAAAAAATTTAAAATAAAAATACCTTAGAATCGGCCGGATCGTTTGTGTGATTTTGATTATGTGTTGATCGATTTATGATTTTGATAACCAAATTAGGGGTTTGCTTAAAAGAAGGATCTTTGGTGTTGGTGAAAGTGAATCCGGTTTTAGAGGGATTAGGTTATTGATCCAAGTTTTATATTGTCGAAGTTTACTTTTGTTGATATCGGTGATGATGAATTTCTTGAAGGTTTGATTGAAGAACGAATTCTTGAAGGTTGGATGACGATCTGTGATTATGGTGGTGTGGTTTTGGATTGGCGTGTTTTGGGAGGCAGTTAATGCTTTGAGGGGAAAATGAATAAGGGCCATCCGATTAAATGAATTTCCACGTGGCAAGTTTTAAGGTATTTTGAGAGAGAGATTGATTTTCAAAACCCTGTTTTATTAAGATAGTAGATTCTAATTTTAATTTTACTTCTCAATTGATCATAACTCATATCTACTATATTAAAAGAAAATTATTGCTTAAAACTCATAAAATAAGAAATGTTGAATTACTTAAAATTAATGTGTTTCTAAATCTATTGTCTTTATCATTTTTTTCTTTATTATAAATCAATCTCTCTCTTAATCCCGATATGTATTTCAACCCTAATTTGTTAATTTTGAACTGGTATAATATTGTTGTCACATTTGATGACAATGAAGACTTGACAACGTCAAATGCTAAACGTTACACCAAACACTTAACCAAAATATCTCAATTAAGTATTTGCCAATATAAAATTTTGTCACTATGCACGGATACACGCCTAATAATAATAATAATAATAATAATAATAATAATAATAATAATAATAAAAGTTCATACCGTTTGCCTTTTCTACGTTTGGGGGAACTCGATACAGAGGCTTTGAACACACTTTCACGTATTAAGTCTATTGCCAATAGTAACTCAAGTAATGCTAAAAGTGGTGTTTTTATCTTTCACAGAGTTAGCTTTTGTATTCAGAAAGGAGTGGGAGCGCAACTTGTGTCTAAACTCCAATCCAACTTTACGTAAAATTTATTATGTTTAAAGAAAATTCTATTATAAAAAAAATAAAATAAATAAATAAATAAAAAAAGGAAAATAATAATAATAATAATAATAATAATAATAATAATAATAATGAAGAAGAAAAAGAGTTAAAAGTTGATACAAGCATATATGTTAAAAGAAAACATACTTTTTACAAATATAATCGAAAGTTAACGTGGTCTTTTACTTTGTTAAGGCGATAAATTTTTCATGTCAATCGGTGCTTGGCACAGTGTTTAACCAAACTGCATCATTGATAAAATTAGCGTTTAGTGCATTAAGGCTATGTTTGGTGAGGGCTTAAATGGGGCTTATTGGGGCTTATTGGGACTTGGGCTTTTAAAATAAGCCAGCTAATAAAATAAGTCTCGTTTGTCATGAGGCTTATGAAAGGACTTATAAAATAAGTCGGCTAAAAACTTTAGCCTCATAAAAGGGGCTAAAAACTTTAGCCCGTGGCTTTTAAAGAATAAACTACTTATTTACTAACAAAAATATTTAACATATACAAAAACTCATTTAATTATTTTATTTTTAGTAATTTTGCAATAATAAGCTCTAACCCCAACCCATTTGCCAGACAAGTTTATAAAAATACAAATTTTAATTTCGGCTTATAATATAGGGATGCTATGTTTGACGCGGAGCTTTTTGGAGCATTTTTGGGCAATGAGTGGTGAGGATGAGGTTTTTTATTTTTGATGTTCGTTTGGTAAGAGAGCAATGAGTTGTAGCAATTTTTTAGGAAAGTTTTTTTCCCAATGCTTCCTTTTGAAGCTGTGGATATTTACAAGAGCTGTGGGTATATTCAATGACTAAAATACCCCCTACCCCAATAAGTAAATTAAAATCGCCAGCAGGAATTGCATATGGAACAGGGATGCGAGGTCTGGCGTATACATTAATAGCTCCAAAACCACCAGCAGCTTTGTGCATTCCTGTTAATGGAAAGTATCTGTAGCCTCCAGTTTGATCTTTTGGTTGGAATTTGTATGTGAAGTTTGAGTTTGGAGGAATTGGGCAGTTTGTGCCCAAAACTCCATCTTGCCACAAATTCTTTCTTTGTTTTATCCCATTCCTAAAAATACATATTTATAAACATTTAGTTAAACCTTACATTACAATTCGCTTAATTTATTACATAATTATATTATAATTTGTTACATAATTATATTATACTTGTTTACACTAATTTCCTTGGTTTCTTAGCTCATAAGTTCAAGGGTCAGTATGGAATGCACATCAATATGGAATGATATTGCAACTTCAATATGGAATGAACGTCGTCGGTAGTACATTACTAGTGTATAACAGTATTATGAAATATCCAGCATGTAAACGTAACTTTATTATTTATTTAGACAATTTTCTATTGAAATATGCATATATCCTTTTACGTCATTTTACATATATATAAATATAGCTAAAGCTATGTTACCAAACGTTTTTATTTAAAAAACAGCTACTGCTCACTGCTACTGCTACTTTTACCAAATATAGGGATAATTTATCTATATCTTTGAAAAAAAATTAAAATTACATCAATATCTTTACAAAATTCATAATTACACCAATATCCTTTCAAATTTTATAAATACTCAAATATATCCATGTAAACAATTTAATCTTTATTAAATAATTTCAAAATGACCAATTACCAATTTACCGTTGTGTCCTAGTATACATGTTCTTCTTCCTCAAGCTATTTCTTTCTTTCTTCTTTAGATGCTCTTCTTCTTCTCATCGGATTAATACTAACACAATTATCATTAACTGATTGAGTATTTCTAATTTGAGTTTGAGTATAATTTAGTATTGCTCACAAGTATTATTGATAAACTACTTATAAATTTTATTCAAAATCGCTACCAATACAAATACACGAATACCACCTTATATACAGATTGTTAATGTATCTATGCATATAGTCTCCATTTATTGATTAAAAAAGTTGCATTGAATTTAATAGTGCAGGGTTATTGTTTATAGTAAATTTAGTTACCATGTTTTGCTTTAATATTGATAAATTATGTTATGAAGACTACATAGAAATAAAAAATAGAATGGTGGTTCAATTAAGTAAGGGTGCAGTATAAGGTAGATGAAGGAAAAAACGTGAAGAAGACAAACAGATACTTGTAGAAAAAGAATGGCTTTCTTTTTGTTTAATTAGGTTTCAACAGTAGAAAAGTAAAAGAACTTCTAAATTAATATTTAGATAATAGTTTTTAAGCTTAAAATAATTTAATTTGGATTATATTGTTTACTTGGATATATTTGAGTAATTTTGAGTTTTGAAAGGACATTGACGTAATTATCATTTTTATAAGGATATTGGTGTAGTTTAAGAGTTTTCAAATGATATAGATGAAATTCTCCATATAATATAAGTTTTAGCCCCGCCTCCAGCCCATTTCGCCAAACATACCCTCTGTTTTCATTTATTACTTTGTATACTCGTTATCTTCAAGTATTGTTTATTCGTCAACATTTGTTGATTAATAATCAATTAAAAAAAAAAAAAAAAAAAAAAAAAAAATTCTTTTAATAAACAAAATTACGAACAAAGGCCGAAATTTAAAATGTCGTTATATTTTTTCTTTCTATTAAAACACTAACCTTTTAAATTTGGACATTTGTGTATTTTGTTCGAAAGGTAGATAGTCATTGTATTAGATGAACAAATACACATAAGATCGAAATTTAAAAGGTTTGTATTTTAATATAATAATAATAATAATATACATTTTTTTGTTTCAAACAATCTACAAGACACTAGCGATCCAGGCCCGGTTTTGGGCCAGCCCCAGCCCCAGCAGTATGGGCCCGAACACAATGCCTCAGGGGCACCACTTTTTCTATAAGCCCGATATGAACGAGGCTTCTTTTAAAGCCCAATAAGAAAACTTTTGTATCACGTTATGAACGGTTAGCATATATGGAATGTTATTAGGATTCGTATCCAGATTTTTAGTCTCTATATATACGTAATAAGTCTAACAAAAAAAACAAACAAACAAACAAAAAAAAAAAAAAAAAAAAAAACCCTTACTAGTAAGCGATCTAACTTCATCAAGAATTAATCGTAACCATCATGGCTATCGATCACAAGTAAGCAAATCATCCATTCTTTTATCTTTGTTTCTTTACGCATGCATTCCATAAACGTACCTCGCACGTACTTTGCATGATGATCATACATAATGTGCCAAGGCAATCATATATTGTGTTAGTTAGATATTCTTTTAAGTATTAAACTAAAAAACCATGTGAAGAATGTTAATGTTAATCAATTTGTATTGTTCTTTGTTTACAGGCTTGTTCCTCCGGCTAAGCACGGTGATTTTGAAACTTGGCAGGTAAATCTTGTTTTTTTTCCTAAGTTTCTAAAGTTTTTGATAATGTTATAAAGAGTAACAGTGTTTTTGTACGAAATCGGGTTGACCAAAACACTTTTGTCCAAATTTTTGATATATAAATATGGTCTGTGTATCAAATATGATTACAAAACATGTAGTGAAAACTAATCAATTGTTGTGAACAATAATATTTAGGAGGTTTTAAGACTGAAAACTATGACGTGGGCGACTTTCACCTTGTTTGACGTTTTTTCTATAAAGCAAATACTGTTAGATGTATGTATTAGCCCACTAGTTGATAAACCCAAGCACACTCCATTGCTTGTACTATCAAAGCCTGCATTCCCGTAGTGGGCTTATACATAATACTGTACATCTAATAAATACTTGCGTTTTACCCTTTAGGTAGATGTAAAACATATTATTCAAGTCAAACCATTAATATGTAAATGGGTCAAAACTGCGACCTCTATTTTTGTCATAACAACATTCTGATCTTTGTATCAACAATTACTAATCATATTTTTGTCGATTTCTTTACTGCTTTTTCTAGATTGATGAGTGGCTAAAGTATGCTCCTAACTTTACTGTTGAGTCTGATTTTGATGGAGCATGCGCCTATGCTGATAGATATCTGCTACATCACACATTCTTTGTTGGAAGAAGTTTATCAGATGCCGATAGATGTGTCTGGTCACATCTTACAGGTAAATCATATTATTTGTGAGTGGTAAAATGTTTTTTTTTTTGTTAGTACCACAGAATTGAAGCTAATATTGGCATTGCTTGAAGCGGCTGTTAAATGATGGGAAAGCTTAATGAAATTAAAAAAGTATCCAAATTTGTTACGTTGGTTTAACATGATACATACAGAGCTAAAGGGTACCGAAGAGAGTGCCCAAACTTCTGTCTTGGATAAACCAACAAAGAAAAACAAGTTGAAAAATCCAAAAGCAGAAGTGGATCTTCCCGATGCAGAAATGGGTAAAGTTTGTGTGCGTTTTGCACCTGAACCAAGTGGACATTTAGATATAGGTCATGCTAAAGCTGCCTTAACAAATCAATATTTTGCTCAAATGTATAACGGGATACTATTCTTCGTTTTGATGACACAAATCCCGAAAAGGAGAGCAATATATTTGTGCAAAACATTTTGAAAGATGTCGATACTTAGGGTATTAAATATGACAAGGTTACATACACTTCGGATTACTTTCCCCAGCTCATGGAAATGGCGAAAAAGTTGGTAAAAGAAAGAAAGGCGTATGTGGATGACATGCCTTGCGATCAAATGAGGAACCAACGGATGGATGGGATTGATTCAAAATGTAGGAGTTACACGATTGATTAAAACATGAGGTTATGGACGGAAATGATTATTGGGTCAGAAATAGGAAGAATGTGTTGTTTAAGAGGGAAGTTGGATATGCAAGACCAAAATAAGTCACTTAGAGATCCTGTGTATTACCGTTGCAAAGCCAGTAAAACCACATCATAGAATGGGATATAAATATAAAGTATACCCAACATATGACTTTGCTTGTCCATTCGTTGATGCTATTGAAGGTATTATACATGCACTTAGATCTAGCGAGTTTCATGACCGTAATTATAATAACATAAAATGTGGTTTCTAAAATCCGTGGCTAACTTGAACCTTGAACCCGAATACAACCTAAGTAACTAAGAGTTATAACTTAAGAATTTACAAGATCCTAAAACTATAACCTAAGAACTATATTAAGTCGAAACATGCATAAGTATCTAAGAAAATATCACATGCCTAAAGGTCCATACTTAGGCTGAACTCTTTTAAAAATTTTGTACACAACTCTTGGTTATTAAAAAGGTCAAAATACATGAATATTTGAAATGAGAATTGGCCCTCTTGATCCCCATTACTCGGCCAAAAGTACAGCCACAATCCCCTTTATCTACTCCTCTATATCATTTGAAATATACACATAAAGATATACACACAAACCCTAAACAAACCTAAGTGGCGGCAGCATAATTCTGATCCCATTCAAGTGGTGTAAAGGTGGTACAAAGGAGGCGTGCAAGGGCTTAACAAAGCTTTGTCTGATCGTGGTCTTACACCGGGTTCAAGGGTGGTTGATCGTGGTAATCTATGGACAAAAAGTTTTTTGGGAATATATAAAATAATATTCGTATATGGACAAAAAGTTTTTTGGGTAAACCTAACTCGACCCATTTGACCAGCTTCGAAACTACTCGGTTTGACCCGTTACCCAACCCGCCTATTATATCACCTATAGCAGTGATATGGTGTTACTTAACTTGACATTTTTTAAGTTTGATTTTAGGATAATTTATTAACTGTTTGTTGATACAGTTAGGTGATAAAGATTTCACGATTAATGAGGACCAGCCTGGGCGAGAAGGATGTTCGTTATGAAGTGCTTAACGAAGAGAGTAAGAAGGAGACTGCTGCAGTTGGGGACTCAAATATGAGTAGCTTGGAGCATGGAGACATCGTGCAGCTGGAAAAAAAAGGCTACTTCCGATGTGATGTTCCTTTGACGGAGCTTTCGAATCGTATTGTACTTTATGCTATACCAGATGGTAGGCAGAATGCGACCTTGTAAGCCTATTAAAGTTTATGTTTTTATAGTTTTTCACGGTTTTTCACGGCATACCCTTTTTTGGGAAGTTGTCTGACCCTATATATGGTTACATACTGAAAAAATTATTTTCGAACAAAATATCGTTTCAGTATGTTTTTGTAGATATGAGAGTTTTATGTGTTGTGATTTGTTTTGCTATGTTTATTCTTTGATTCTGTATTTTCATGTCGTTCCTTGTTTGTGAACTTGTGAAATGGTCAACTTGGCCCTGCTTGTCAATGGCGGAACTTGAACTTATTTGTTGGGAGGGCCGAAACATAAAACCTTAAATATATATATTGTAGAAATATTGGGTTGGGGGGGGGGGGGGGGTGGGTGGAGGGTGGGGCCCCCCCCCCCCCCCCCCGCGGGACCCTCCCCTGCCTTAATAAAGGTCCGCCTATGCTGCTTGTTAATGAGTTGTTTCAATATTAAAATATTGACCATGTTGACGATGGCTACGAGTCGAACATTTTGACTTGTTTACTAATGAATTAGTAGATTCTGGTATTGTTTTACCTAATGTATCATACAGGTGACATTACAGGAAAAAAAAAACTTCATGAAAAATGAATGGGTCAAATGGAGCAAATAAAAACCCGCTGGTGCATTATTTTGAAGAACTGATGTGCACTAAGTGCCTACTTCAAGGCATCGGTCAAGTCAAATGGAACAAATGCCAAAAACTTATTGGCAAGAAGTGCACCTACGGTTGCCTTTAGCGTATGGACAGACCATCAATGACAGGTGAGAGCGTATCTAAATTTACAAGAGATTGTAGCTACAAAAATAGAACCCTGGCAAAAACTGAAATAAAAAGAACACTAAAAGATCAAGCAAATAAGCACTAATAAATATGGTATGCACACTAAACATAAAATAGATATTGATCAAGAACCAACTCAAAACTATGATTTATAGTAGAGCTGAGAGTGTTCATCGTTCAACTGTAAATTTGTGTATCTTTTTCTTTTATTACACCTTATTTATGCAAATACAATATGACTGATATTATCAGCTGGCTTTCTATTAAAGGAAACATTAGGGGGGTAATTTCTTCTGCACTTAGAAGAAGGATGAGCAAGAACAGGAAGTCCCCATTGAGAAATGGCAGGATACGAACCATCTACTTTCATCTGGTTAAGCATCTCACAACATATACTAAACGTTTTCCTCAACGGCATCATTGCTATCCAAAAGCTCCTCCACTTAAGTTTCCGTGTGATCATGAACCGAAAACCTTTGAGTCTTCTATTCATTCTCCTCATCATTCCACACCTTCTAAACGTACCAACCGGTTTCTTACCCATACTTAGCTTCTTGTAGCCTGTGTTATGACATCTTTCCATCAATTCTTGAAAGCCCATATTCATTGCTATGTAATATATAATGTGTGATGGTATAGTATACTAACTAGTGTAATTGAAACATGCTTATATACACATGAAGAAGCATACTAGCTACTAGTATAATTTGTTTGAAAAATAATAGTATATGATTGGAGAGTAGGTTTGATTCCTAAAGCACATGGCTAGCTAGCATCTTAATTAGTGTAGTTACCAGCCATTCGATGTAATTTAGTATTGGCTTAACTGTTTTTTTGGAATAGATGATTATGAGTTCAAGATTTGTAACATACAATGTGTCCATATTTATGTTGGACTGTTTAGAAAATATCACCTACTATTTGTCTTTTTTTTTTGTCATTAGTTTATTATGGATGGTATGAATTTGAATTACAAATGTAAATGATTGGAATGCATGTGACAAAAGAATCTCAAAAGCAAAAAGAGGAAGAATGTTGACTGATTTTGCAACTTGGTTAAGCCACAAGAATCTCAATTCAATGTAGATTTGCATGAACTATATATATATCCAACATTCAAATGGTCACCATTTATGGTTACATGTTATGAACGTTCAAGTTATGTGACCATTTATTTTAAATCGTAATGAGTCGCTCTGAAGAAATTTAGTCTAGCGGGTCAACACGAAAGTCATGTATAATTGTTTTGTTACAACAACTTGTTAAAGCTAATCGATCAATTTATATACCCTTTGTTTCGGCTCAAAGTAAAATCCACGACCAATATCTATATACATTTACAAAGTGTTTATAAATAGAATTCTTTAAATTATAATCTTACAAAGATCATTCATATATTTAAATTTTAAATTACACGAATGGTATTTCTTCTCTAACTTTGACCAATATCTATATGCATTGTGTTATTCTATCCGTCTCAAAATAAGTGTCAAGTTTAATTTTTTATAATATTTCTTCTCTAACTTTGACCTTAAATATTTTTGTGTTTGTGTTGTATAATATTTGATGAAAATTATACCAATGAAAATGTTCATTCATATATTTTGCATCAAGTAGTAAAAAAAAAAAGGTTAAAGTTTAAAACGAAATACTTTAAAAGAAATTGAGCACTTATTTTACGATGAAGGTAGTATAATGTATGTGAATATAGCATTACTCTTATATTTTAGTTATAACACTAGATTCAAACCTAGAATAATACTAGTTGCACATTTTATCATAAACATTCACTGTTGTTCCCAAAATAATGTCTTTTATCAAAAATAATGATTTGTATCAATTTAAGTAACAACACACGAATATAATTTTTCAATGTATAATTCTTTATTGATAAGAATCAAAGAATTACAAAGTATTGTGCGGAAAACAATAAATTGAATGACAATGTAAAACCAACTCTCTAAACAAGCAATCTTAGAATGAAAGGATTCTAAGTTTGCTTGTGAATTTATGATCTCTTGGGAGATGTTTGTAAGTTCTATCAGGGAGTGTGTGCTTCAAGGATTACAAGAATGTAGTTTGAAGCAACAACTTTTCACTCCGACCAACAATCCTATTTAAATTAGTACGAGGTAGATCTAATGGGATTAGGTATGTGCGTGTCACAATTCTAATTGATGAGGTACAAAGAGGTACAACTTCCATTGAAGCCATCAACATTGGGAAAACGCTCTTTCTCAGCTTTAGTGAACAGTGCAGACAACTGCTCACTACTTTTATCACTAACTCATACTTGATTTGACTTATCACTAAAGTTTACTTTTATAATATGAAATACGAGTTGGCCTTTTTACTTTTGAATACGAATATTTCATAGGATCTTTGAACAATTGATTAAATTAAATGTTTATGTCATAAGTTAAGCTACGAAATGAAAATACTAAACCACAAGTATGATAAATCATAAACCTAAGCTACAAAGGAAAATGACACAAACTTACATCTATAGTAAACATCACACGTCTAGATATGAGATCCGATTTTCATTTAATTCTGTATACAATTTACATCACAGGTTTAATAAATGTATAGGACCCATTTTATTGAGTTGTGTACACACATGATACATGAAGATATGTTCAAGATAATTGAAATAATTGTGAGGAGAATGAGTATCCTATTTTCACTTTAGACTCGACCTTCAAATCTCCTCAACTCCCCACTTATATCAAACCGTATTCCATTTTTTTCCCACACTCTTTAAACCATAAAACACAATAATAAGCTCGGCTGTCCACTTTGTACTCGAAGAAATCAAGAGATTAATAGTGGGTGATCAGGTCCTTTGGTGTTCAAGTTTGTTGTGATCGCATGGGTTTTTATTCAAAGGGTTTTGGTTTTTGGTTCTTTGATCCGTTTTGATTTCGTTCAAGGTATGCCTTTCATCCTCATGTTTATACGATTTAGAAAATACCAACCAAGCTAAACATGTTCGTTAATATGATCTGGATACAAATCGAATCGTTTTAAACCTTCATGTGATCATTAGATATAGGTTAAAATAATATGAAAGATCGGGAAATAATAGAAGTAGCGTTATACGAGTGTTGTTAATCACTAAATATTCGAATGCGTATACGTAATGTGAATATGGTACGAAGAAGTAAAACTGATCGTAATAACACGATGTTACTGAGAGGCGTATATATGCGTATTAAACTTTTATGTCGTGGACAAATAGTGTAATCCAATCTTATGTTATGATGATGATAATGTTTTTTTTAGTATGACATAATTGCTTTCCAAACACACACCTGAACACTCACCAAAAAATCTTTCTTATATTTTCTTCGTTTTTTTTAAAAACTCGTCAATGTGATATTTGAAGCAACGCATGAGAAACATTGAAGTTTGCTATTTGTGCATGGGGTTTTATGTGACACTTTGTAAACATAGTTATAAAATGTTTTGAAAGTGGAGTGTATCGGATAAGTTGTGGGGACTTGGGTTCGATGTTAGTTAGAGTTGAATAGAGTGAGATGCATGTGTTTATTTTGAGTGTGTGTTACATGTTTAGTTCGAAATAAAATGATGTCGAGTTGTGTGTTTGAGAATGAGTAAATGGTTGGTCGCTTTGAACTTGTTTTGGTCTCGTTATAAACGTATCGAGTTGGGTGATGTGGATTTGTTTATCATTATGGTTTGGTCATAAATAAGTGTCTCGATATTGTTTGGATTGTAAAAAGGGTAACAAAAGGGTCGTGTTTTGGGATGGATAATAAGTTGGGTCGTTGGGCTTTGTTGGTTCAAAAAAGGTATAAAAGAGTGAGTGTGTCGACATGGGTATGTGTATGTTCGAATGTGTATAAACGTAAATGAGTGTGATTGTTTCAACTTAACGAGTCGGATCGTATCTAAAGTAAGTAAATAAATCGGCTAAATCCTAAGTTGGTAGTTTACAAAATTAAGTTACACTTTAAACCCTAATCTATGGGAAAATGACACTTTAAACCCTAAACTTTGGTAAATGACATAATAAACCTTAAACTATGATATTAGTTATATTAAACCTTTAAGTTTATTTAATTGTCATTTATAACCCTAAAGTATCAAACTTACTAATTTGGGAAACTTACTTGATATAGAAAGTTACTAATTTGGGAAACTTATTTAATATGGAAAGTTACTAATTCGAGAAACTTCCTAAATTCGGAAAGTTACTATAAATGGAAATTTCTAAAAATAGAAAGAAACCCTAAATGTGTAATCTGATTAAAATGAGCTTATAAGTAAAACGCGATCATTAATTCGTGTAGATTCGCTGAAGAAGGAGTAACTTCCGATCCTTGTGTTTTCTAATATGGTTTCATTTGCGATTTAAGGTACAAATATTCTACCCTTTCTCAGTAAGGGTGTTTTCTCTCATGACTTCTCGATCCTTGACTTTGATCATTTGCTCTGTTATGATCCCGTTTGATATGATTCTGTTTGATATGATTCCATTTGATAGGATCCGTTTGATATGAGCCTTTGCTATGATTCCCTTGATATGATCCTTTAGATTGATATTCATTTTATTATTCGTTGATGTGATATTCGTTTGCTATCTGAGAGGATTTGATACACTCTGAGGATGTTAGTCCTTTATAACGTGTGTATATGATACTTTGAGTGAATATGATTAAGTATGCGGAATCTACTTAACCACACTTAGAAGGATATTGTTATTGGAAATGGAACAGTGGTGGTTGTTGAATTTGATAATGAACACAGAATGTATAACACCAAACGATTCAATATTATTGAGAATAATACGAGTGATCTTCACTATCACTAGGGTTATAAAACCTTGAATCTCTATTACAAAGATAACTATTTTTGTAAATATTCAACACACTCTTAATCTTGCATAGTCACTCTATTAGACACTCTTATATTTTCTATTAAGCACACATAATATCTAAGATAAGATCTCCCTTTTATACAACAAAGGAGATCTTTACAATATGGATAAGTCTTGTCAAACTACTTGCTTGTTATGTGTGTCAGTCCCTAAGATACAACTTGTTCTGCGTATTCAACATGTTGACTGAACACATATCTAAGATATTATCTACCGTATATATTTGAATTTTATATACAAATATCTTATACATACTTATCCATCCAGTAGTAGTATACGCGACACTTATCCATTCAGCAGTAGGATGAGTCACTCCAACAGCAGTATCTGATACACTAGCAGTAGTATCCTTGCGGCAGTAGAATCTCCAACACTAGCAGTAGAATCAAATACACTAGCAGTAGTATTGAATACACTAGCAGTAGTATCAACACTTGGTGTATTTCCTTGAGCAGTACTGACCTTGTGAATATTTAATTCCCAATACTAATCTTCAGAACATTTAATTCCCAACAATCCTCCCCTAAACTTGTGATTTATCCTAAATCATCAAGTTTCTTCTGAATTAAATGAGGATTGTGAAGATCTTTCAAACACTACATAGTCAGACTTTTGATCTGAGCTTTCCTTTGTTCTGTAAGATTAAGTATCTTTCTGACCACCTCATCTGCCATTTGTGAATCACTTTCAGCCTTTTTCTTTGTCTTTAACACTAGCAGTACCTTGCTCATGCTCTAAGAATTTCCTAAAAGATGGAGCAATTTCCTTGGATGGAGGAATTATAAGAGGCAATGGTGCTGTGTATCTTGGATGCTTGAAGCCTGATATTATATTCCCTGTAATTGCTCCATGAAGTCAAGTCATCTCTCAGCAAGCCATGCAAGTGATGAACAAACGTAGTGAACTGAAATTGAAACTGAAAGAGTCATCTCTCAGCAAGCCTTTGCCTCCCCTGATCTTTATTTGAATATCAATAGTCGAAGAAGAGAGATGTAAGAGCTTATTCCTAGCATCCATCAACTGAAACTGGAGCTTGTTCTTCTGAAGGCGAAGCTTCCATTGTATGAGGAGATACAACAACTGCTGCTGAGTCAGGTGTGGGAAAAGACAAGAGCATACAAGATGATGATGCTTTTACTAGACTCATGCACGATGGTTTTCGAAGGGGTGTATATATTATATTGAGATGCGAAAAAGTGGAGTCATGAAACTACTCCCTTCCCAATCTTTCTCCCCTGTTTGATCAATTTGGGCAATCTTCCTCCCTTACATTTGGTTAATCTTCCTCCCCTACATTTGGTTAATCTTCCTCCCCTGTTTGGAAGATCTCTCACCATCATCTGAACTTGACTCCTTTGATGAACGAGAAGAAGTTCATCTTCCAATTTGGATACCTTATCAGACAATATTGTACATGTAGCCATCAATTCTTAAATTCCACTCTGCTGCCCTCATCACTTCCAGGTGTGTTAACTCCTGTGAGAGGTGAATCATGGGGCAATAACTCATAATCCATCATTAGATGGGTTTCTGAACCATTATGAATCCAAAAGATTTTAAGAAACTTTTGACTTAGCAGTATGAACTTGATTTTAATTTGAAAAATCATACTGCTAACAACCATTTTGAAGGGATTAAGTGTAGTAACAGACACTTAATCAAGATTTCGGTTTAAATTAACCTCTGGTTGTGTGAGAACCAATGTATCCAGTTATAAATAACTGCCTGTGTACAGATAAACCCATTCAAAGGGCTTTCTTGACAGGGTTTCCAGCTCGTGGCAATTGTTGCCTCTAACACAAGTGTTAGATTCACTTTTGCTCGCTGTTCTTTCTATCAGATGTCCTTAGACTTGCTCATTATACTAATTAAAGTATAAAATGATAGAAAGTGAGTTGTGTCAGTTACTATCTGACCAACTGAGCCATTAATTCAAAATGAAATATCATAATTAGGTTTCAAGAAAGAAGTTTTAAAGAATCAATTAACTTAGGTGTAAACCTTTGTTGATGAATTCTCAAACTCTGTCCATCTTGAACCTATTATGTTAGCAACTTGTATCATCATTCTGCTTCTCATATATTTCACTTGAAACTTCCTTTGTGCTCAAATGTTCATACCTGAAATTGTTAGTCCAAAACCAAGAAAACAAAATGCAAGGCATTTGTCTTATAGCAGTATTATCATTTGACTAACAGTATGAACAAAACAATCTAAATTTGTACTAGCAGTACAAACTTTTCAATAACAGTAGCAATTTACAATGCTAGCAGTACAAACTTAATTTATATACAAAATCACATAGTTTGAAAATTTTAAGGATTAAGAATCAGAATACTTGCTACCAAGTATTGAAATCTTCCTACATCAAAAGCTTTTGTGAGAAGCTCTGCAAAGTTGTGATCAGAATCAATTTTAACCACTTAAATCAACTTTTTCTCATTGCAGTCTCTAATAAAATGATGTCTAATTTCTATGTGTTTAGTTTTAGAGTGTTGCACTGGATTTTTAATTATACAAATTGTACTACTATTATCAATATATATGACAGTGTTCATGAAATTGTACCCATAGTCAAGAAGTTGATTTTGAAGCCAAAGTACTTGACCACAGTAACTAGCAGCAACTACATACTCAGCTTCAGTTGTTGAAGTAGCCATAATTGTTTGCTTCTTACACTGCCATGAAATGAGTCTACATCCAAGGAATTGACATCCTCCAGTTGTTGACTTTCTATCCAAGCTTGCACCTGCATAATCACTATCTGAATATGCTACCAAGTCAAAACGTGATTCTCTAGAATACCATAGACCCAACCTAGGTTGACCCTTGAGATATCTAAAAATCCTCTTGACAGCTGTTAAGTGAGAAACCTTAGGAGTTACTTGAAATCTTGCACAAGCACAAACAGAGAACATGATATCAGGTCTTGATGATGTAAGATACATCAAAGAACCTATCATAGATCTGTATGTGTGTACATCCAGATTTTCTCCATCTACATCTTTAAGAAGTGGCTTCTCAGGATCTATTGGTGTGCTTGCCACATTTGAATCAGCAAATTAAAATTTTCTTAGAATCTCTGCTACATATTTATCCTGGCTTATAAATATGCCTTCACTTGATTGCTTAACTTGCAGACCCAAAAAGAATGTAAGTTCCCCCATGGAACTCATCTGAAACTTATCATGCATAAGTTTCTCAAACTCTAAACACATCTCCTTCCTTGTAGATCCAAAGATGATATCATCCATATACACCTGAACTAGCAAAAGATCCTTCTTGTGCTTCTTGATGAATAATGTCTGATCAATCTTGCCCCTTTGGAATCCATTTTCAGTCAAATAGGAAGCCAGTGTTTCATACCATGCTCTTGGTGCCTGATGAATGAGCCTTGACAACTTTTTACACCTTGTTTGGATGTTCTGGATCAATAAAACCTGGAGGTTGTGAGACATAAACCTCCTCTTCAATAGTACCATATAAGAAAGCACTCTTGACATCCATTTGATAAACTGTGAAGCCCATAAATGAAGCATAAGCTAAAAATAATCTAATGGCTTCAATTCTTGCTACTGGAGCAAAAACCTCTTCATAGTCTATCCCTTCCTCTTGTGTGTACCCTTGGGCTACAAGTCTAGCCTTGTTTCTTATTACTATGCCCCTTTCATCCCTTTTATTCTTGAAAACCCATTTAGTGCCAATTACCTTTACACCCTTGGGTAAATCAACTAGCACCCATACCTTCTGAATCTTGAATTGGAGAAGCTCCTCTTACATAGCTTCTACCCAGCTTGAATCATCTAAGGCTTTAAGAACATTCTTGGGTTCTGCTTGTGAGAGAAAACATACAAATAAGCAAGAGTTTGCATACTCATGCTGCTTTGATGCATAAAGTGCATCAAGAAGCCCTTGTTGGTCTGAAGACATAAGTTGATTCCTTGTCTTCACACCAGATTGTATATCTCCAATCACATTGTCCAGGGAGTAGACTTTGTGAATCCTTGTGTGTGGTGTAGAAAGAACATGATAGTCAGGTGGGAGATTGTTGAAATCCACCTCATCTTCTGAGAATTCTGCTTCATTTGGTTCTGATGGGCCAGCAGTAGAAACATTTGGCCTAGCAGTAGAAACATTTTGCCTGGCAGTATCTTGCTCTGTCTCAGCAGTACTATCATTATTAGAACTGTTAATTGGATTCTCTTGTTCCTTGTTGAATCTAACACACCTGCTAGATCTATGAGCCTTAGTGGATCGGTAGGATGCCTATGTAATCACAAGCACACTACAAGAGAATCTCTGAATATGAACAAGAAAAGAAAAGAACTAAGACTATGATCCTCTATGGATCGTATAATGAACTAAAAGATGTTATTATTGATGATTGTTTAAGTCGTAAAGACCTCTCCAACTCATAGAAGGGATGTTTCTTTTATAATGATAAGAAACCCTAACCCTAACCCGTCATACAAGAAAACGTGTAAAGAGATAAACATGATCTCTTCTAAAAATAACTCTAACAAACATACTAAACATACGGATAACTAACAATAATATCCGCAGCAACAAACACTATCAGCAGAAACAAGATATAACTATCAGCAGCAATGAGCTTCGGCAGGAACCAACGCTATCGGCAGGAACCAGCTTTCACTATCGGCAGCAACAAGAAATATCTTATTTCCGAAATCCAAATCCTCCCCATATTTCGCATTCCTAACTCACTCTACTCTGAAAGTACTTGAGTTCATAGAAAATTACACAACATTAGTTTTCAGCACACTTCATATCCAAAGGATCTGTTAAGCTGGTCACCATGTCATTCTGGAGCTTGACTGCTACTATGACAATATGTACATCAAATCACTTAAGTTTCAGACTATTCTCATCACATCCAGGTGTGTTAACTCCTGTGAGAGGTGAATCATTGAAAATTAATGGATTTGATGTCTCTTTACCAATAGCCATCACTACTGGAGTAGCCAATGTTTAGGTGTGTAAGACCATGGTACATTGATAACCATCTGATTTTGAGTAAACCAACAACTATAAACGGATTTGACTTGTCTTTACCTGTAGCCGTTTGCTTAGGACTAGCCAATTCTTGGTTTCAACTGAACCTTGGTGAATTAAATACCAAATATGGATACCAATTGTCTTTACCACAAACCATACTTTTGTGGACTAGCCAATTCTTTGGATCCCGTAAAGGGTTACATCCATGGTGAATTGAGAACCATTTCAACTCTCAGGAGTGAACCATGGGTGAGTTGAAGTACCCTATAGCTTTGAGCAAGCTATTACAGCTATCAACGGATTTGATTATCACACCAGAGCCGTACCCTCATGGTGAGTCAACTCTTTCTTGTCTGTGAGACATGGTGAGTTGAATACCATTTGTTGTGTAGATGTAAACGCCAACACTGTACCTACAAGGTGTTGCTCAAAACTAACTTATTAGCACACAAAATATACAAGATTTTTTTTTTTTTTTTTTATTTTTTTTTTTTTTTTTTTTTTTTGAACTAAAAGAAAACAAGAAACAAACCAAAAGGAAAAGAAAGAAAATAAGAAAAGATAAGAAAGAAAGATACACAACAACAACAAGCCTGATCAAGTAGAAGAACCTTTAGCAGCTGCAAGTTGATCTTTGATGAATTTGACCAACTGTTCAGCTGTGGTTAAATCATTTCCAATAGTATGTTTGGGAACTCGGACCTTCTGTGTGAGCATTCTCTTCATAAGTCCCTCAGATAAAGGATAAGAGACATCCACAAACATAGACAGGATCTTGCCAGAAATGAGCTCCACTACATGAACATTGGAAGAAGGATATAACCTCCAAGTAAATACTCTCCAGGATGATTGATTACCCCACACCAATTGAGCCTTTTCTCCTTCCAATGAGTTCATTAAAACTTGTAAATCTCCCCAAAGCATTAGGCCAATCCCAGTAGGAGTATGAGTTTGATAGTAATTATCCACTATCTTATAAAGATTCTCCAAATCTTTCCTCTCTACCTTATTCAAGAGCTCCCTCAGAAAGGTAAAGAATTTGACTGTCCCATCAAGGGAAAACCAAACATTGACTTCACCTTCAGGAGTAGACCTAATCTCCCAGTGAGCAATATGACCCCAAGAATGAATGGAAGCACCTTCTGAATCACTGTCTGAGTCAACCCGAACCAATTCTTGATCATCCACTTCAGAAATATCCCTAGAAGGAGGGTGGTTAGAGTGACTCTTCTGCCTTGTCCTTAGACCATATTGCTGAATAGGAACTGAGGAAGATGGTTCAACCTTATCAACACGAATGGAATCAGTTTTATGAGCAGCAGGAATACCATCAGGAATAGGAACTTCTTGTGGTGCACCAGATTCATCTACAGAAGGAATTGGAGAAATGAATGTGGTATCCTGAGAACCTTCAGTAGGAATAAAGGAAGATGCACCAGTCAATGTCTCTCCAGACTTCAGTTTCTTTGTAACATCAGACTCTAAAGATGAAGACTCTCTTTTCTTGCTTTGTTGAATGTCTGTCTTGACTGAAGAATTTATCCTTGCATAGGTATCAAGGAACACTTTTGAATTGCAGCATCAGTCCAACTTTTGAAGTCACTGAGCTTGTAGTTAGCTTGATTCTTCAGATAATCCTTCATAAAATTGACATTATCTTTGTTTGTAGACATCTTAAAACCTGACTTTTGCCTTTCACTGATCCTATGCATCAAGTCATTCCAAGTGGATGCTCTATGAGTCTTTAAGATAAATGCCTTGAGCTGATCTGACTTTTCTTCCATACCCAACTCTGAATCTTGAAGAATCATAAACCCATTCACCGACCAAATTAAAGATTCGCTTTGACCCATGGATTGATAAACGACGAAAACCAACCAATCAGTACATGATTAATATGAATTGACCCACAAACCAATCAATGATAACCTCAATTAATTAATCCATTGACTATAGATCATGCGACTAATTAATTATTAGTATGAGGTCACCAATAAATCTCCCAATCATATCCATCCCCACGTATCATGAATTAATATGACCAATCATAATTAATTATCACCGATCAATTAATTAAAATAGTACGAGGATGCTTCTTGGAAAGCAGAATTAATCTTATCCAATGACCATAATTAATTCCCTTGACCAATCAAATCACACGTACCCATAATCAAACAGTACGAGAATAAGTAATTGCCCCATGTCTGATGCTTTGACTGACCCTACTGACCCAGTTGCTTTAACGCCAATCACAACAACCAATGATACTGACGCACGCAAGGTTTGTATATCGACAATAATAATCAATATGAAGAAACCCAATCAACCAAACATGCGACAAAACTGACACCATTCGCATTGAGTTCCACGACAAACAAATCTAATTGGTCAACCATAAGCAACAATCAATCAATTCTTATCCCAACATGCTTATTGACCAATTTTAATGCAGCCAACAATTCACATCAGACCCACAATCACATAAATCAAATAATCCCCATATGCTGATCAAAATCCAGTCATTGACCCATCAGTACGCAGCACCATAAGGAATTAAAAATCATATCATCACATCCCCACATATTGAATAGATTACTGCTATTGAGTCAGAGGGACCCAGCCACCATAAATTTGACCAAAAGCCACAAGCAATAAATAGAGCAACATAGATCAATAAGCCCACCAATGAGCCCACATTTACCTCCACATTCACATGCAATGCGTTGACCAAACTTCTCCCATCAATTCATACGGATCATCAATGACAGCAAGTGACCAAATACATATCCCACTAATTAACCCATATGCGACAAACAAACTTGAGCAGCCCCACACAGAAAACAAATCATGTGTATCAATCAAAACACACTTGCAGCCCCACATATTCAATAATCGAATTGATAATATAAAAGAGTCAACAGCAGCAACAAAATAGTCACCAGCAGAATCCGAACAGCAGGAACCGAGCAGCAAGAATGGTGTTACCAGCAGGAACTGGAATACTACCAGCAGGAACCGAAGCATTATCAGCAGAAACAGTTCAAGCTTAGCAGCAGGAACTATGTGAGAGCAGCAGGAAAAGTAATGCAGATAAAATCAAAGTACCAAGCACTCATAAAAGAGTCAAACAGCAGCAGTGTCAACCACTAATAAATTTACCATTTGACAACTTATAAATGCTGTACTATGATCAATTTAATATTTTACCATTGATCCCACAGTATTAAATTCAGCTCCACAGTTGACTATCAATTCGAATTAGTATAATAGCAGTCCACAATCCGAATAAAATAATCAATCCATTATTGACTGATCACTTGAGATTAGTAAATGACAAAACCGAGTAGCCCCACATCCTTCCACCATGCGACCCCATCAATTAAGTCGAATAAACAATAGCAGCAGCAATCAATCAAGACCTTCAATCCCACTTCATATGACCAACAGTACTCTAACATCCCCACAAACGAATATTACAAGTTGACTAAAACCAATTCGCTTTACTCATCGATTAGCACATCATGTCTGACCACACAAAGAAAATAAATGCCAACTAGTACAAGGTCACATGACTAGCCATTAACGTCCACATGTGACAAAACAGCTATCAATATTGTTCGAGAATGGCAGCCAATCCGATTGAGGTTGTAATCAGATTTTTCACCATGTGCATCAGTTCCCACAAAGATCAGTAATAGACCAATATAAAATTCATCAGCTGCAACCACTCACTTAATAATTGGAAGCCACAAATTCAACAGCTGCATTATTTTAGTTAGTGAACACAAAACAAACTAAACAAAAAAGTTAGTTAGCACAAAATATACAACAATAAGCCTCCCCTTAGGCTTATGCCTCCCCTCAATACCAGCAATGATGAGATCCACCATTTTCCTTGGACCTCATTCTCATATTGTGACCATTGTGCCTCCAAGGCCAACCGCCTGTGTACTGAACATCATGATCCCATCTTTGCCCCCCCCCCCACAAACATTGGGTGATAAAAACCAAACCTATAATCATTTTGAAAGAAAGTACTTGTAGGTCTGTAGTAAGGTCGAGTAACATTCTTTTTCCAAACAGCAGGAATAGACTTACCAGATGGAACTGGTTTTCCTGCATTAAATGGCATACCACTAGGAAATCCATTTGCCTTAGGGACAAATGGGGGAATATTCTCAACATTTCTCCATACTGATCTAGGTTTTCGTTGTTCAGCACACACACCCATTTTACTCTCATAATAATTACAATCCTTAATAAGATGAGAGTAACTACCACAAACAAAACATGATTTTCTTTTAACCTTTTTTTTCTTAACCTGACTTTTCTTATCATGACCTTACTTATCACACAAAGACTTCTCACAAATAGAATCAGAAGAACAATTGTTTTTAACAGGACTAAAAGGGATGTCATCAAAAGTAGCTTTCTTTGAATTGGATTCCATACTAGCTACTTTTGGTGAGAAGTCATCAGACTTGGGTGTGGTTGACTTGTCATTTGAATCACAAGAAACAAAGTCTTTGGACTCTGGTTCTGAGGACTTGACACTTGTGGAACAAGAGACAAAGTCATCAGGTTCAGGTAAGTCTTTGGACTTTTTGCCATAAACCATGTGTGAATCATCAAAGTCAAGGTCAAGGGCTGAGTGGATAGGGACAGGCTTGAAAACTCCTCTGATTGGTGGAGGAACTGCATTCATTCCTCCTTCTTTGACAAACTTAACAGGAATTTGGTAATCAACTTCCTTAGGGGTAGGGTCAAATATTCTAGGGTTATATTCCCCAACATCATATCCCAACCCTTTCTTACGCCAACCAGACTGATTACCATAGTTAACAAGATATTTTTCTGATTGTTGCCATGAATTTATCCTAGCCACTTCACTATCCAGTTTAGCCTTTAAATCCTGATTTTCTAATTTGATCTTAGCAACTTGAGATTCAGAATATTTAAGTTCATTAGTGGTGTTTTCTAAATCTCTCTGTAAGACCCTTATTTTCTCTTCATAAGCAAGCTGATTTGCTTCATGCCAAGCCTTTTGTTTTTCCACAGTTTTAAGAGCCTTTTATAAGCTTGAATTTCAACAAATAGTTTATTATATTCAGGCTCAATCTCATCAAACTCCCTTTTTAACTCAGTGTATTTAATTTCACTATCCTTTTGCAATTTAGTATATTTAATTTCACAATCAAAAGGACACTTATGTACCTGAGTTAGATGGCCCATCATACCAAAGTCTCCAGCCACTTGTGTCTCAGCTCCATATCCAGCAATCATCCCATAGACTTGTGCACCTCCAGCATTAGTCACATTTGCCTCACCTTTTGTCTTATGTCCATTAACCATTTCCCTAATTTGAGTGGCACATCTTTCCTCATCTTTTCCTTTATCTTGTGACCAGTCTACCCTAGAACGAATAGGTAGGAGGTTTCTAACCTTCATGGCAAATGTCTTAAGAGAATCACCAGATCCGAATGAAGTCATTGTATGAGGGTTTAAGAGAATGTTTCTGATGAACTCAAATAAGTACATTTTATTACTATCATTTATCCTATTAATTTGACTTGTTTTACTATATTATGTATGAGGATTGATACTTAATCGTTTACTTTTGTAATTCTCAGGTAAAAACAAGCATTTGGTGAAACTTAGCGATTTTGGACTAATTATGGAGCAAAACGTGCATAAAGTTGAAAGTCTACTAACATGGACAAGATCAAGTCAATTCTGCTCCAGATGCGCCGCATCTCACTCATGACATGCGCCGCATCTATATCAAGATATCACCAGATACGATCCAAGATACAAGAGGACATGCGCCGCATCTAATCATGGAGTTACGCCGCATCTTCTGGCGGTGTACGAATATTCCTGAATATTATAATCTTGGACCCCACGCGAAGTTAAGTACATGCGCCGCATCTACTTACTAGATGCGCCGCATCTTCCCTCAGACAGAAACTATAAATACCCCGTAGACCAGACGAATTACAAGTTCCGAAAAACCTAAAACCGAAGTCCGAACAGGAGAAACAAAGGACGAATTCAGTCAAGGAGGCAGCACAAGACACACCCAAATCAAAGATACAAGAGCTGTAAGAAGGTGCTGCATGTATTTAATTCATTAAGTAGTTTTGTTTTATTGTGTTAGCAAACTTTAATTCATCAGGATTGGTGGCTTGTGTAATGTGACAACGAAAGATTGCACTCCCTTTAATACTTGCTTTCCCATCAATTAAAGTTTATATGTTGATGTCTTTGGTTACTACTTATTAGTGCATTGATAACCTCTGTGTTTATTAGTGGCTTGCGGGCATTTGACTGCGGGACATAATGTGGCTCCCACGGTTATTACTAAATTGATCACTTAGGAATAACTTTTAGACATAAGTAATCATTAAGGGTTTACTCGCCGATAAGATTAGGACCAACGAGAAAGGGTTAACTACATACACTTCATATAAAGCTATCAATAAAACAAGTGACAATCTACTTAATCATAAGGACAGCCCTCTTATTGTCTCAAGTATTTATCTGTGTACGTGTGTGCTACTTGCTGATTCGTGCCTATTGGTTTATTTTATTATTTAATTGCAAACAAATCGTGCCAGTCTCTCAGACTGAAACCCCCTTGCGTTAGGATATTAAAATACTGATTAGAATAACGAGATAATACGTTCCACTCTTAGTGATCGACACTCTACTTACCATTATCTTCATACTGACCGGGTACACTGCTCGTTAAGTGTGTGTGTTATTGATAAGTCGGCTTAATATAAATTTAAAACTTGAGTAGGCATTAAAACTGCTAAACCGCAACGACACATCACGCCATCAAGTTTTTGGCGCCGCTGCCGGGGAGTGAATTGTTATTATCTGTTAATTTAATTAGTATTTTAATTAGGTTTTTCTTTTTATTAGATTAATTGCATCATTGTACTATTTTTCATATTTGTTGTATTGTGTGTTAATTGTTTTCTTTTATTTTTGTGTGTTTATTTTCGTTTGTGTGTTTAATTTTTTGTTTTTATTTTTCGTGTTTTTGTGTGTTCTGCTATCGTTGTACTGTGCTAAATCAAACGATACGGCGCATCTGATCTCTCAGATACGGCGTATTGCGTTTAATTTTTTTTAAAAATACAACGCGTTTAATTAATTCGATACGACGCATCTTTTCCCCAAGATACGGCGCATCTGTTTTTAATAAGAAAATTTTTCTAAGCGATAAAGTAATACGACGCATCTGCTTTTGCAGATACGGCGTATCTGTTTTTAATAAAAAAATTTCTAAACGTTAACGCCATACGACGCATCTGCTTTCGCAGATACGGCGTATCTATTATTTTAATTAAAAACAGTTTGCGAATTATTAAACAGATACGGCGTATCGATCTCTGTCGATACGGCGCATCTTTCTGAATCAAAAATCGATATTTATTTTTAAACGTAACGAAAATACGGCGCATTAACTTTCGTTAATACGACGCATTTAATTTTAATTAGATAAGCTGATTTTTGATTAATTAATTCGATACGGCGCATTCTTAAATTCTAAAGCGGCGTATCTATTTTCTGGATAAAGTCTGATTAAATTTTAACGATTATAAGATACGGCGTATCCAACTTTTTGGATACGGCGAATCGTCTGCAGATATCAGCTATTTTTATTCTTATATCCGTTTCTATATTCATTAATTTCTCTTCTAGCGAACAAATCCTACTGATGCTTTTCGTGATTGTTTCAGAAGGATAATGGAAGGATACGGAGAACTGATTGACTTCGACTTCGAAGCCAATTTTATGAATGAAGTATTAGTGCATGATAAATCACTCGAACGTTACGATGGGGACTACATTGAACTTAATGACCTTAATGGACCATTGGAATCCAATGACCTGTTCATGGATGATGCTGAATCTGAGTTAGAAGAAGGAGAAATTGTGGATAGTCCAATAGTCAACGTTATTAATACTAGGAATTACGATGAATTTGAGGGATATGATGGTTCTTGGGATTATGGTAGAAGGATCCACGCCAATTGTGCTTACAATTTGCAATTCCCATGCATGATTGGATACAAATGTATTGACGCCAATTTCTTTCCTATTTTGCCGATCAATGTTATGTCAAGAAGCTTTTACAATTCTATTATGAGAAATAAAGTGGAGTGTAGGGGAAAGAATGTAGTTGGAGCCTTCATTAATGTCCCGATCTTCGTTGGACGCTTTACTATTGTTACTGAGTTCGCCGTTGTTGAAGACATGAATGCCTATCGTGACAGCAGTATGGGCGACGTGATTGTTGGAAAACCATTATGTAGGGAGATCACTATTAATGCAAAGCGATTTGAAGGAAAGATCACCTTTCAATGTGGAAGCGACGTTATCACTTATATGATGCCCCGAACTCACCCTGGATTTAAACATGCTACTAATAGGGTCTGCTACAAATTCTCTCCATTCCTTTTTATTAGTAATGATGACATGAAGAGAGGGATTGAATACCCGTATCAGATGATGGAAGGATTCTATAAAGGAGTTTTGAACTTGGGACCTGAATATATACGTGACGAATTAGTTGCTAAGTGGATCCTACGCGGCAATGTAGGAGTCAATGATCGATATTAAAGAGCTGAACGTGAGTCTAACTTGAAGACTCTGGAATAAAGACAAGTGCTTACCGGGAGACAACCCGGAATTATCTTTTATTCTGTTTTCTGTGTCGTGTCAGTCCAGGCCCGCATGAGGATACGGCGCATCTCAATTCTGAGATGCGACGCATCTCCTGCAATGGTCATATCTTATTTTATTTTTCTGCATTTTTATTTTCGACTTTAAAACTATTTATCAGTTTATTTTAATGCGGTGCATCCCTGGTTAAGGATGCGGCGCATCTTTATTCTGATCTGTATTTATTCCAGGCTCGATACGGCGTATCTTCTTTCATAAGATACGGCGCATCGACTGACCTGATGATTTTCAGTTTTAATTTTTAAGTTTTATTTTTATCTAACTACTAATGTATTATGCAAGCTTGAACCTTTCTTATCTTAGGTGTGTTTTAAAGTGTTGGTGGTATTATAGTTTCCTGGATTTCCTGTGGATACATCAAGTATGAAGCTTTAACGTTCTAATCCACAAGAAGTTGATTTTTGCTCTTATACTAATGGAGGATCATACCGAGCAAATCTCAGGGGAGTTTTTCTGTTCTAATTCTTTTATTTTCCAGTTTTTAACCTTTTATACAAACAACGAGGACGTTGTTTAACTTAAGTGGGGGGATTGGAGAATTAGAACACTTAACAATTACTTGTCCTAAACTTTTTCAAAAATTATGCTTAAAATGTGCTTAATATATCAAACTTAAAAATTTTTTAGCATGTTTTTGTTTAAGATCTAAGTTGCATAACTGCACACATGACGTTATTTTCAAAAATTGTGATTTTTCAAAATTCACAAATCTATGAGTGTGCCGGTGACTTGTAAACTTTAGAACTTGGCTTGTATACTATTCGAGACCACCATAATAAGTATTATTTATATAATTGGAATGACTTGTCTAAATTGGTAAAATTCTAGGATTACACCCAAATAGCCTATTATTTGTTATGTGTTATTAACTAACTACAATGGTTAGTTAACCCCCGTATAAACCCTTTTGTTACTCTCATTTTTAGAGTAAGATACCCCTAGAAAAACCCTCAGAGCCATTCCTTTCGTTTCTTACACCTATGTTTAAAATGTTTCGTTACACCCTTACACCTTAGCCTACCCTGTAGATTAGAATCCGTGGTTGGTTGATTGCTATAGGCAGAGTGTGTTTCCTTACATTACCTGTGTTCGCGTGCGTAATTCATTATCTATGGTTAGGTCGGGAAATTGCACAATGCAATTGGAGTGAAAGTAAATATTGTATATTTTGGAGTTTATTTTTCGTGTGTTTACTACTTTCACTATTACCATTATTTCTGAAGTCATGAAAAGTATGGAAAAATTATCCGGAAAGAAAGTTATAGTGATGTGGTGAAATTTTACACATCTATGTTTATGTTTAATAATAAAAAAAAAAAAATCGAAAAAATGAGAAAAGAAAAAGAAAGAAAGAAAAGTTGGAAGTTAGTTTTAACCAACTTATGTAAAGTTATGTAAGTGGTCGATATCACCACTATTTTTTGTACTATATCTATGGATTGAATGGGAATTGGCAGTTATGGGAACGCCAATTAAGGTTTATTCTTTGATTAAGATCTTGTTGAGTATAATTCGTGTCTACCTAAAGCGTGTGTTTCAAGTGTTAAAGCGTGAGTTATTCGATGATATGAGTCTTATTCATAGGATGGTTGGGATAGTGATTAACCACACTTAGGATTTTGATTTATTTGTTTTGTTCATTTTTATTTTTACACCAATTTATATCCCAAATGTTATCCATGCCCTTTATTATTCTTTATCCAACCAAACCTTTGATTTATTGAGATTAGGGATTTGAGCAATCTTAAGTATCGTAGTCGTGGATTCGGCTATGTATTTATGATTTTGTCGCCCTTTTTGATATATTATTATTGGTGAAGTTTGGACCTATCTTTAGCCTATTCGAGTTAAGGATTTGAGCAATTGCAAGTATCGTGTTCGTGGATTCGATCATGTATTTGTGATTTTGTCGCCTTTTCTGGAATTTGAGATCGATAGTGAAAGAGAATAATTAACCCTTAAGCCTAAAAACCCTTTTTACCGCTTTAGACTTGTTATTCCTTAGCTTTAGTGGTGGAGATGTGTATACTTGCCAAGCTTATGATAGAATATTCGTCGCGACTGGACAGTTAAACGATTAGATTTGCTTTTATCGACTTATTTTATTTTACTTCTAATTCGTTAAAGTGTTTAGTTGTGTGATTATGAAATGAACGAATACATGCTTAAATATAAAAATAAATCCTAACATCTTTTAGGATACATTTTCATAAGAGAAATTCTAAGGTTTACTTGGGGACAAGTAAAGTTCAAGTGGGGGGATATTTGATGAACTCAAATAAGTACATTTTATTACTATCATTTATCCTATTAATTTGACTTGTTTTACTATATTATGTATGAGGATTGATACTTAATCGTTTACTTTTGTAATTCTCAGGTAAAAACAAGCATTTGGTGAAACTTAGCGATTTTGGACTAATTATGGAGCAAAACGTGCATAAAGTTGAAAGTCTACTGACATGGACAAGATCAAGTCAATTCTGCTCCAGATGCGCCGCATCTCACTCATGACATGCGCCGCATCTATATCAAGATATCACCAGATACGATCCAAGATACAAGAGGACATGCGCCGCATCTAATCATGGAGTTACGCCGCATCTTCTGGCGGTGTACGAATATTCCTGAATATTATAATCTTGGACCCCACGCGAAGTTAAGTACATGCGCCGCATCTACTTACTAGATGCGCCGCATCTTCCCTCAGACAGAAACTATAAATACCCCGTAGACCAGACGAATTACAAGTTCCGAAAAACCTAAAACCGAAGTCCGAACAGGAGAAACAAAGGACGAATTCAGTCAAGGAGGCAGCACAAGACACACCCAAATCAAAGATACAAGAGCTGTAAGAAGGTGCTGCATGTATTTAATTCATTAAGTAGTTTTGTTTTATTGTGTTAGCAAACTTTAATTCATCAGGATTGGTGGCTTGTGTAATGTGACAACGAAAGATTGCACTCCCTTTAATACTTGCTTTCCCATCAATTAAAGTTTATATGTTGATGTCTTTGGTTACTACTTATTAGTGCATTGATAACCTCTGTGTTTATTAGTGGCTTGCGGGCATTTGACTGCGGGACATAATGTGGCTCCCACGGTTATTACTAAATTGATCACTTAGGAATAACTTTTAGACATAAGTAATCATTAAGGGTTTACTCGCCGATAAGATTAGGACCAACGAGAAAGGGTTAACTACATACACTTCATATAAAGCTATCAATAAAACAAGTGACAATCTACTTAATCATAAGGACAGCCCTCTTATTGTCTCAAGTATTTATCTGTGTACGTGTGTGCTACTTGCTGATTCGTGCCTATTGGTTTATTTTATTATTTAATTGCAAACAAATCGTGCCAGTCTCTCAGACTGAAACCCCCTTGCGTTAGGATATTAAAATACTGATTAGAATAACGAGATAATACGTTCCACTCTTAGTGATCGACACTCTACTTACCATTATCTTCATACTGACCGGGTACACTGCTCGTTAAGTGTGTGTGTTATTGATAAGTCGGCTAAATATAAATTTAAAACTTGAGTAGGCATTAAAACTGCTAAACCGCAACGACACATCACGCGCATCAGTTTCTGAAAAGGTTTCTTTGACACAATAGCAAGAACTACTCACAGACCAGAATTAATGCCCACTCACTGATGAAACCCAAATGACCAATAATCTTTGAACAGTACCCCAAAATTAAATCAATTAAGAATAACCGACAAAATGAAAACAATAAAATCACAAGCAGCAGAATCCAGTACGCGCCAGACAGCAGCAACCGATCAATTAATTTAACACGGGACCCACTAATTAAATAGGTACGAGGTAAATTAGAATCGAAAATCAGCCCAATTAATTAACTAGCGATTCACCAATCAGTATTCTAACCCCACACAAATGAATTATCCACCGACCAATTAATTATAGTTTGAGGATAATTTATTAGTAGCCCCACTGATTAAACGTTCCTCTTTGTTTGACCACCGACCACAATAAAATCAGTACACAAATTTGAGGATCACGTGCGCACTAATTCAATCGTAATAAATGTCAATCAATAAGTTTGTGAATCGACAAAAACAACAGCACTTACGTCGATCACTCAACCAATTAGAATAATATGAGGCAACCAATCAGACTAGTTAGAAAATAAATACGAATACCTTCGATCTGCTACTGACTTCTTCGAATCTTCACTTCTTTATACGAATACATTCGATCTTGCTCTGTCTCAGCAGTACTATCATTATTAGAACTGTTAATTGGATTCTCTTGTTCCTTGTTGAATCTAACACACCTGCTAGATCTATGAGCCTTAGTGGATCGGTAGGATGCCTATGTAATCACAAGCACACTACAAGAGAATCTCTGAATATGAACAAGAAAAGAAAAGAACTAAGACTATGATCCTCTATGGATCGTATAATGAACTAAAAGATGTTATTATTGATGATTGTTTAAGTCGTAAAGACCTCTCCAACTCATAGACGGGATGTTTCTTTTATAATGATAAGAAACCCTAACCCTAACCCGTCATACAAGAAAACGTGTAAAGAGATAAACATGATCTCTTCTAAAAATAACTCTAACAAACATACTAAACATACGGATAACTAACAATAATATCCGCAGCAACAAACACTATCAGCAGAAACAAAATATCACTATCAGCAGCAATGAGCTTCAGCAGGAACTACAACTATCGGCAGGAACCAACTTTCACTATCGGCAGCAACAAGAAATATCTTATTTCCGAAATTCCCAACATTCCTCATCTCCATCTTTCTTGTTTTCACCTTCAATCCCTTCTTTAGCTTCATCAGAAGAAGGTTCATCATTTAATGAAGTTGAATCCACACTTGTCCATATTGGCATTATTACATAATCTTGATCTTTCTCTTTTCCTAACCCTGCCTCATTTGTTGCATTATCAACTTCTGAACCTGAAAAATCATTAGTTTCTGCAACAAAAGGCACATAGTTCATTGATTGGGTTAGTGTCTCAAGATCAAATAGCCATTTGGGACCTTCACCTGCTACATTGGATTTGTTTTCTAGAAATTCCACATGCAGGTTTTCCTTAACTCTCCTAGTTCTTGAGTTGTATACTCTAAATGCTTTGCTATTGAGAGAATATCCAACCAAGAATCCTTCATCTGCTTTACCATTAAATTTTCCTAGATGGTCTAAGGTATTCAGAATTGTCACATGACATCCAAAAGGTTTAAGAAATCCTATTGCAGGAGTTCTACCTCTAAAAAGCTCATAAGATGTCTTATTGTGAGACTTAACAACCAAAACCCTGTTCTGGACATAGCAAGCAGTACTAACTGCTTCAGCCCAAAAAGTGATAGGCAACTTAGAGTCAGCTAACATGGTTCTAGCAGCTTCTATGAGTGTCCTATTTCTCCTCTCAGCTACTCCATTCTGCTGAGGAGTTCAAGCAACACTAAATTCTCTTATAATACCCTTTTCTTTGCAGAAATCATCCATAACTCTACTCTTAAACTCTGTCCCATTATCACATCTAATGACTTTTACTTTCTTGTCTACTAAGTTTTCTATCTCTATAATGAATGTAACACCCCAACCCGACAAGGGTAAAGATATCACAACAATGGATACTTATCAGATCAAAACAAAGCATACTAATACAGTAATACAAAAATTCAAGGATCTCAAATGAAATATTGAATCTAAATGGTTACAATTAAAACTTCCAAAACTAATTCTAAATATAATGTCTTCAATCCAACTCTAATCCAGCATAGCTATCCAATCTTCTAAGTCCAAGATACACTCTTCACTCATTCCCAGCTTCCTACTAATACCTGCCGCAGGAAAAGAAATGCGGCTGAGCTACGAAAGCTCAGTGAACAGATATAACGATACAAAGCAGTAGTAAAGGAATAGTGAAGTAAATGGAATAATACAAGGTGTAACAAGAGTAGGAAGGAAAATGAAAAGGTTATCAGGAAATGTTTACAATAGGTAGGTGTAAAGTAAACCGTAACCCACCACCAGCCCAAGTTCAATTCAAGTCGAGTCAAATATCAAGTCATAGGGTAACAGAAACAGAAATCCACTACGAACCCATAACATATCAAAATCAAGTCAAGTAAACAAGTATACATGTATACGGAGGGGTGACCTCGGTATGCCAAGTATAATATGAGGGGATACCTCCAAGGGTTGGAGTCATGAGCTCCCAAGAGTGAATGACGTGTATCGCACACACCCATCATGTCACTAAACAATTCAAGTAATCAAGTCAAGTACAAATCTAGGATGCATCCATGCGCCCCTGTAGGCTGCCACAATGTCTTCATCTACATGTACAATTCAATTATCAAGTCATGGCAGGGACGGGATAGGTAATCACTTTCCTACCCAAAAGTCAAGTCATTGGTGCATCAATGACAAGGACATGAAACCCTCATGCCTAGTATGGCTCGTAGTCTCAAACTGTGGGTCAAGGTCAAGGTCAAGTATCAAGTGTCAAGTGTACAAGTCAAGTTCAAGTTTCAAGTTACATATCAATGGGTTCAATTCACATGGTCAAGACAAGAGATCGTAGCAAACGTTCATAGTAAAGGTTTAATCTAAAAGTTCATTTGAAAACAATCCTTTAAAATGGTTTCCATAAAATAATCTTTTAAAATGGTTTTCATAAAAATAGTCTTTAAAATAGTTTTCAATAAGCTAGTTTTAAAAATGGTTTTCTTAAAACATTTTCATAAATAAATAAAAAGGTTTTCTCATCCAATTACAATATCAAGCATATTAGGGTTCAAGTCAAGGTTTTATGGCAAGGTTCATATCAAGGTTCATAGCAGGGTTCAAGGCAAGGTTCAAGACAAAAGGTCAAGGCAAGGGTTCAAAGCAAAAGATTCAAAACAAGGGTTCACAATACAAGGGAACATAGCAATGGCTTGAGAAAATCCTAAACGAATCAAAACAAGAGATCAAGAGAACGAAGGCTCCTTACAAGAAGGGCAGAATATTTGTATCTTAGCGAATGAAATGGAAGCAAACAAATGGATGGACACAAGGAAACACTGTCACACCTTTCAACGAATCTACATAGATTAGGATTCATAATATACTTATTAGCTCATTTAATTTCATAACGGATTTTAAATACTTGTTATTAATCACATTCTTATAGTTAGGGTTTATTAAGTAATTATAAATAGTTTAGGGATTATAGTGAAACTATCGTAAGATTAGGGTATGAAATATAAATATCATAAAGTTACATGTTTTAACAAGTTAAACCATTTTAGTTTGAATAATGATAAGTTCCACCCTTAAGTTACACAATTAATCCTTATTTAGCCCTAATTAACTTCTTATCAGCTTTTAACCCTAAACAGACCACACTTGATTGAATTTATGAACCATATTAGAACTCAGAGATAAAATCCACAAAAATTTCCAGAGCTACCTCAATGTCTTGAAAACCCACACTAATTTTCCCAGAATTTATTAATTAGTTTAACCCCACATGAAAAATACCACAACTAGGACTACTCAGAAAACATGTCTGCTGTAACACTCAGAAAGTAACCACTTCATTTACCCACCAATACCTCCAGGAAAAATCTACAAAAATTCATGACACTACTAAGCATATTGAAGTCACATACTGGAGAATTTCATGACCTAAGTCCTCATGGTTTGAAAATGAAAAATCGTCAAAACGGACTGATTTCCAGACATCCGAATTCAGGTTTGACACACGAATTTCTAAAAATCAAAAAGTTGCCTTCCCGACCTCTAAAAATTACAAGGCTAATTTTTCCAGAAAGATATTTCCTTGAACTTAATTTTAGACTCCAGAAACACCCAAATACCCTTTGTTATCTTCAAGATCTACTCGATTAAAGTCGACCTAAATTTTCTGATCAGAAACTGGTTTCAATTTTGACCATAACATCACGTAATTTTGCATCATAAACACATCCACGCCCCTCCTAATTCAATAGATCAGTAGATTAACATCCTATTAACATGTTCTAAACATCCCATACCAAATTACTCATGAATTCTATCAAAACCCTAATTACCAATTCATTATTTCATGTAAATTTTATGATTTTATGTGACCTTTCTTCTTAGAATTTTATGTGTTTAACTAATCGAAAAGAACAACAAGCAAGACACCACTACGAACCTGATGTAGGACCACCAAATAGAGCACACGAAACCCTCCTTGCTGCCTTGATTTGAACCGAACAGAAAGAGAGGAAAGAGAGCAGCAAGTCGACAATTTGGAAGAGGGTTTTTAGGGCTTGTAAAATATTCGGTATATATGACAATTGGGAGAACCGACTTTTGTGTTAGGATAAACTAGGAAAGACCAAATTTTAAGGAATCATGATATCTTTTAATTTTAATGCATGTGTATCTCTTTTATTTATTTTTTTTATTTTTTCTTCTAGCCGAAATTTTGGTCTCTAGTTACCATGTCCAAATTTTAAATATATGTGTAGAGAATTATTTTGTGTTGTGATTTTAATTTATAAGGTAAAGTTTTTATTAGCTAAATCTTATTAGATACTTAGGATTTAATTACTTTAGGTTATGTACAAATAATATGTCTTTTGTATGATTTTATATGTTCTTTAAAATTTTAAAATTAGAGGGGTATTTTGGTCACTTTGCATGTTTTCAAATTTCAGGTATTACAACTTCTTCCCCTCTAAAAAAAATTTCGTCCTCGAAATTTGCATGGAAACGGAAAGGCAATAGAACGGAAACTCATATGGAATGCGAACAAGATTTCAAATCAATTTAACTGTATCAACAGTAGAGAGCTCTACAAGATTTCAAGATTTATAACTGAAATCAATAGGACGCAAAACGAGAGTCTAAACTTGTCCAGACATCTAATGAACAAGGGCAGAGTATACGAACAGGTAGGATGAACCTAAAGTCTCACTAATCACGGATAATCCAACGGAGATGAATTTCTAAACTTCTTAGGTGTTCCCCAAGATATCCTATGGCCACAATGAGGGCACGTTATATGGTGTAAGTATTATCACGTTGGCCAGACGTCATACTACTAGCACCACATAAATATGCCTTCATGATGATCATACTTTATCTCGAGTTGTAAGCAGAACAACCTATCTTAATCTACCTAGTACTTCTACAGTCTCAGAAATCAACAAGATCAAATGCCATAGTCAAGAGGGAAAAACAAAACTACTCAACAGGCTCTAACCACAAGCAAGGCACGAATCAGAGTAATGCGGAAGTAAAGATACTTAAACAAATGCCTTATAGTCTACCCATTCCTCACTGGTCAAAACTTAAGTTCATATCAAGAAATCCTAAAGCAAGTTCTCACGGTGTTCTCCTATGTTCTTACAGTCAAAGCCTAATGGTCCAAACGCACAGGTCAAGGGTAAATGTATTACGAGTCGCAGCCTGTGCTCTGATACCATAAATTGTAACACCCCAACCCGACAAGGGTAAAAATATCACAACAATGGATACTTATCAGATCAAAACAAAGCATACTAATACAGTAATACAAAAATTCAAGGATCTCAAATGAAATATTGAATCTAAATGGTTACAATTAAAACTTCCAAAACTAATTCTAAATATAATGTCTTCAATCCAACTCTAATCCAGCATAGCTATCCAATCTTCTAAGTCCAAGATACACTCTTCACTCATTCCTAGCTTCCTACTAATACCTGCCGCAGGAAAAGAAATGCGGCTGAGCTACGAAAGCTCAGTGAACAGATATAACGATACAAAGCAGTAGTAAAGGAATAGTGAAGTAAATGGAATAATACAAGGTGTAACAAGAGTAGGAAGGAAAATGAAAAGGTTAGCAAGAAATGTTTACAATAGGTAGGTGTAAAGTAATCCGTAACCCACCACCAGCCCAAGTTCAATTCAAGTCGAGTCAAATATCAAGTCATAGGGTAATAGAAACAGAAATCCACTACGAACCCAGAACATATCAAAATCAAGTCAAGTAAACAAGTATACATGTATACGGAGGGGTGACCTCGGTATGCCAAGTATAATATGAGGGGATACCTCCAAGGGTTGGAGTCATGAGCTCCCAAGAGTGAATGACGTGTATCGCACACACCCATCATGTCACTAAACAATTCAAGTAATCAAGTCAAGTCAAGTCAAGTACAAATCTAGGATGCATCCATGCGCCCCTGTAGGCTGCCACAATATCTTCATCTACATGTACAATTCAATTATCAAGTCATGGCAGGGACGGGATAGGTAATCACTTTCCTACCCAAAAGTCAAGTCATTGGTGCATCAATGACCAGGACATGAAACCCTCATGCCTAGTATGGCTCGTAGTCTCAAACTGTGGGTCAAGGTCAAGGTCAAGTATCAAGTGTCAAGTGTACAAGTCAAATTCAAGTTTCAAGTTACATATCAATGGGTTCAATTCACATGGTCAAGACAAGAGATCGTAGCAAACGTTCATAGTAAAGGTTTAATCTAAAAGTTCATTTGAAAAAAATCCTTTAAAATGGTTTCCATAAAATAATCTTTTAAAATGGTTTTCATAAAAATAGTCTTTAAAATAGTTTTCAATAAGCTAGTTTTAAAAATGGTTTTCTTAAAACATTTTCATAAATAAATAAAAAGGTTTTCTCATCCAATTACAATATCAAGCATATTAGGGTTCAAGTCAAGGTTTTATGGCAAGGTTCATATCAAGGTTCATAGCAGGGTTCAAGGCAAGGTTCAAGACAAAAGGTCAAGGCAAGGGTTCAAAGCAAAAGATTCAAAACAAGGGTTCACAATACAAGGGAACATAGCAATGGCTTGGGAAATCCTAAACGAATCAAAACAAGAGATCAAGAGAACGAAGGCTTCTTACAAGAAGGGCAGAATATCTGTACCTTAGCGAATGAAATGGAAGCAAACAAATGGATGGACACAAGAAAACACTGTCACACCTCTTCAACGAATCTACATAGATTAGGATTCATAATATACTTATTAGCTCATTTAATTTCATAACGGATTTTAAATACTTGTTATTAATCACATTCTTATAGTTAGGGTTTATTAAGTAATTATAAATAGTTTAGGGATTATAGTGAAACTATCGTAAGATTAGGGTATGAAATATAAATATCATAAAGTTACATGTTTTAACAAGTTAAACCATTTTAGTTTGAATAATGATAAGTTCCACCCTTAAGTTACACAATTAATCCTTATTTAGCCCTAATTAACTTCTTATCAGCTTTTAACCCTAAACAGACCACACTTGATTGAATTTATGAACCATATTAGAACTCAGAGATAAAATACACAAAAATTCCCAGAGCTACCTTAATGTCTTGAAAACCCACACTAATTTTCCCAGAATTTATTAATTAGTTTAACCCCACATGAAAAATACCACAACTAGGACTACTCAGAAAACATGTCTGCAGTAACACTCAGAAAGTAACCACTTCATTTACCCACCAATACCTCCAGGAAAAATCTACAAAAATTCATGCCACTACTAAACATATTGAAGTCACATACTGGAGAATTTCATGACCTAACTCCTCATGGTTTAAAAATGAAAAATCATCAAAACGGACTGATTTCCAGACATCCGAATTCAGGTTTGACACACGAATTTCTAAAAATCAAAAAGTTGCCTTCCCGACCTCTAAAAATTACAAGGCTAATTTTCCCAGAAAGATATTTCCTTGAACTTAATTTTAGACTCCAGAAACACCCAAATACCCTTTGTTATCTTCAAGATCTACTCGATTAAAGTCGACCTAAATTTTCTGATCAGAAACTGGTTTCAATTTTGACCATAACATCACGTAATTTTGTATCCTAAACACATCCGCGCCCTTCCTAATTCAATAGATCAGTAGATTAACATCCTATTAACATGTTCTAAACATCCCATACCAAATTACTCATGAATTCTATCAAAACCCTAATTACCAATTCATTATTTCATGTAAATTTTATGATTTTATGTGACCTTTCTTCTTAGAATTTTATGTGTTTAACAAATCGAAAAGAACAACAAGCAAGACACCACTACGAACCTGATGTAGGACCACCAAATAGAGCACACGAAACCCTCCTTGCTGCCTTGATTTGAACCGAACAGAAAGAGAGGAAAGAGAGCAGCAAGTCGACAATTTGGAAGAGGGTTTTTAGGGCTTGTAAAATATTCGGTATATATGACAATTGGGAGAACCGACTTTTGTGTTAGGATAAACTAGGAAAGACCAAATTTTAAGGAATCATGATATCTTTTAATTTTAATGCATGTGTATCTCTTTTATTTATTTATTTTTATTTTTTCTTCTAGCCGAAATTTTGGTCTCTAGTTACCATGTCCAAATTTTAAATATATGTGTAGAGAATTATTTTGTGTTGTGATTTTAATTTATAAGGTAAAGTTTTTATTAGCTAAATCTTATTAGATACTTAGGATTTAATTACTTTAGGTTATGTACAAATAATATGTCTTTTGTATGATTTTATATGTTCTTTAAAATTTTAAAATTAGAGGGGTATTTTGGTCACTTTGCATGTTTTCAAATTTCAAGTATTACAACTTCTTCCCCTCTAAAAAAAATTTCGTCCTCAAAATTTGCAAGGAAACGGAAAGGCAATAGAACGGAAACTCATATGGAATGCGAACAAGATTTCAAATCAATTTAACTGTATCAACAGTAGAGAGCTCTACAAGATTTCAAGATTTATAACTGAAATCAATAAGACGCAAAACGAGAGTCTAAACTTTTCCAGACATCTAATGAACAAGGGCAGAGTATACGAACAGGTAGGATGAACCTAAAGTCTCACTAATCATGGATAATCCAACGGAGATGAATTTCTAAACTTCTTAGGTGTTCCCCAAGATATCCTATGGCCACAATGAGGGCACGTTATATGGTGTAAGTATTATCACGTTGGCCAGACGTCATACTACTAGCACCACATAAATATGCCTTCATGATGATCATACTTTATCTCGAGTTGTAAGCAGAACAACCTATCTTAATCTACCTAGTACTTCTACAGTCTCAGAAATCAACAAGATCAAATGCCATAATCAAGAGGGAAAAACAAAACTACTCAACAGGCTCTAACCACAAGCAAGGCACGAATCAGAGTAATGCGGAAGTAAAGATACTTAAACAAATGCCTTATAGTCTACCCATTCCTCACTGGTCAAAACTTAAGTTTATATCAAGAAATCCTAAAGCAAGTTCTCACGGTGTTCTCCTATGTTCTTACAGTCAAAGCCTAATGGTCCAAACGCACAGGTCAAGGGTAAATGTATTACGAGTCGCAGCCTGTGCTCTGATACCATAAATTGTAACACCCCAACCCGACAAGGGTAAAGATATCACAACAATAGGACTACTTATCAGATCAAAACAAAGCATACTAATACAGTAATACAAAAATTCAAGGATCTCAAATGAAATATTGAATCTAAATGGTTACAATTAAAACTTCCAAAACTAATTCTAAATATAATGTCTTAAATTTCCCAACTCTAATCCAGCATAGCTATCCAATCTTCTAAGTCCAAGATACACTCTTCACTCATTCCCAGCTTCCTACTAATACCAGCCGCAGGAAAAGAAATGCGGCTGAGCTACGAAAGCTCAGTGAACAGATATAACGATACAAAGCAGTAATAAAGGAATAGTGAAGTAAATGGAATAATACAAGGTGTAACAAGAGTAGGAAGGAAAATGAAAAGGTTATCAAGAAATGATTACAATAGGTAGGTGTAAAGTAATCCGTAACCCACCACCAGCCCAAGTTCAATTCAAGTCGAGTCAAATATCAAGTCATAGGGTAATAGAAACAGAAATCCACTACGAACCCAGAACATATCAAAATCAAGTCAAGTAAACAAGTATACATGTATACGGAGGGGTGACCTCGGTATGCCAAGTATAATATGAGGGGATACCTCCAAGGGTTGGAGTCATGAGCTCCCAAGAGTGAATGACGTGTATCGCACACACCCATCATGTCACTAAACAATTCAAGTAATCAAGTCAAGTCAAGTCAAGTACAAATCTAGGATGCATCCATGTGCCCCTGTAGGCTGCCACAATGTCTTCATCTACATGTACAATTCAATTATCAAGTCATGGCAGGGACGGGATAGGTAATCACTTTCCTACCCAAAAGTCAAGTCATTGGTGCATCAATGACCAGGACATGAAACCCTCATGCCTAGTATGGCTCGTAGTCTCAAACTGTGGGTCAAGGTCAAGGTCAAGTATCAAGTGTCAAGTGTACAAGTCAAGTTCAAGTTTCAAGTTACATATCAATGGGTTCAATTCACATGGTCAAGACAAGAGATCGTAGCAAAGTTCATAGTAAAGGTTTAATCTAAAAGTTCATTTGAAAACAATCCTTTAAAATGGTTTCCATAAAATAATCTTTTAAAATGGTTTTCATAAAAATAGTCTTTAAAATAGTTTTCAATAAGCTAGTTTTAAAAATGGTTTTCTTAAAACATTTTCATAAATAAATAAAAAGGTTTTCTCATCCAATTACAATATCAAGCATATTAGGGTTCAAGTCAAGGTTTTATGGCAAGGTTCATATCAAGGTTCATAGCAGGGTTCAAGGCAAGGTTCAAGACAAAAGGTCAAGGCAAGGGTTCAAAGCAAAAGATTCAAAACAAGGGTTCACAATACAAGGGAACATAGCAATGGCTTGGGGAAATCCTAAACGAATCAAAACAAGAGATCAAGAGAACGAAGGCTCCTTACAAGAAGGGCAGAATATCTGTACCTTAGCGAATGAAATGGAAGCAAACAAATGGATGGACACAAGGAAACACTGTCACACCTCTTCAACGAATCTACATAGATTAGGATTCATAATATACTTATTAGCTCATTTAATTTCATAACGGATTTTAAATACTTGTTATTAATCACATTCTTATAGTTAGGGTTTATTAAGTAATTATAAATAGTTTAGGGATTATAGTGAAACTATCGTAAGATTAGGGTATGAAATATAAATATCATAAAGTTACATGTTTTAACAAGTTAAACCATTTTAGTTTGAATAATGATAAGTTCCACCCTTAAGTTACACAATTAATCCTTATTTAGCCCTAATTAACTTCTTATCAGCTTTTAACCCTAAACAGACCACACTTGATTGAATTTATGAACCATATTAGAACTCAGAGATAAAATCCACAAAAATTCCCAGAGCTACCTCAATGTCTTGAAAACCCACACTAATTTTCCCAGAATTTATTAATTAGTTTAACCCCACATGAAAAATACCACAACTAGGACTACTCAGAAAACATGTCTGCAGTAACACTCAGAAAGTAACCACTTCATTTACCCACCAATACCTCCAGGAAAAATCTACAAAAATTCATGACACTACTAAACATATTGAAGTCACATACTGGAGAATTTCATGACCTAAGTCCTCATGGTTTGAAAATGAAAAATCATCAAAACGGACTGATTTCCAGACATCCGAATTCAGGTTTGACACACGAATTTCTAAAAATCAAAAAGTTGCCTTCCCGATCTTAAAAATTACAAGGCTAATTTTCCCAGAAAGATATTTCCTTGAACTTAATTTTAGACTCCAGAAACACCCAAATACCCTTTGTTATCTTCAAGATCTACTCGATTAAAGTCGACCTAAATTTTCTGATCAGAAACTGGTTTCAATTTTGACCATAACATCACGTAATTTTGCATCCTAAACACATCCACGCCCTCCTAATTCAATAGATCAGTAGATTAACATCCTATTAACATGTTCTAAACATCCCATACCAAATTACTCATGAATTCTATCAAAACCCTAATTACCAATTCATTATTTCATGTAAATTTTATGATTTTATGTGACCTTTCTTCTTAGAATTTTATGTGTTTAACAAATCGAAAAGAACAACAAGCAAGACACCACTACGAACCTGATGTAGGACCACCAAATAGAGCACACGAAACCCTCCTTGCTGCCTTGATTTGAACCGAACAGAAAGAGAGGAAAGAGAGCAGCAAGTCGACAATTTGGAAGAGGGTTTTTAGGGCTTGTAAAATATTCGGTATATATGACAATTGGGAGAACCGACTTTTGTGTTAGGATAAACTAGGAAAGACCAAATTTTAAGGAATCATGATATCTTTTAATTTTAATGCATGTGTATCTCTTTTATTTATTTTTTTTATTTTTTCTTCTAGCCGAAATTTTGGTCTCTAGTTACCATGTCCAAATTTTAAATATATGTGTAGAGAATTATTTTGTGTTGTGATTTTAATTTATAAGGTAAAGTTTTTATTAGCTAAATCTTATTAGATACTTAGGATTTAATTACTTTAGGTTATGTACAAATAATATGTCTTTTGTATGATTTTATATGTTCTTTAAAATTTTAAAATTAGAGGGGTATTTTGGTCACTTTGCATGTTTTCAAATTTCAGGTATTACAATGAATGTCTTAAGAATGCTAGAAGTCTCATCCTTAGAACCTAAAAAGAAAACCCATGTAAACCTGCTATAGTCATCAGTAACAACTAGACAAAATCTTTTATGCTTTATACTACTCACAGAAGTTGGTCCAAATAAGTCCATATGAAGCATAAACAATGATTGATCAATAGAGTTAAAAATCTTGGGCTTACAAGTGGCTTTATGTTGTTTGCCTTTGAGACAAGCAATGCATGTTTGGTCATTTTCAAATCTTTTCTGAGGCAAGCCTCTTACCAAACCATTTTTGACAATTTTATTTATGGTTTTGAAATTAATGTGACCAAGCCTCCTATGCCATTTCATAGATTCATCCAATGTGGCCTTTGCAGCAAGACAAGTAAGAGCCTCTTTAGGAACAATCTTCTTCATATCAACACTGTACATGTTGCCCTTTCTTGGAATTTTAAGAAGTACTTGACTTTCATCAGGCATCTTAAAATCAGAAGAAAGCACAAGACATTCAGTTTCAGTAAAAAGAACTTTGTTCTTTTTGTCACACATTTGTGAGACACTAAATAGGTTATACTTAAGCTCTTGCACATAGTACACATCTTCAAAATCCAATTTACCAGTTTTAAGAGTACCTTTACCAGTAATTCGTCCTCCTATTCCTCCTCCAAAGGTAACATATCCTCCATCCAATGATTGAAAGTCTGAAAGATAAGACATGTTGCCTGTCATGTGCCTTGAACACCCACTATCTGAATATTCTTGATCTTCAATATATGCTTGTGAATGTCCCTACACATAAAGAAGGAAATTAGTTTCCTTGGGGAACCCAAGCCATTACTGAATTGGATTTGCCTCGTGCATCAATGTAATTAAATCTTTTGAGAACAGTTGATGCACCATTGGATTTAAGAGGTCTCTAAATCCAACATGCTGAGGCCTTAACAGCATTGGCCCTCTTTTCCCTAGCAGTTGAACCTTTAGGTTTCCAAATTTATTTTTGTACCACTGCTTTAGAATGAAAAGGCCTTATAGCAGTTGTTTGTGCATGTTTGTAAGTTGTTTTTGCACTTTGTACTGCTGGTTTTGGGTAAACAGAGTAAAATGGTCTGGCAGTAGTAACTGCTTGTTGATGAAGCGAAAAGTGTACCGCTTTTTAAGGGGTCATTTAAGCCTTAAATCGTATTTATTTGATCAAATATTGCCCTAAATCGTTCCTTTTGTCATTTTAGGTACTTTTGAGGAGAAATCTGGAAAAGGAGGCATTTTGGACGTTTTTGGAGCATAAAAGTGAAGAAAACGGCAAAGTCTCAAAAATCGGCTAAAAGTTACTCTTGACGGCGTCAGACTTTACTCTGGACGGCGTCATGCCTTGGCAAGAAAAGTTGGACGTGAAATTTACTCATGACGGGCCAGTGAAAATAGCATGTGATTTCTGACGGCGTCACGCTTTAACTTGATCAAGGGCGTCACGGCTTAAATCATAAGGGGACGGCGTCACGTTATAGGTTCGACGGCGTCAAGCCTTGATAAGCCAGAATGGATTTTGGAAGAGCTAAAGAGGGACGGCGTCAAGATGGTCATCCGGGAACCCTAAAAGCGGCGAGGTGACGGCGTCACAATCCATAAGGTGACGCCGTCAGATGTCAAAGTCTATATATAGTTTTCTAATTTTTTGTCATTAGGGAGAGCTTAGTGTGTGGAATTTTGGGAGAAAACCCTAAGACGATTTTAGCTACTTTTTCAGGGCTTTTTGCCTTGAGATCTTCCATGTTTCATTGAAAGATAAGTTATCAATTAATCATTCAATATGTCTATGTGTTGTTTGATTCTATCTTATTCTTGTCTTTTGTTTAACATGTTAGGCTAAATTTATCTTGTGTTTGCTTAGATCTAATGAAACCTAGCTATTGATTATTGGTTATTAGTGTGTTATTAGTTGTATTGGATGATTGTTTATCTATGTTAGGCTTAAGAAAACTGGCTAACTTCCTATTCGGTAACTTGCTTGAACGTCTTAAGAAACATGAACCAAACGCGTACTAAAGGTTTTTATGGTTGTATTTAATGCACAAGCGAATTCTAGTGATCCCATGTTAGGAGCTTCCTAGCCGGCTCGACATAGGAGTGAAGTAGGAGCTTGTAGAGTTGGGGAAGTAAGTACGCCACCCCACGAATGGTATTAAGGAATACACCCGTCATCCACGCGACTAATACACACTAATTAACCGGTAAAAGATAGTTAGGGAGTAAGGAAATCTAAGTAAACACATTTCTCTACACATAAGTTTCTCACCACATCTTCATTTTTGTTATTTTATTTTATTGCATTCGTAGTAATTTGGGTTAGTTGACTAGCAACTAATTCCGCCCACTCCTTCAAACCCGAGATTTTACTTGCTTTCATAAAAATATAAAAACATAAAAAGAATCTTCCTCAACCCTTAGACCTAATTAGAGTAGCCTTTCATACCTAACGAACACTATTCCCTGTGGAGAACGATCAATCCCCCGTACTTACCACTACACTATACTACATCGGTCAGGTACACTGCCTGGTGGGGTTGTAAGCCTCTTGAGATCCCTCGAGAGGTAAAACCAGTTGTAAGGTTACAAAACCACGCATCAAGTTTTTGGCGCCGTTGCCGGGGAATAGTTATTGTTTAGGTTGAATTTTTATTTCTAATAGGTCTACTCACTAGATTCCTTTCTAGTGAGATTTTTATTTTATTTTTCTAGGTTTTCTTTAGTCTATCTATTTTCTTCGTGTCTTTGTTCGTAACCATTACCGTCCGACATCATGGAAGATGGTAATATCCTTAACCCCCACAACCCACCACCACAACAACCACCACCACCTCCTAGAGCCCGTACTTTAGGAGAGTATTCCCGTCCTAGCCACCACGGCTATCGAAACACCATTGAGCTCACTCAAGGAGCCAATATCACACCCTTGCGATCCGACACCATCCGGTTGGTGCAAAGCGGATGCGCATTCCATGGACTTCGTTCTGAAGATCCTAATCAACACCTCAAGGACTTTCTTAAAATCGTTGATTCTATAGACCTTGATGTTGCCACTCGAGAGACGACCCGATTGCGTCTCTTCCAATTCTCTCTGCGGGACCAAGCTAGTCAGTGGCTAGAACGTCAACCCGCAGGATCCATTACCTCTTGGGATGATCTCACCACTCGTTTCCTTGCTCAGTTTTTCCCACCGGGAAGAACTACCAAGCTAAGGAATGATATCTTGATGTTCCAACAACGTCAAGGCGAAACTCTCTACGAGGCATGGACTCGATTCAAGGACTTACTCCAAAAAGTCCCCCACCATGGCATAGAACTTTGGCTCCAAGTCCAAATCTTCTATGACCATATCAATCTCTCCACGAGGCAAACCATTGACCAATCGGCCGGTGGCAAGCTACGTGATCTAAGTGCGGAACAATCATGGGCTCTCCTAGAGGATCTTGCTCTTTATGACAACGAAAGTTGGAGTGATCCCCGTGATTTGAATAAAACGGTCAAGGCAATATCTTTGCCTTTGAACAATTCAAGCACTTCCGACCGTAGGATCATAGAACTTGAAGACCAAGTCAAGTTTCTCATGAAATCCTACGAGGCTCCTAAACCTTCAAGCCAAGTGAACAAAATCACTTCTTCATGTGAGTTATGTAGTGGTCCCCACGACACTCGTGATTGCATGGAACTCCCCGAACAAGCTTTTGTGGACTACGCATCCTCGCGTACCGACGGAGCGGGAGACAAGTGGTACACTTTCAAACCCGAGCCAAACCATTACGGTGATTCATACAACCCCTCATGGAAAAAATCACCCGAACCTTAGGTGGAAACAAAACCAAAACACACAACAACCAAATTCTTCCAACCCACCTAATCGTTTCCAATCAAGCGGTTCCAACTCGAACCGTACTTTCAACAACAATCCTTCCGGCAATGGTAGTACCGATAACTTTGAAGGATTGATGTCTCAATTTATGGCATCTCAAGAAGCTCGTTTAGCCAAGTTTGAAGCCGATTTCAAACAAAAACAAAGCGAGATGACCGATAAGATTGACACCTTGTTGAAAGCCCTCAATGACCGAGAAATGGGAGCACTCCCTAGCAACACGGTCAAGAACCCGAAACTAAACGTCAACGCTATTTCATCGGTTTCGTCCCCTAGTTCTTGTCCACAATATTATTCGGTCAATTCCATGAGCACGTGTTTCAAACAAACCCAAGTCGTTCCAAATGACCAAGAAGTTATGACATCCAAATTGGTCAACAACATAGTTGAAACACCTCCCACTCAAAACCTTGACGAAGAATTCAAGGAGCTCCACCTTGAAAGTCCGGTTGTTGATGAGTTGGATGAGAAGAAGCTCAAGTTAGGCGAAAAAGGGACCACCTTTGTTCAAAACAAGCTACCTAAGAAATTAGATGATCCGGGCTTATTTGTTCTACCTTGCAAGATCGGTAATTCGGAGGCTTATGACACATTAGCCGATCTTGGATCAAGCCTTAACCTACTTCCGTTACCTCTCTACACCTCTCTAAAACTAGGAAAACTTGAAGAAACCGAGGTAATAATAGGTTTAGCGGATGGAAGTGTTGCTTACCCGGTTGGAGTAGTTAAGGACGTGTTAGTGCACATTGGAAAACTAACCATTTTAGCCGATTTCCACGTCCTTGATATGGTTAGCGACCCTACATGCCCCTTGTTGATAGGTAGAGGATTTTTGGCGACCGCTAGTGCTATGATTGATTGTAAGGAATCCAAGATAGCGGTAGGAGAAGGAGATACTTGGTCAGTCTATGATGTTAAGAAACATGCCTATGACACTAGTGAGGAACTAACACCACATTGGCTAGAATCAAATAGGAGACCATCTAGATATGGACCTTGGATTGATAGAGACTTCATAGGACCCCAACGCCCATTTTACCTAGAAGAGGACTTTGTTAACCGAACGCATTCGGTGGAGCAACTCTTGGCTAGGGACACCGAATTGGATCCATTTGAAGATCCTCTAGTTTTTAGAAAGATGATTGATTTCCTAGGAGTTTTGCCAATTAACCTAGGAATGAATAAGTGGATTTGTGAGGAAGATGATCATAAGTGGAATTGGGACAAACCACCCAAAGATGGAGATGGGTCATGGCATATTAAGATGACATTGTATGACCCGGATGCAGAGAAGTTTGAAAAGATATATCGTACTAAGCGGACCAATAGGAAACTTCAATCCAAGCTTAACCCTAAAGACGTCCTCGATGACGAGCTTACTTACATAGGGTAGCGTGACTTTGAGTCTAGCTACAAGACTCGTTAATAAAGAAAAGCGCTTCTTGGGAGGCAACCCAAGCTTTATTTGCTTTATTTGCTTTGTGTGTTTATTTATTTGTTTGTTTGATTTTATTTTCCGTATGTGTGTTTAATTTTTTATTCTTATTGATTCATGTTCAAAAGTAATTTGTGAAAATGCTTTATGTTGTTTTTAACTTCGTCTTAACTACATATAAAGGTATTTTGCAAAAGATAAGTGTAAGGGAAATCTAAATCGGTTTATTAGAACACAAATTAACATGAATCGTAATAATAATAAATTAACATACATATTCGTATTTATTTGAGTCAAATGCTTGTATCGAGTCATAATGATGTTTTGCAGGATTTCCAGGAAGTAAGGTAAAGGTTTTTCCAGAAATTTTCCGGAAACTTAAAATGAAAATTTTTGTCAGGTCATTTCTGACGGCGTCAGGGGTTATAACCTGACGGCGTCAGATTTAATTTTCAGAAATTTTTGAAAGTTTTGTTTTCATAAAAAGTTTTTATTAAAATCTCCAACTTATAATCTCCAGGAATCTGCAAAATTATCATTCCACAAGCATTATATCCTTATATATAGATTTATCCCGCCGATGTTATGCAGGTTTTCGTGTTTGTTTTCTCAGGTTTAACAGGTTATTTTGGACAAGGAGATGTTTATGGAATCAAGCTTATGGCGATGCATTAGTCATGGAGCTTCAACATTACCTTGGAGGAAGATTTAACCGTGTAATTTCATTATCCACCGAGCGAATCAGGGGAGTATTTGATTTCATTCTTTTACTTTTTTCTTTTACATCTTGTTATTTGAACATTGGAGACAATGTTCATCTTAAGTGTAAGGGGGGGTAAAAGTACGATTTTTGAGAATGCTCTTACGCTTGATTTTTGTTTGTTTGATGGTAGATGTGTAATAAAACTGAGAGAAATACTTGTTAAGGTAATTTTAGTGCCAAATTTAAAATTTTTTACAACATATAGGAGTGAAACTTTGGTCTTAATGAGCGTCTCACGGATAGGAGTTATATGACTAGCACAAAAACCGTACCACTAAAAAAATTTTCCACCCCAAATATGTGAGGTTCGCCCCTAGAATTGGTAGGAAAAGCATTTATGCTATGATGTGTGTACCGGTAGCACTTAGATTCTAGAACTTGCGTTAGGACCATTCCGAGGCCACAAGTGAGACTACATTCGTGTAGTTAGATTTACTACATGATAAGAGGCATTAGGATTAACCCATTGTTTTACACCTGTGTTTTTGTTATAATTACATTGGCTACATTGGTCAAGTAATTCTCCCACACCCTTTGCGTTGTACTCATTTTTAGTACACGATACCCCTAGTACACCCCTCAGAGCCTATCTTTTCGTTTCGACCTTTAAGCATTTTACTTAAAGGAAGAATTTGTTACACCCCACTTAAATGTACACCCAAATCGCCTTAGCCTACCTTGTATGCACTCATTCTTAGTGCATTATTGTTACAACATTTGTTTAAACCCCAAGTTAATTATCTAGTTGATTACATGGTTGCTAAGTCGAGTCATATCCTTGTACATATTGTTTTGGGACGATTGGGACTCATGGGTAAAGTACTAGTGTAATGGAGTAATGGGGAAGAACATCAATTATTACCCCCATATGTGCTAAATGTTTTAAAAGTACTCCAAGTTTTTCAATTATCTTAATTCGAGTCATTAGATTAGTATTTGTAAAGTTATGTAAAAATTCAAGTGTAAGGGGAATGCAATGCCCCTATGATGTATTATTTTGGATGGTAGGGCAAAAGTGTATGCAAAAAAAAAAAAAAAAAAAAAAAAAAAAAAAAAAAAAAATCTCAAGAAAAACACAAAAAAATGAGAAAAAGAAAAATAGAAAAAAACATACGGACTACCATCCCGTTTCATTTTATGTTTATTTTTATGTTTTTGTTATTTTGTTATTTCGTTTCTAGCTTAAGATCGAGTCGAGTCTTGGCTTAGCAACATTGTATAGTACATGTAATTGATCAAGATTTTTAACTCGCCACCAGTAAAATATCCTTTATCCAACAAAACCGTGTTTTCCTTTTCCCTACACCTAACGTTACAACCCATGTAAAAGCCCTCTTTGATAGTTTATCTTAGGTGCTTACGCCTAGTGGAGGAGGTTTTCGATCCTTTCCCAAGCCTATGGTAATCTATTTGCTATAACAGGTAGTGAGAGATATTATCCGTTTTCATTTATGAGATTTATTTTGATGACACTTGAGAGATGTGAGTATCTAAACACTACTTGTGAGGTGCTAGTTTGTAATCTCCGTGCTTATTATGATTAAAGTGGAACGATTATTTGTTGTAATTACTTTTATATTAGCGTTAAATGACCCCTAACTTGTATTTTGATTAGAATAAAAGCACATTTGCTTGAGGACAAGCAAATCTCAAGTGTAAGGGTATTTGATGAAGCGAAAAGTGTACCGCTTTTAAGGGGTCATTTAAGCCTTAAATCGTATTTATTTGATCAAATATTGCCCTAAATCGTTCCTTTTGTCATTTTAGGTACTTTTGAGGAGAAATCTGGAAAAGGAGGCATTTTGGACGTTTTTGGAGCATAAAAGTGAAGAAAACGGCAAAGTCTCAAAAATCGGCTAAAAGTTACTCTTGACGGCGTCAGACTTTACTCTGGACGGCGTCATGCCTTGGCAAGAAAAGTTGGACGTGAAATTTACTCATGACGGGCCAGTGAAAATAGCATGTGATTTCTGACGGCGTCACGCTTTAACTTGATCAAGGGCGTCACGGCTTAAATCATAAGGGGACGGCGTCACGTTATAGGTTCGACGGCGTCAAGCCTTGATAAGCCAGAATGGATTTTGGAAGAGCTAAAGAGGGACGGCGTCAAGATGGTCATCCGGGAACCCTAAAAGCGGCGAGGTGACGGCGTCACAATCCATAAGGTGACGCCGTCAGATGTCAAAGTCTATATATAGTTTTCTAATTTTTTGTCATTAGGGAGAGCTTAGTGTGTGGAATTTTGGGAGAAAACCCTAAGACGATTTTAGCTACTTTTTCAGGGCTTTTTGCCTTGAGATCTTCCATGTTTCATTGAAAGATAAGTTATCAATTAATCATTCAATATGTCTATGTGTTGTTTGATTCTATCTTATTCTTGTCTTTTGTTTAACATGTTAGGCTAAATTTATCTTGTGTTTGCTTAGATCTAATGAAACCTAGCTATTGATTATTGGTTATTAGTGTGTTATTAGTTGTATTGGATGATTGTTTATCTATGTTAGGCTTAAGAAAACTGGCTAACTTCCTATTCGGTAACTTGCTTGAACGTCTTAAGAAACATGAACCAAACGCGTACTAAAGGTTTTTATGGTTGTATTTAATGCACAAGCGAATTCTAGTGATCCCATGTTAGGAGCTTCCTAGCCGGCTCGACATAGGAGTGAAGTAGGAGCTTGTAGAGTTGGGGAAGTAAGTACGCCACCCCACGAATGGTATTAAGGAATACACCCGTCATCCACGCGACTAATACACACTAATTAACCGGTAAAAGATAGTTAGGGAGTAAGGAAATCTAAGTAAACACATTTCTCTACACATAAGTTTCTCACCACATCTTCATTTTTGTTATTTTATTTTATTGCATTCGTAGTAATTTGGGTTAGTTGGCTAGCAACTAATTCCGCCCACTCCTTCAAACCCGAGATTTTACTTGCTTTCATAAAAATATAAAAACATAAAAAAGAATCTTCCTCAACCCTTAGACCTAATTAGAGTAGCCTTTCATACCTAACGAACACTATTCCCTGTGGAGAACGATCAATCCCCCGTACTTACCACTACACTATACTACATCGGTCAGGTACACTGCCTGGTGGGGTTGTAAGCCTCTTGAGATCCCTCGAGAGGTAAAACCTGTTGTAAGGTTACAAAACCACGCATCACTTGTCTAGCAGTAGAAACTTGTTTTGGGCTAGACTTTAATGAAACTGCTCTGGGTGTGGTTCTAGTAAAATTAGAGTGACTTTTAGTTGTATGCCTTTTTAAATTCACCCTATGGTTTGAATACCCAGAAACCCTTAGGTTGCAGAAGGCTGCAAGATGGTCAAAATCTCCACAAATGAAACAAGCTTTGTTATAGAAGACAAAGTCATCACCTAGTTGGTGAGACTTGAGGTCATTCGAATTCCTTTGGTTACCTCTGTGCTTGTTTGTGGTTCTATATTGCTCACAATATCTTACTGGTTGCCTAACATGTTTAAAATTTATTTTAGGCCTAACAGTATCTTTTTTGATCACCTTAGGAACACTTGTTCCTGCTATCTTAACAACCTCGGGTTTAGACATAACCTGTTCTTCTTCTTCATCATCAGATTTCCAGTCCTCAATGATTGGACCATCTGATTTCCTATCAGAGGACACCTTGTCCTCAGGAAGTGAAGTATTACTTATACTTTCACTTACTTTTATAGGTTCATCAACAACTACATTTGCTTTTGGTTGAACACCATATTCTAATATAGGTTGTTGAAATTGAGACAAGCCTGTGTGTTCTAGGTCTATCCTTGGGGGTGCAAGAATTCCTCTGTAAGTAGGTGGAACAGCATTATATCCTAACCCAGACTTGGCTTTATTGATCACTTGACATTCAATTATTTTGTTTACACCTTTAGAGGCATAGTCTAATGTTTCTACACTTAATTGAATGTTTTCATTTTTCTTTTTAAGCCTATCATACTCTGTTCTTAAAAAGCTAATTTCAGCATCTTTAAAAAATAAGTCTCTTTTAAGAAGAGCTTTGTCATCTGAAAAAGCAAATTCATTGTCTTTATAGTGTATGATCTACTTCTTTAGGGTAGCTAAACTTATCTTATGATCTGTTAGGTTTTGATGAGTTTTGTTTAGTTCTATCATTTGATTATCATAATGTTTTCTTAAAGTTTCTAGTTCTTTAAGAGCAGTGCAAGTATTAGAACAAACTTTATCATTTTGTACCTCAGTAGCAGAGAAAGCCATGAGTGCCATCTGTGTAGAAGCTTCTTCTTCATCTGCCATGAAACTTCAATCAAATCCTAAGCCATCAATAGCTACCATAGCTTTTGAGTTTGGCTCAGAAACCTCCCATGTTTTGGACTTGCTTCCAAAACCTTTGCTTTTGCCATCCTGATACCTTGGTCTTCTACATTCCCTTGAGAAGTGCCCCATCATGTGGCAGTTGTAGCATTCTATCTTTGACTTGTCAAAACCAGCAGTATCATTGCTGCTGATAGTGATCTTCTTCCTTGTTCTTTGATAGAATTTCTTAGCCCTCATGCTAAGAAGAGAAATTTGCCATTTTAGGTCCATCTCCTCCAAATCATCATCATTGATTTCCTGGAGGTCTTCATGAGTAAGCATGGACCCATCATTTTGGCTTGTGAGAAAAGTACAACGTGTTTTCTCCTCCATAATACCAATAGTACTGCTTGATAAACTAGCAGTAACCACCTCCCACATCAACCTTCACATCTTCAACTGGATTTGAGGTACTAGGAGATGACACAAATTCCATGTTCCCAGTGTTTGAACTAGATCCTCCAGTCTTCTTCACATCTTGTTCCACAATTTTGAAGTTGCTATACAAGTCCATTAGGTTCATGGTGTCAATGTCTGGCTTGTTCTTTCAGACAACTACATGCATAGCCTACTCTTCAGGTAAGCTTCTCAGAAACTTGGAGTTTAGATCTTCTTGAGGTATATCCACCCCAATAATAGCAAGTTGGCTCACAATCTTCTGAAGCCTGTTAAACATGTGGTCTAATGATTCATTGTTGGTTGAAGAGAAGTTTTCAAAGTTTTGCTTGAGAAGAGTCTTCTGGGTCTTCTTGGTGGCTTCATTCCCACCATACCTTGCAACAATGGCCTCAAATAATGACTTAGCATCTTTGAACTTGCTGAAATTTAAAAGTTGATCATTTGGAATGGTCATCATCAGCATACTTCTGGCCTTGAGGTCATTCTTCTTCTTTACTCTATCTTCTGCAGTTGTTGGGTTGGATCAACTGTTGATGTAGGGGTTTTAGGCTTGAAAGAGTTTCATTCTTCAATAATTTCCCAAAGTGTATAGTCTTGCACTTGGAAATACTGCTCTATCCTTAACCTCCACATATCAAACTCATTCTGCTTGAGCATTGGCAACTTTGCAGCAACATTCGTTTGAATAGACTCCATGTCCATTTCTTCTTCTAAATCAAAGATATCAGCCTGGCTCTGATACCACTTGAGAGGATGTAATACACTCTGAGGATGTTAGTCCTTTATAACGTGTGTATGTGATACTTTGAGTGAATATGATTAAGTATGCGGAATCTACTTAACCACACTTAGAAGGATATTGTTATTGGAAATGGAACAGTGGTGGTTGTTGAATTTGATAATGAACACAGAATGTATAAAATCAAACGATTCAATATTATTGAGAATAATACGAGTGATCTTCACTATCACTAGGGTTACAAAACCTTGAATCTCTATTACAAAGATAACTATTTTTGTAAATATTCAACACACTCTTAATCTTGCATAGTCACTCTATTAGACACTCTTATATTTTCTATTAAGCACACTTAATATCTAAGATAAGATCTCCCTTTTATACAACAAAGGAGATCTTTACAATATGGATAAGTCTTGTCAAACTACTTGCTTGTTATGTGTGTCAGTCCCTAAGATACAACTTGTTCTGTGTATTCAACATGTTGACTGAACACATATCTAAGATATTATCTACCGTATATATTTGACTTTTATACACAAATATCTTATACATACTTATCTATCCAGCAGTAGTATACGCAACACTTATCCATTCAGCAGTAGGATGAGTCACTCCAACAGCAGTATCTGATACACTAGCAGTAGTATCCTTGCGGCAGTAGAATCTCCAACACTAGCAGTAGAATCAAATACACTAGCAGTAGTATTGAATACATTAGCAGTAGTATCAACACTTGGTGTATTTCCTTGAGCAGTACTGACCTTGTGAACATTTAATTCTCAATAATAATCTTCAGAACATTTAATTCCCAACACTATCCATTTGCTATGATATGTTTCCGTTTAGTTTGACATGCTCTGATTAGATATGATATGATGACTTGATATGATATGATATGATTTGTTCTGTTCTGTTGCCCGAGCTTCTGTATCTGTATTCTAGCCATGGAGGTACCATGGCCATGTCATTGAGGCACCAATGGCATGACACTTTCTGTGGAGGTGTGATTGATCCACGGCATCCCCATTTGATATGATATGATATGTGATCACTTGGCCATTATGATATATGTATATACTTGTCACGAGCAGGTGTTTATATATGATTTGTTTTATAGGGGGTGTATGGATGCATCCTAGGTACTTTGTTTAGTTTTGTAGTGATTGGTTGTGTGTGCCTTACACCCCTCCCACATTAGGGAGCTTGTTACTCCATTTGGTACTTGAGAGGTCTCCCCTCCTTGTACAACTTATGATTTGACGGATATATGGATATGATGTGATGTGATTATGTGATTAAGCATGTGGCATGCTTTCTGAGCTCGATGGGCATTTCTATTGTGTTATATGATTATTATCCTCTGTTTGATTCCTTTGACTTCATTATGATCTTCTTATGTTTCGCTATGATTTGCTTCTTATGGTATATGACATTTTGTTCAGTTGATCCTTGATCTCATTCGTTTGGCAGATGATATTCGTTCAGCTGGAGCTTATGTTCCTTTTCCCTATACTTATATATGTTCGATTATTCGTTTTGTTTATATATGTTCACTGGGCTTTTTAAGCTCAGCCGCATTTTTTTCCTACAACAGGTTTTAGGTTGGAAGCTGGGATTGAGTGAAGAGTGCATAGGAGCTCTTAGTGGACCCCCTGATGATAGATACCCAATTGTTTTTGGATTAGATTTGGATTACCTTCAGTTAAATTTAGTTTGGTTTTGTACTTCAGTTTTGGAACTCATCATGTTTAGAATTAGTATTTTATTATCATCTTAGAATACCTTTGTAATTATTATGTTTATAAGTCTTCCGCTTGCGTTTGTATGTTCTGATTGACACCATAATGTGGCATTTTGACCCTTTTCGGGTGGGGTGTTACAATTATAGTATCAGAGCCAGGTTTTGACTTGTAGCACATAAGTTATGGCCTGTGAAGATTTGGACCCTTAGGTTTGCACTGTAGGAGCTTATGGAATAACCTTTGAAGGATTTGCTTTAGGTTTCTCCTCGTAGGAACTTCCGTTATGACCGGTGAGGTTTGGGTAGATTTTACGATAAGGCTTTGGTTAGCTATCTGTCTTCCGCATCACTCTGATTTGTGCCTCTGCTTTTAGTTTTGCCCTATAAGATCATTCATTCCGGAGATTTAGAAAATTATCAGGATACGCAACATAAGTTTAGAAATCAAATAAGTTTAGAATGCTTTGAGAATTTTGTAGTATGCCTTACAAGTTTCACTTTCTGAGGTTATCACATTCCTTCAAACTGCAGTTTGTGATTCGTTTGTTATTCGTTTAGATACCTTTTTGTTCGTTCAAAGAATTCGTATATGTATGAATCCAATGTGGTCAACACATTCTGTGGTTTCTCTTGTTATTGCTAAGCATATTAAGGTTCCTTCTGCACTATTAGAATTTGCTACACCTGGTTCTATCTCTATGAGAAATCTTGTGATTATCCATCACGAGTATCGGGATTGTCCAGTACTTTTCGAAGATATTTGAAGATAAGTTTCGTTTTGCTAATCTGTTTCCTTTGGAAAAGTCTGATTCGATAGTATTTTGAATATGGATTTGTTGACTGAGCATCGAGATGCTAACAACAGTCATATTAGATTTGTCATCTTTGGCGATTTGAGAAACTCAAAATTCTGTACCATGATTCCCAACCTGGTAAACAATTATGATCACCTTTGCTTTGAAAACTCGTACGTTAATCCCTCGCGGTTGTGAAGATACTTCGTTTTATGAACTCGCCTCGAGAGTTATTCGGTTGTTTGAAATGTTAGCGATGTATTCTTTAATGAACTACCAGAATTACCATCTAAATGTGAAGATTTTTTGATCTGATTATGAGAATCTGTTTAGTCATGACTCAAGGTAGAATGTGATTGCAATAAAGGCATGTGTATATGATGCAAGTGTCACACCCCGCCAAGGCGGAACCGCGGAGCATAAGCGAAAGGAATTGTCATAACACATGGTTAAATAAAAATAGAGAATTTACTAAATGAAAGTAATACCAAATTTCATAACGACGCCCGACACAAGTAGGGGACTTGTATCATGGTTAGTCGAACCACAACCACATAGTCATATAATAACCAAGAAGTCTCCCAAACTGGGCAAAATTATTCCTAACAATGCAACATAATCCAGAAACAACAAAAATGTCTCAAGTAGAAATAATAGCAATCCACGAAGATAATGCCTAAGGTCTCTCACTAAGCCATGCAAGAATCAAACTTCCTTAAGCTGTCTTATTATCATCACCTGAAAATGAATACTCGAAAATGTCAACATAACATTGGTGAGTTCGTAGGTTTAAAGCAAGCAAAACCATTTACCGTGCATGATATATATAAGTAGGACAAGTGTGCACATAATAATAATAAAGCGTAGGGCAAGCAGTTATATAATAATCATCGGGCTAATCAGGTAGCCACCCATCGGGCTAATCTGGTAGCCATCCATTTGGCTAATTGGGTAACCACCCATAACACATATGTACTACACGTATGCCTACCAGCTGGAGATAAAACATGAGTACTCCCATAGAATACCAAAACCACTAGTGCACCTAACACCATTATATATACAACATTGTCCAAAAATAATAAAACAAACATTTAAGCACGGCATAAAAACTTGAAAGTACTTTGAGTATCATTTTCCCCCAAAGAAAAATATAAGTAAAATGGGGCCACGAAAACTCACCTTGAGGCGGATGAGATAATGTAATAATATTTAGGAATCAACGCAAATGATAGAGTGAAAAGATCTCAAGGAATCACAAGCTACTCCTTCTTCACCGAATCTACATAAATTTATAATCATATATGCTTTATAAGTTAGTTTATATGTCATAACGAATTTTAATACTTGTTGTTAATCATATTAACATATTTTAGGGTCTATAATGGTATATAGTCAAAATATGGATCTAGATGTATTCTTAAGTTAGTGATTAAAGAATTAGAATTAAAACTAAGATAAACCGAATAAGAATCAAAGACAATGTCGGAAAACACACTCGATTATAAGTATTAACCCAACTCAAAGGGACACACTATCTTGGAACCACTTCTCGAAACCACTTTCGACACAAACCCCAAAAACACCCTCGAAACCAAAGACCACTCTCGAACTAAATTAATAGCGGGACTCAAACCCACCCTCGAATAAAAGACACACAAACCCTTGTCTATTACACGTTTGACGAACTAACCTCTTTAACACCGATTTGCATGCAAGTTTATATACAAGTTTTAGACCTACTCCGACACCAAGACACACATATTAACACCAATTATAACACATTTAAATTTCATATAACCCCACGTAATATCACAAACCCAAAACATAATCATGATTATTATATATGTATGTTACTTCAATATCTCATGCCAAGTTCCATGATTAAAGTCATCACTACATGCGTACAAATATGTATTGACCTGCTGCTACACTATCTATATATCCTGCATGCATAATCAATCAACCTTTAATGTGTACAAACCAAAGAACTTAATCCCAACTTAACCTTTTATACAAATATGTTCATATAGTTCCCAAGTTTCCTAAATCATTGTGAAGTTTATACACCAATCGACCTAAACAGGTTCTATTTGATCGCGAGCTACGTAAACAGACTTTGGTGACACTATTCACATCGAGACACATGACAAAACCGAACACACTCTTGGTGGTACATCAGCGAGCAAAACAAGAAACAAAACAAACACACTCTCGGTAGTAGATTTAGCGAGGCAAAACTAGGCAAAAGAGACATGTGGCGAGGCAAAATAAAGTGGTGCGAGGGGGTTATAAGGAGCAACAACAAACAACCAATCTACACCACCAAAGCACGAAAGTAACATGTGATATAACCAAGTCTTAACCCACACCTACGACAAACAAAAATAGCCCACAACTCTATGGTTTAACGAGTCAAAAACACAACAAAACCCTCACATAAAATCATAGTATTCGCATGTTAAAACAGCCTAGGGTTTTACGTGCCTCATTAATGCTCATTTAAGACAGATTCCTATGGCTTGATTAGTGTTATATTTAGGTCGACAAAGGGCTGAAACAAGGACATCAAAACAGTCCATACACACGACACCAAAACAGTTTATATAGGCGTATAAGTTTGTATGATTTCATGTATTTTAACGAGGTAAAACAGAAAACACAGATTGAAACTAGTATGATATAGATTAGGTTTTAGTTGTTGTTAATTCAGATTATATAGATGTATATATGTCGTATGGAACAGAAACAAGAGGGTAGCGATACCTTGCTGTTAACGGGACAAAGAGGAAAAACACGAACGAGAAAACCACCCTTCGTACCATGAATAATACCCAATCTGGAAGAGCCCTAAGTACCACGAATACACACCACAACCAAGAACTGCAACTCTTTTGAGTCCTTGAGAGAAAGAGATGACCAGAATTATGTGTTTATTATTTGTGTAGCATGGAAGACAAGAGAAAGAAACCGGTTTGGTATAGGAAAAAGAAAGGGAGCGTATATCTAAATAAGAATGTAATTGTAATTGATTGCATATAACTGATTAGGGGCGTGATTGGTGTGGAGAGAAAAATAGTATACCGTATGTTTAGGGCTTAGAGAAAACGTGTGAATGATTAGAGATTAAAAGGAATAGCGTGTTAACTATTTTAGGCCAAGATTTGATACATATCTTCTCAAAGATAAAAGTGTGGAGATATAGGATGTCGTGTGATTAAGCAACGAAAGAGGGAACATGGTATCTTAGAATATTAATAAACGATTTGTATGAGTATCCAAAACGTGTGAGACTAAGGCAATAAAAATGTGGGTATCGTTTGTAGGTAAAATAGGACTAGGATTAGGGAAAATAGGTAAGATTAGTTTAGGACAAATAGCATATAACTTGTATTATTTTTTTGTCATAACATAATGTTTTAATATTACTCATTTAATTAGAAGTCAAATGTCGGGTCAATGGTCATCGTTGACTAACCTGATTTGGTGAGGGTTCTCACAGTATCACCCCGTTAAAAAATTTGGTCCCCAAAATTCAACTGGATCTACTACTGGAATCTTGCTCAACAAATAAGTGCGGGTATTGCTTTCATGTGGTCTTCCCGTTCCCATGTAAACTCAGGCCCTTGCTTCGAGTTCCAACAAACTTTAACAAAAGGAATTTTACTGCGTTTCAGCTTCTTCACCTCCCTATCCATGATCTCAACGGGTTCCTCCACAAAACGTAAGTTACTGTTTATCTTGATCTCTTTCAACGGCACATGCAGGTTTGCATCTGCTAGGCATTTCTTCATATTTGATACATGAAAGGTGTCATGAATATTACTCAACTCTTGAGGTAATCTTAGTCGATAGGCTACAGGACCAATACGTTCAAGGATCTCGAACGGTCCCACATACCTTGGTGCTAACTTTCCCTTCTTGCCAAAACGTACCACGCCTTTCCAAGGTGACACTTTGAGTAGTACATGATCGCCGACGTTGAATTCCAATGCCTACGTCGCTTATCAGCATAGCTTTTTTGACGATCTCTTGCTACCTTGAGCCTTTCTTGAATTTGGAATATTTTATCGATGGTATCTTGCACAATTTCAGGGCCAATCAATCGACTCTCTCCAACCTCAGCCCAAAATATAGGTGATCTACACTTCCTTCCATAAAGCATTTGGAATGGAGCACATCGGATACTTTTGTAGTAACTGTTATTGTAGGAAAATTCAGCTAAGGGGAGATGAGCATTGTGGGAAACTAGAAGGGGGGGTTGAATAGTTTTGCGTCTTTTTAATTTTGTTATGAAAACCTTTGTTTACTTTTAAACACTTAGATTCAAGTTTATGTGAAAAATAATACTTGAACAATATTGTTAATTGTATGTGTACCCTTTTAGATTTGTTATAAAAGTTTTGCTTTTATGAATGGAGTTTTAAATTGATCTTTATGTGAAATCAACTTCTAAATAATACTAACAATTATATATGCCTATATGTATGAAAGTAATGAAGATATAACTAAAGATGTAAGTAAGAGATGGAAAGATCAAGCCGAGACACGAGGGATTTATAGTGGTTCGGCTACAAGGACACCTTCCTTGCCCTACTCCACTCCCCGAGCACCTAGCTCGAGAGTTTTCTTCACTACTTCAACAAACTCCCTTATGGCGGAGAAAACCTTACACAACTTTAGCTTACACCGGTTTAACGACACAAAGCTAAATGTCGAGTTCTAATCGTAGCTAGAACCAATCTCACAACTTCAATCACAACTTTTTCACAACTTGTTCACAACGGCTTCACAACTTCTTCACGATGGCTTCACAACTTCTACACTACGGCTTCACGACTTCTACACTACGGCTTCACAACTTCTACACTACGGCTTCACAACTTTTACACTACGGCTTCACTACTTCTACCCTACGGCTTCACAACTTCTATGCTACGGCTTCACAACTTCTATGCTACGACTTCACAACTTCTTCGCTATGGCTTCACAACTTCTTCACGATCTCTTCACGATTTCTTCACAACTTCTTCACTATGAGTTCACAACTTCTTCACGACTACTCACGACTACTACACACCACAACTACTTCACAACTACAATCTAGTTCACAACTATACACTACTTCTTCACTTCCTAATACTACTTCTTCACGTCTCTACTTCTTCACACCTTTGCTATACTTCTTACACACCTTGTATTTCTTCACTCCTTAGCGACTTCTACTTCTTCACTATCTCACGACTTCTTTACGATGGCTTCACCACTTCTTCACACCACAACTACTTCACCACTTTACAATACTTCTACACTACTTCTTTACAACACAACTACTTATACACCTTCTTCACTACTTACACACTACATTACACCAATATACACACCTTATACACAAATGAATGAATGATTTACAAAGTTTACTAAGCTAACAACTTAGGTAACAAGATGATAATTAAGTTGTAATACTTCTAGTCTTGATTGATAGAAGTATTCTTCTTTTGCACTTGGATGGTAGAAGCTTGGATCACTTGGAAACCAATGCTTAAGAGTATATGATCAAAGGATTTAGAAAGATGTAAGAAGAGATTTAGAACAGAAGGTTTGGGGTGCAAAAGGTGAGGAAAAAGTCCAGAGATGAACCAGTATTTATAGGCAAATCTGAGGACCTAGAGGAGCGGGGCGGTCCCCTTAAATAGGTGGCCGGTCCCCTTAATTTTAAGGGGACCGCCTAGTGAATTAAGGGGGCCGCCCAAATCCGAACGTTGCTCAGATTTGTCTTTTTGTGGGGAAGGTTTTTCTGGAACATTTTTGCCATTTTTGGTTAAAAATTTGAATTTATAAATTTATAATGGATTAAACATTTTTATTAAATACCAAAAATGATTTTCTATAAGATATAAAATGTTTGTGACATTTTATAAAAATTCTAGTGATTAAGAAAATGTTCCTTTGATCATATAAAGCATTAAGCATTTGTTTATTCATACCTTAAGTGATTAAGTTGTAGAAATGAATATTTACAACTAAATACTTGTTTATTTAATAAGTTTATATTTAATGAGTTTACATTTTGTGATTATCAAAACATAGAGATATCAAGAAGTATTAATAATGTTTTTAGGCATTATTTATATCAACAATCTCCCCCTTTTTGATGATTACAAAACTTAAACTCATTAAATCCAAAAAATTATTTTTGGACAAGTATTTAGTGAGTTTATATTCACTTCTCCCCCTTTTTGTAGAATCAAAAAGGTTATGCCGGCAAGTTTTAGATGCAAAATTTGTCGGAATGAGAACTCCCCCTCGTTTGAGGGCATCAAGGAATCGAGATATGGAATACTTGCAAGAAAAATATTAGAAGCACAAGCATATATATCATAATATCACATATAAGAGCAACAAGCATAGCAATCACATATTAAGAACATGAAACAAAACATTCATTAATTCAAATTGATTATGTGAAAAACATAATCATTGATACAACATTTATTATGCTTAGAGCATACAATAAGTAGAAAATTCTAAATTGCCAAAGAGAGCCATCGGACTTGCTTGCAACATAAAAACTTGAACTATTTTGGATGGTTGATGGTGGAGTGTTTGAAATGGAGGTGGTTGAGTGAGGGTAAGAATGTTGGATTAATGGAGGTGTATTTTTGGGTGCATAGATGTTGGAGAGTGTGGTGATGGAGAGATTGGAGGTGGAGAGTTTGGAGTGGAACATGTTGGATAAGGGTTTTGATGTTGTTCAAGTGAGGGTGTTGGATTAGATCTAGTGAGAAGATACTCAATCCAAGTGAAGTGCTCATTCAATGCAATGGTTTGTTTTTGGAGAAAGATGCAACAAGGACAATTGTTGACATGTTTCTCAACTTGACTCAAGTTGTGGGGTGATGAGGGAGAGCTAGATGGAGGTTGATCTAAGTTGGTTGAGCAAGGTGTAGGGCAAGAAGAGCACTAAGCTCATGGGCTTCCTTGAGTTCTTCAATGAACTTCAAGTGTTCGGAGGAAGGTGATGATGGTGGAGTGTGGTTGTTATTTGGGATGGATGTTTGGGCATGCAACATAGGAGTAACATGTGAGTTGGTAGGAGGTGGTGGTGATACTCATGGTGGTGGAGACATTTGTGAGCTTGGGTAATCATGAGTGGATGAGGATGGAGATATGGAAGAAGAGGATATTCCAAGAGTGGTGAGTATTTTGGATGGTGCATTGGTGAGTTGAGCAAGATGGGGTGGTGTGAATGAGATTAGGATTATTGTTTTGGGATTGATCATGCTCTTCATATGAATCATATGAGTAAGATAAAGGTGTATTTTTGGGAGCAAGGGTGGATGATTGGTTATGTTTGTGAAGGGGTTCATTAGGGTGAGCATGAGGCTTAGGTGTTGGTTGATTTTGAACAACATCATTTGTTGAGTTGGAGTTATGACAAGTGTCAAGGTTTCTTCTCCAAACGGGCCTTAGGAGATTTTAGCAACTCTTGAATGCTTGGATCTTGGGTTGTTAGAGGATGACATGTTTGGATGGATGATATGGATGAGCATTTATGATGGAGAAGGGTATTTATAGTGTAGGGATGATGTGACTGAGGAAGGTAAATTTTGGTGGGTGTTTTAGGACAAAATATGTTTGTGAATTTTGGGAAGTGTAGGATAAAATGGGCTGAAAAGTGAAAAAGAAAACAGTAACTCCATCCCTCAGATGGCGGTCCCCTTAAATAGGGGCCAATCCCCTTAAATAGGGGCCGATCCCCTTAAATATTAAGGGGCCGCCTAAGGATTTAAGGGGGCCGCCCATCTGCTGATTCCCAGATTACTAGAAATGGGTTTTTGGCAGAAATTTGTAGAAAAGGTTGTGTTTTTGGGTTTAGTTTCAAGCAAGTCCAACTTCTTTTGAGGCAATTTAGCATTTAATAACTTATGTATGCAAAGCATATTTATTAAAGTCATTAAGCATTTTTATCTAGCATGCAACCTACTCATTAAGCAAGTAATATATTTATATGGACAAGAAAACAATACATGACACCAAGTAATTCATAATATCATTTTTAGGAAGATTAATAAGCTAGTTAATTAATCCTAATGAGTGTCTATGTGCAAGGAAATGGGGAGTTGTGATAGCATGGACTTCTAGACTTGTACCAAGAGAGATTTTTAATGAGAAAACCATGATTTTTCATTTTCGATTTAGTTCACTTATAAATGTCATATACACAAATATAGATGACAGATATTAGATCACCATGCATAATTTAAATAGGTGTTTTTAGCATTATTCAACAATGTTTGAGAGTAGATTTTTATGTGGACGTGAAAGTTATTTTTAACGAAATAGATTTGGTTTTATTTCAAAATGTTTTTATGAGGAAAGAAAACAAACTTTTCCAATCTTTGGCTTTGATAAATACATAATCATGGACAAAAGTTGGGAAGAAAGGTTGGATGGTAAAATATGTTAAATAGAAAGGTGGCATATTCTTTGAAAAATCATTTTTCTAAAATGTGTAGTTCTTGCAAATTTAAAAACAAATGCCATAAAAAGAATGGTTGTAAAAGATCTCATGCTCAAGGAAATTGGTCAAGACTATTGTCACATGCTACCCTTTTCTACATATCATGTGATCATAAGAAAGTGATGACTAAATTCTATGAGTTTGATGCGAGAGTGGGATATTATGCTAATACGGCTCCTTTGATTACGCACATTATCTTATCTTAATGCCATAGTCTATATGAGTTTGCTTCATCCATAGATTATATTGTGATATATCTAATCCTACTCCTATATTGATAATTAATCTACTTTACTTGCTTCATCTACATGAGTTTTCTACTAGTGGTCATGGAAGATTTCCATGTTCAATTTGGGAAGGCTAAATGAGCTTGACAGTGAAAACTTCATTTAATACTTATAGGGCTAACTAAAGGATTTCTAGTTTATTAAATCGTGGAACGGATATAACTAAAGTGCAAAGGCAATGCAACCTATCAAACTAAGCATATCCTAAGGCAATGATTAATAAGATTATATGTATGAAGTAACTACTTATGAAATTTAAAAAGAAAACGTACCTTATGTCCAGCTTTTCTTCGTAGTATCCAAAATGATAAACGAGGTTGAAAAAGATAGAAGAGTCTTCAAGATAACCAAGGTAAGAAGGTATATTATAGTAGGCGTCTGACGCCTTATTAGACCAAAGTGGCTTGACCCGAACATGTCTTGTACTTGACTTATTTGATGTATTAGCCTTGATGCATATAACATAAATATTCCAATTTGTCTTTACGCGCACGTTTCGAATGTAAGTAAGATTGAGTTTCTTTCCTTTGTGCGTTATATCACCTAATCAATTAAAACAGCTTGGTACCCGGATTTTTATGGGTCCGAGATGGTTAGTTGAGGACACCCATTGCATTTGTATGCACATGGTGAGGATGTCGCCAAGAAGTACAAGAATTCCTTAACAGTTTGTTTTAATGTACAAACAATGGATTTCTTGACTTGTATTGTTTATAGTCATTGTAAATAGCCTTATTTCTAAATTTTTCTACTAGGTTCTACAAATTCAATTTGTTTTGATTTACTTGTTGAGGGGTTATCCGAAATATATCCTAAACCAGTTTTATCTTTAAATGGCTTTTGACAACTTAGTAGGTTATTTAAGAGATTTGGAACTTTCTTCAAATTTAGCTAATATTTTTGCTCTTTCATTTAATCTTTTAATTTCATGCTTATACTCTTGACATGTTTTGCATTCTAGATCAATTTCAATATTACTTTCAAGTCTTGACATTTTATCTTCTAAAATTATTTCTTTTTCAAAATTACTTTCAAAAGTTTTTGAAGATTCATGTTTAGAAATGGTTTTTAGATCTATGTTGCAAAAATGTTTAAACTCATTTTCTAGTTTTGAAAATTCTAAAATGAATTGATCATAGCAAAAATGTTCGGTTTTAGATTGTACCTTATTTGGAGTTTTATCTAATTTGCATTCTTCACATACCGGATAGTGATCTTCTTCTTCGTCTGTGTCACTCCATGATTTTGGATTGAGTTCAATTTGGAGTTGATTCATGTAGTCTTCGTCATTAATACCTTCATTAACAACATTTGAACTAGTAGCACATGTATCTATTTTATCTAAATGTTTATCTATTAAATTTTTTAAGATAACTAATTCATGTACAAGATCAAATTCCTCATCTTTGGCTTGACATTTTTCTTGATGAAAGTTTAAGAGATTTTTCCAAATATCATTTGCCGTTTGACAAAAGGATATTCTTTCATATTCAACCTTCGGCAAGGTTTTATAAATAATTATTTTAGCTTTATTATTTATGTCATTCTTTGTTTTGAAAGAATTATTTTGATTTTCAAAATCCGTTTTTGTTGGTTGAAAATCACCAATCGAAATGACATGCCAAAGATCTAGATCAATTGATTTCACATAAATTTCAAATTTATTTTTCCATTCAAGAAAGGTATAGTTTTCAAATAGCGGTGGTTTTTGCATAAATTCCCCTTCTAAATATTTTTCGGATTCCATAGATCGATTCAAGTTTTAAAATACAGTATATTTTAAAAATCTTGTTTGACGTGGCTCCTGATACCAATTGTGGGAAACTAGAAGGGGGGGGGGTTGAATAGTTTTGCGTCTTTTTAATTTTGTTATGAAAACCTTTGTTTACTTTTAAACACTTAGATTCAAGTTTATGTGAAAAATAATACTTGAACAATATTGTTAATTGTATGTGTACCCTTTTAGATTTGTTATAAAAGTTTTGCTTTTATGAATGGAGTTTTAAATTGATCTTTATGTGAAATCAACTTCTAAATAATACTAACAATTATATATGCCTATATGTATGAAAGTAATGACGATATAAATAAAGATGTAAGTAAGAGATGGAAAGATCTAACCGAGACACGAGGGATTTATAGTGGTTCGGCTACAATGACACCTTCCTTGCCCTACTCCACTCCCCGAGCACCTAGCTCGAGAGTTTTCTTCACTACTTCAACAAACTCCCTTATGAAGGAGAAAACCTTACACAACTTTAGCTTACACCGGTTTAACGACGCAAAGCTAAATGTCGAGTTCTAATCGTAGCTAGAACCAATTTCACAACTTCAATCACAACTTCTTCACAACTTGTTCACAACGGCTTCACAACTTCTTCACGATGGCTTCACAACTTCTACACTACGGCTTCACGACTTCTACACTACGGCTTCACAACTTCTACACTACGGCTTCACAACTTTTACACTACGGCTTCACTACTTCTACCCTACGGCTTCACAACTTCTATGCTACGGCTTTACAACTTCTATGCTACGTCTTCACAACTTCTTCGCTATGGCTTCACAACTTCTTCATGATCTCTTCACAACTTCTTCACAACTTCTTCACGACTACTTACGACTACTACACACCACAACTACTTCACAACTACAATCTAGTTCACAACTATACACTACTTCTTCACTTCCTAATACTACTTCTTCACGTCTCTACTTCTTCACACCTTTGCTATACTTCTTACACACCTTGTATTTCTTCACTCCTTAGCGACTTCTACTTCTTCACTATCTTACGACTTCTTAATGATGGCTTCACCACTTCTTCACACCACAACTACTTTACCACTTTACAATACTTCTACACTACTTCTTTACAACACAACTACTTATACACCTTCTTCACTACTTACACACTACACTACACCTAATATACACACCTTATACACAAATGAATAAATGATTTACAAAGTTTACTAAACTAACAACTTAGGTAACAAGATGATACTTAAGTTGTAATACTTCTAGCATTGATTGATAAGAGTATTCTTCTTTTGCACTTGGATGGTAGAAGCTTGGATCACTTGGAAACCAATGCTTAAGAGTATATGATCAAAGGATTTAGAAAGATGTAAGAAGAGATTTAGAACAGAAGGTTTGGGGTGCAAAAGGTGAGGAAAAAGTCCAGAGATGAACCAGTATTTATAGGCAAATCTGAGGACCTAGAGGAGCAGGGCGGTCCCCTTAAATAGGTGGCCGGTCCCCTTAATTTTAAGGGGACCGCCCAAATCCGAACGTTGCTCGGATTTGTCTTTTTGTGGGGAAGGTTTTTCTGGAACATTTTTGCCATTTTTTGTTGAAAATTTGAATTTATAAATTTATAATGGATTAAACATTTTTATTAAATACCAAAAATGATTTTCTAAAAGATATAAAATGTTTGTGACATTTTATAAAAATTCTAGTGATTAAGAAAATGTTCCTTTGATCATATAAAGCATTAAGCATTTGTTTATTCATACCTTAAGTGATTAAGTTGTAGAAGTGAATATTTATAACTAAATACTTGTTTATTTAATAAGTTTATGTTTAATGAGTTTACATTTTGTGATTGTCAAAACATAGAGATATCAAGAAGTATTAATAATGTTTTTAGGCATTATTTATATCAACAAGTGTCCCAACTCCCCCCAAAATCCGTAACACATGCTCTGAGCATGTCCTCTAAGGTCTGAATAGTCCACTCGCTCTGCCCGTCAGTCTACGGATGATATGTTGTACTCATGTCTAAACGTGTCCCTAAAGCCTCCTGCAGTGATTTCCAGAATCGTGAGGTAAACCAACTATCACGGTCTGATATGATGGATATAGGCACTCCATGCCCTGCCACTATCTCGTTGATGTAAATCTTTGCTAGCTTCTTCATTTCATAGTCTTCACGGATAGCTGGAAGTGAGCAGGCTTTGTCTTCCTGTCTACAATGACCCAGATTGCATTGTGTCCACTACTGGTTTGAGGAAGTTTGCTAGTAAAATCCATGGTTATCCACTCCCATTTCCATTCGGGAATTTCCGGCTGTTGTAACAATCTCGAAGGTTTTTGATGCTGTGCCTTGACCTTTGAACACGTCAAGCACTTGCTAACATATGTGGCTATGTCTTTCTTCATTCCCGGCCACCAGTACGCATCCCTCAAATCATAGTACATTTTGTCGGATCCTGGATGAATGGAGTACTTAGTGGTGTGAGCTTCATCCATGATCAAGCTCCTTACATCACCTGTTAACGAAACCCAAATTTGATCCAAGAAGTATAATCCGCCATCCCCTCTTTTCTCCATCTGTTGGCCCGAACCACGTAGCATCTCTTTTGAAATGTTCTCATCCTTGCACGCCTCGACCTGAGCTTCCAATATCTTGTTCTTAATACCTGATTGTATAGTCATACACATAGCTTGAACGCGTTTTGGCTTGATTCTCTCCTTCCTACTCAAGGCGTCAGCCACAACATTGGCCTTACCCGGATGGTAACGAATCTCATAGTCATAATCACTAAACAGCTCTATCCATCGTCTCTGACGCATATTTCGCTCCTTCTGATCAAAGATATGCTGAAGACTTTTATGGTCTGTATACATAATACTCTTCGTCCCGTACAGATAGTGTCTCCAGCTTTTTAGGGCAAAAACTACTGCCCCTAGTTCTAGGTCGTGAGTAGTATAATTCTTCTCGTGAATCTTTAACTTTCTGGAGGCATATGCAATCACTTTACCCCTTTGCATCAATATACATCTGAAACCTTGGTTTGATGCGTCACAATACACTACAAAATCATGTGGCCCGTCGGGGAGTGTCAAGATTGGGGCATTACATAGATTATCCTTCAAAGTCTGGAAGGCTTCTTCTTGTTCTCCGCCCCACTCAAACCTTTGGTTTTTCTGTGTTAACGAAGTGAGAGGTTTCTCAATTTTAGAGAAGTTGGAAATGAACCTACGGTAGTAACCTGCCAATCCTAGGAAAGAACGTATTTCTGAAGGTGTAGTAGGGGGTTTCCAATCTTTTACTGCTTCGATCTTTTTGGGGTCCACCTGGATCCCTTTGCTGTTCACCACGTGTCCGAGAAAGTGTACTTCTTGTAACCAAAACTCACACTTAGAGAACTTGGCGAACAACTTCTCCCTTTTAAGCAGTTCTAGAATTAGTTTCAAGTGGTTCTCGTGTTCCACCTTCGACTTCGAATAGATTAAGATATCATCGATGAACACGATGACAAATTTATCCAGATAGGGTTTGCATACTCTGTTCATCAGATCCATGAAAACAGCGGGTGTGTTGGTTAATCCGAAAGGCATCACTGTAAACTCAAATGCCCATAACAAGTTCTAAAGGCGGTTTTTGGAATGTCTGCTTCATTTCCTCTAAGTTGGTGGTAACCGGAACGAAGATCAATCTTTGAGAAATATCGTGAGCCCTGTAATTGATCGAACAAATCATCAATTCTGGGAAGAGGGTAACGATTTTTAATAGTCAATTTATTCAACTCGCGATAGTCAATGCACATTCGAAAGGAACCATCCTTCTTTTTAACAAATAAGACAGGTGCTCCCCAAGGCGAATGACTTGGACGAATAAAACCCTTGTCTTGAATTTCTTGGAGCTGTTTAGATAATTCCTGCATTTCGGAAGGTGCTAAACGATACGGGGATTTTGCAACTGGTGCGGCTGTAGGAACCAAGTCTATACGGAATTCGACTTGTCGGGGAGGGGGTAATCCAGACAAGTCTTCAGGAAAAACTTCTGGAAAATTTTGAACGATCGGAATATCTTCCAGTTTTAATTCATTCGTTTTCACGCTCATAAGGGACTTTGGGTTTTCTTCAGCACGCTCTCCTTGAACCCGGAGTAAGTACCCTTTTGCCAACGGAATTTGAACAATCTTCTCATGACATATGATTACAGCCTTATGTTTTGACAACCAATCCATTCCCATGATCACATCAAAGCTTCCTTGCCTGAAAGGTATTAAGTCAACAGTAAATGAGATATCCTCTAATAGTAGATTGCACCCCACGAATGATCTTATTAACTTCTACCTCCTTACCATTAGCTACTTCAATAACATAACTGGGTCTTAAAATACTAGGTTTTACATTTAGCACGCTCACAAATTCAGTGGAAATAAAGCTAAAGTCGGTACCGGAATCGAATAAAATAGTAGCATAATGATCATTAAGAGAAAATGTACCCGTTACAATGTTAGGGTCCTGACGAGCCTCGTTTGCATTCATGATGAATGCCCTCCCTCTTGGTGGGTTTCCAATGTTCACTTGTTCCTGACCTCTTCTAATAGCCAAACGGTTTCCAGACAGTTCAGGTGCCCTATTCCGCTTGGGAGACAAATTACGAAGATGATCTGGACTCCCACACTCATAACAAGCCCTTCTGTTATTCGCCATGTTGACCTCGTTAATTGGAGTCGCCTGTCTGTTTACTGCCCGACAATCCCTTGCAAAGTGACCGATTTTATTACAAACAAAACATGCATGACATGCCTCATGCATTGGATGATGCTTAGCACACTTGACACACTTAGGATAGCCACCCCTATATTCCTTCTTAACCTGATTGTCTGCCACCACAGGGTTGACTGCCACAAACCCTTTTCCCGTTTTAGCCCTCTTATTGTTTGCCCAAGAACCTCCATGTTTACTGGTCTCACCCACTACCTTTCTTTTTTCCCCGCCCTTTGAAAGTGTTCCACATCTAACCGTCTCATCAGTCAGTGCCCCTGCCTTCGGTATGGCAATTTGAATGATGGTCGTTTCAGTAGCTCTAACCATCCCACGAATTTCGGGGACTGGTATATGCTTAAACATATACTTTTATTTGACCAAAACCCGACCAAAATGACCAAAAACTAACCAAAATGCCAAAAGATATTTGTGTTTTTGTGTCTATGTTTATGCAGGCAACGGATAATAGAAAAAGGACAAAAAACGAAGAAAAATCCGGAAAACACGGGCACGAGACATGGAAAGGTATTTATAGAGCCGAAGCCGGGAAAAGATTCGTCAAAGATAATATTTTTGAAGAACGGCCCTTGGATCAATTGAGAAGTTACAAAATCAGCCCCTGAAGTTTCAGAAAAATACACTTTTGGTCCTTAAATTTTATTCTAAAAATCCTAACTCTAAAAACTTATACAAACCGGACCCTTATTAACAATCCAAATCCAAATATCCAACCCACCTTTACCCTACCCAAAAGCCCATCCCCAGCCCACATCACAAACAAACCCAAGCCCACCTTCTTTTTAACTAAAGAAAAAGCGGATCAGATATAAACCCGGATCCCCTACCCAACTTACTTATTTAACCCAAGTCAAAACCCGTATATCCCAGTCAACACCCAGTCAACCCACACAACAAACTTTACCGCCAATTACTGTTCTTCCCCTACCTCTCTTACCCTGCTCCAACATTTATTACCCTCTCCAAAATAAAATATCTTAAAAGCTTCTAGATGAACATTGACAAGTCAAGGAATGCCAGATGGCACAAATCCCAGCTCTCTTCTTGATGGTATCTCCACTACATCCAATCAACGGCCTAGATATAGAGATTGGTGCCCAAGTTTGATCCAAGGGTCATGAATGAGTCTCCTGAAGCTTCCTGGATGAAACCCTAGCTCTTGGGGAGTCTATAAATAGCAGCCTCATTCTTCACATAGAAGGTTGTTAGAGTCTAGTTTTTTTAAGTTTTTCTTAGTATAAATTAGGGTTAAATTTCGAGTCAAGTTTATGTTTTTAGTGTAATTCAGTGCTTTTCAGTTGTAATGGTCTTATGTAATCAGTAATTTAATATTAATGAAAGTTTGATTTTAAAGTTTCATACTATCCTGTTTTTACATAGTTCCTTATTGGTTGTGTTTCTGTTACTTTAAGCTTTCTTTCTCATAGAACAAGCTCATTTAAGCTTCCTAGCTTATTGTGAGTCTTTTGTTTAGCTTAAACTAAATTTATCTCAATTTTTCTAAAAAGTCAACAAAAGTCAAACTGCTTATCAAATAAGCAGTTTTGACTCATAATCCTTATTTCAGTCTTTTTGAAGCTCATACTAGCTGTGTATAGCTTTTGTGAGCTTATTTGGTTGATCAAATCATTCTAAATACCAAGATTCTATACCTATGCAAAGTGTGGAAAGCTTTTGGAAGTTGCCCGCAATGGAGGGGCAAGAGGGACTGTACCAGCTTATTCTCTGAATAAGCTAGAGCTTGTAGCTGCCATTAAGTTGGTGCCTTTATTTAGCTAAGGCTTAAAGTGAGTTTCATTTTCATAATTTAGTTTAATATTGCATATTTATCATTGTCAAGTGTAAACTTGTTTTTATTGCTTGCTTACTGTTTAATCTAGCTTATTTTCATATAATATAGCTTATTTGAGTAGTTGTAGACTTATAATAGCTTATTGCATTAGTTTTGATCATTTTTCACACTTTTACCTTTAAATTTGTCATAAACTTGCTTCTTGTGAATCTGTGGAATTTTATGGTTAGGACTTGTGTTTTTAAGCTTAAATCAGTATACTTTGATGCCACACAAGCTTGTTTGGTGGTTTAGAAGCTTCATTCTCCTAGTTGCTTCATAAAAGTTCATAACAGTCAACTAAGGAGTGTTTGGATCAGTAGAGGTTTTTGAGTTTTTAGCCTGTTTGAAGGTATTCAGTAGTATAAGCTTGTTACTTAGTTGCATTTTGGTGATATAGAAACTAAATCTCAGCAATAGATAGACAAAAAGTCAAAATCATTGTTCAATTTCATTTTTTCTGCATCAGTTAGTACAACAGTAGTATAAGCATTCAAATAGTTGCACAAGTAGGTAATCTAGCTTAAGATCATTCATATATAGCTTATAACATCACTATTAGTCATTTAAGTTCATGCAAATTTCATTAAAGTCAACATATATAAACTGAAAAAAAAAAGTCAGCAGGTCTGCTGTCATAATTTTAGTGCAGACTTGGGGATTTTAGCTGCTGAACTAGAGCTAATTGTGGCTTATTTAGATAGGACTAGGACCTCAAATTTGGTTTACAGTTAGTTTGAACTACAAGGTTTAAGTGCATAATCTGGGATTGAGGATTTAAGCTTATTTACCAACTGCAAAGTAGGACTTAGGCTGTTTTGATTCTGTTTGGGAATTAAGCTGTTCAGCAGATTTGCAGCTTATTGTATGGACTTATTTGATCATTCTGAGTTGAATTTAGCTTTAAACAGTCCTTTTCATCATCCTTGAGCTTTTGTGAATTTTTGGACAGCTTGTGCTTATTTTGTGCTTATTTCCATAGTGCTTTTTGGGCTGTTTTGCTGAATTAAGCTTACTCAGAATCTGAACTTATTTTTCCTAGATTTCTTATTAAATTTTAAATTTACTCAAAAATTTTCAGAATTTTCCAAGTTGTTTTAATATTTTTAAAGCATTTAATTAGTTTTAATTAGTTTTTAATTCATAAAAAATTATTAAAAAGTCAAAAAATTATTTTTCTTTTTTACAAAATTTTCTTTTTATATTTAGGATTTAAGAAAAATTATTTTGCATTTTTAGGACTTAAATTTTAGAAAATCACTTTTTAATTACGTTTTTGAAATTCGTCGCGTACGTTTTAAATTCCAATTTTCGTTTTTAGACTTTCATGCCTAGTTTACTTGAACCTTTAGCATAATTAGTTGTTTTTATTTAATATTTCATTGTTCGTAGTATAAATCACCAAATTTCACTCTTTTCACACAATTCACGACACGTATCACGATCCCGAATCACAAATTCCATTCAATCTTCAATCGGGACAACGAACCTAGGGTTTTGCATATTTCCTTTGCAATTCTCCTTTTTGGGATATAAATTGTTTAAATCAATTTTTGGCGCCGCTGCCGGGGAAGGTTGACGAGAATTCGTGATTTTGTTTTTCGATTCGTGTTTTGAAGACCCTTCCCTCGGAAGTTACTTGTTTTTATAAAAAGAAAAATACAAAAAGAAAATAAATAAAACACTTTTCCTAAAGTGTTTTCAAAAAAAATATATATATATACAAAAATAATATAACCTCACTTTCTTGAAAGTGTTGTAAACCATTCCGAATAAACAACAAAACAATCGTGAAATCATTTGATTTTCGGATTATCTTTCGGCTACAACCTATACAAGTGGTTTAAGGATGGTCTTGACATTAAATTGCAGACCGAAAGAGGCGGGTTTTTAATTAGCTTTCGAGCGGACCTTTGCTTCTCCGCCACTCTGCGCGTAGTTGTAAGAAAAACGATATCGATTGAAGGATCGATACCAAAAATATTGTGATTAATTTTCATTAAAAATTAAAAATCCAAAAATATTTTATCTTCAAATTTGGTTTTTCTTTTTAAATTTTTTTTTTGTGGTGTATGCACACCCGTTCTTCTTCTTCTCAACCTCTTCTTTCACCGCTCTCAAATCCCGAGAAACTTTTCCGTCACAATCACCGTGTTCATTACTCAACCGTTGAGGAAATGGCCGACGACCCAAACAATCAACAACCTCCGGTGGATGATCAAAATGCCAATCCGGCTCCCGATCTCCGACCAATGGAGGAATTACTCCAATCACCTTTCAATGGTGTTGGCAAAGCAATCGTGATACCCAATATGTTTCAAAATCAATTTGAAATTAAAACTGGGTTACTTAATCTCATCACCGGTATTTCTTTTCACGGCTTTGAAAATGAAGATCCTCATTCCCATGTCCAGAAATTCATTGACATCACTGAGACACTCAACTTAAATCACGTTCCTCACAATGTGCTTAAATTGAGGTTGTTTCCTTTTTCTCTCGTAGGAGCAGCCCGGATTGGCTCGATAAGGAACCTCCTAATTCAATCTTTACATGGGATGACTTAGCCTCTAAGTTCGTGAACTACTTTTATCCTCCTTCTAAAACATCGAATCTCAGAAATCAAATCACTCGATTTCAGCAAGCTTTCGATGAATCGTTCAACGAAGCTTGGGATAGATTCAAAGAGTTGTTAAAAAAATGTCCTAATCACGGATTTTCAACCTTACTCCAGATTGATACTTTCTATCATGGGTTGAATCCATCTGATCAAGATTCACTCAATTCCGCTGCGGGTGGAAATTTTCTGACTAGAAACACTCAAGAAGCTTTGACTATCATTGAAAATAAAGCCAGAGTGAGGAGTTCTAGAACCAAAGCTCAAGTTTCAAATATGAGTAACAAATCAGATGATGCTTTCACCCGAGCTCTTAGCAAACAAGAAGAAACTTTTGCATCTTTCACTAAACAAATCGGGCGTCTAATTGATAAAGAAAGACCTTCTCAGCCCGTCAATGTTGTGAATCAAAAATGTGAGATTTGCGGTGGTCCAAATCCTTATTATGATTGTAAAGCCTCCGGTGGCCAAAGTTCGAATGCTACCGTAGCATCAGTAACCTAAAATCAGATTCAAGGATTCCGTCCTCAAAATGCTAATAACCAAATGGGACCACCCGGCCTTTCTCCATTCCACAACAATCAAAACCATTTCCCTCAACATTACAATCATCAAGTCAATATTGTAAACCAAAGTTGTGAAACTTGTGGTGGTCCACATCCTTATTTCGAGTGCCCAGCCGCCGGTGGCTACACTCAAGAGAACGTTTATGCTGCTACGGGATCCTACAATCAGGGAGGTAACGGTTACCAACCACAAGGAGACCGTAATCTTCTCAGCTACCGTTCTAACAATTATCTTGGACCACCAGGTTTCAACAATCCAGCTTCGAACAATCAGAATCAGAACCAAAACAGAAATAATCAATTTGCTCCAAACCAAAACCGTAACAACCAAGGGAATTAACACCCACCAAATCCAGGAAATTACCATCCTCCCCCTAATACCAATCAAGTTCATAACCAAAACAACCGTGGGCAAAACCTTAATCAAGGAAACCAAAACTACAACCAAGGATTCGTTCCACCTCCGTCGCCCACGGATGAGTTGCTGAAACAACTAGTTCTTCAACAAAAATCCCAAGAAGAAACAACTAGGTTTCTTATTAAGGAAATGACTGAAATGAAGAAGTCTTTAAATGATCGACCCTCGGGCTCGGGCACTACTTCTCTCCCAAGTAACACGGTCGCCAACCCGAGGGGCGATGTTAAGGCGATCACTACAAGGAGTGGTGTTTCTTACGATGGACCCACGGCTCCGACTACCTCTTCTTCTCTTCCTCCAAAGGTAGTCGACCGTGAACCCGAGGTGACCAAGGACATGGAACCTCCTACTAACAACGGAGGAACTAAGGACGTCCAACCTCCGGTTGTCCAATCATCTAAGCCAAAAGTTGTGCTTGAGCCCAAAAAAGCTCCCGAAGAAGCTTCCGTAAAAGCAAAACTTCCATATCCTTCGCGATTAAATGATCAAAAGCTCCGCGAAAAAGCTTCAAATCAAATGGAAAAATTCTTTCAAATCTTCCAAGATTTGCATTATGATATAAGCTTCGCGGATGCTTTGCTTTTGATGCCAAAGTTTGCTTCCATAATCAAGAGTTTATTGAGCAATAAAGAAAAATTATTTGAACTCGCAAAAACACCTCTGAACGAAAACTGCTCAGCGGTACTCTTAAAAAGCTTCCGGAAAAGCTTGGAGACCCGGGAAGATTCCTCATTCCATGTGACTTCCCGGGGTTGGTTGAATGTCATGCCTTGGCCGATCTAGGTGCGAGCATCAACCTAATGCCGTTATCCGTTTGGCAAAAACTTTCATTGCCCGAACTTACCCCAACTTGTATGACCCTCGAGCTTGCAGACCGGACCACGACTGTTCCGCTTGGCATAGCCGAAGATGTCTTTGTCAAAGTGGGGAAGTTCCATTTCCCAGCAGATTTTGTGGTGGTTAATTTCGATCCTGACCCCCGGGTTCCTCTAATTCTCGGAAGATCATTTCTGAGGACCGGGCGGGCTTTGATTGATGTTTACGGTGAAGAAATTACGTTGAGGGTGGATAATGAGGCCGTGACCTTTAACCTTGACCGAACTTTCAAATACTCCTCCAGTCACGATTCCGTCTCGGTAAATCGAATCGATGTGATTGATGTTGCCTCAGAGGAGTATTCTCAAGAAGTTCTTGGATTTTCCGATAAATCCTCGAGTGGCAATCCCACTCCTTCTTCTCAACCCATTCTTTCCGACCCTTCCCCGTCCCTCACTCCGTTTGAGGGAGGTGATTTCTTCTTGGAAGAGGTCGATGACTTTCTTGCTATAGAAACACCAACTTCACCGGAAGTTGATGATTCTTATCTTGATCCGGAGGGAGATATTCTTTTGCTTGAAAGATTATTGAATGAAGATCCGACATCTTCTCTCCCTCCGATGAAAGAAATTCAAAAAGAAGAAATCAAAGAAATTAAGCCGTCTACTGAGAATCCTCCGGAGCTTGAGCTCAAGGATTTACCTCCTCATCTCGAGTATGCTTTCTTAGAAGATACCGACAAATTTCCCGTCATCATCTCAAAAAATCTAAAAGATGAGGAGAAGACTCAACTCTTAGACGTGCTTAAAAAGCATAGGAGTGCCATCGCTTGGCAAATCTCCGATATAAAGGGAATAGACCCTCGGTTCTGTACTCATAAGATCTTATTGGAAGATAATTTCAAACCCGCTGTTCAGCAACAGAGACGGGTTAACCCAAAAATCCATGATGTCATAAAAAAGGAAGTTCTTAAACTCCTTGACGCAGGGATGATTTATCCGATCTCAGATAGCTCATGGGTTAGCCCGGTCCACTGTGTGCCCAAAAATGGTGGATTTACCGTTATAACAAATGAAGAAAATGAGTTAATTCCCACACGTCTCGTCATCGGATGGAGAGTGTGTATCGATTACCGAAAACTCAATGATGCTACCCGTAAAGACCATTTCCCTCTACCATTTATGGACCAAATGCTTGAGCATTTAGCGGGAAATGAGTTCTATTGTTTTCTCGATGGCTTTTCCGGGTATTTTCAAATACCAATTGATCCCCAAGATCAGGAAAAGACTACCTTCACGTGTCCTTATGGAACGTTTGCCTACCGACGCATGCCTTTTGGCTTGTGCAATGCTCCGGGCACGTTTCAGAGGTGCATGATGGCCATATTTCACGATATGATCGAGAAGACGATGGAGGTCTTTATGGATGATTTTTCCGTCTATGGAAATTCTTTCTCATCATGCCTCTCCCATTTAGACAAAATGCTGCAAAGGTGTAAAGACACCAATCTTGTGCTAAATTGGGAGAAGTGCCATTTTATGGTCAAAGAGGGCATTGTCCTCGGCCATAAAATCTCTAATGCTGGGATTGAGGTAGATAAAGCCAAATTCGATGTGATCGCAAAACTACCTCATCCCACTACCATTAAAGGAATCCGAAGTTTCCTTGGTCATGCCGGTTTCTACAGACGATTTATTCAAGACTTCTCTAAAATCGCCTGGCCTCTGACCCATCTTCTTGAAAAAGATGCTCCGTTCATCTTTTCTCCCGAATGCATCAAAGCATTCGAGGTTCTTAAAAAGAAATTAACTGAAGCGCCAATATTGGTTGCCCCCGACTGGGACTTGCCCTTTGAGCTAATGTGTGATGCCAGCGATTATGCTATTGGTGCAGTCCTGGGGCAACGTAAATCAAAATACTTCCAGCCGATACACTATGCTAGCAAAACAATGACCGACGCTCAATCTCACTATACTACTACCGAGAAAGAGTTGTTGGCCGTTGTCTACGCTTTTGAGAAATTCAGACCATATCTTGTCTTATCCAAAAGCATAGTGTATACGGACCATTCTGCTCTCAAGTATCTCTTAGCGAAGCAAGATGCTAAGCCGAGGTTACTGCGGTGGATTCTTCTGCCCAAGAATTTGATATTATCATTCGTGATAAAAAAGGAGCAAAGAATCTAGCCGCTGATCACTTATCCAGACTTGAAAATCCCCATCAAAGTGTTCTCGAGAGAAAGGAAATCACCGAAACATTTCCTCTCGAGACACTTGGGATGGTATCTTCAAAGAATGATCCAAGTACCCCATGGTTTGCCGACTATGCAAATTACCATGCGGGGAATTTTGTGGTAAAAGGGATGTCGTCCCAGCAGAAAAAGAAATTTTTCAAAGATGTTAAGCATTATTTCTGGGACGACCCCTATTTATTCAGAATATGTGCTGATCAAGTAATCAGACGGTGTGTGCATGGCCAAGAAGCTATTGATATCCTCAAGGCTTGCCATAATGGACCCACGGGGGGACATCATGGTGCCAGCTACACTGCTAAAAAAGTCTTTGATTCTGGGTTCTATTGGCCGACAATCTATCACGATGCCCACGACTTGGTGAAGTCATGTGACTCTTGCCAACGTCAAGGAAAGATCTCGCAAAAAGACGAAATGCCTCAAAATGCAATTCAAGTCTGCGAGATCTTTGACGTGTGGGGCATCGATTTCATGGGGCCATTCCCGTCTTCACGAAGGAATAAGTATATCCTCGTGGCCGTCGACTACTTGTCAAAATGGGTTGAAGCTAAAGCGCTCCCCACTAATGACGCCCGAGTGGTTGTTAAGTTCTTAAAAAATCTCTTCTCCCGATTCGGAACTCCTCGTGCTATAATCAGTGATCGTGGTACTCACTTCTGCAATGATCAATTTGCAAAAGTTATGCTCAAGTATGGTGTCACTCACCGACTTTCTACCGCGTATCACCCGCAAACAAGCGGACAAGTCGAGGTTTCGAATCGTGGATTGAAACGTATTCTTGAAAGAACCGTTGGTGAAAACCGAGCCTCATGGGCCGACAAATTGGATGATGCTTTATGGGCTTTCCGAACCGCTTTCAAGACACCCATCGGGTGTACTCCTTACAAGCTGGTTTACGGAAAAGCCTGCCATCTGCCCATCGAGCTCGAGCATAAGGCATATTGGGCCTTTAAACATGCTAATTTTGACCTTAAGACCGCGGGTGATCACCGTAAGCTCCAAATTAATGAATTAAATGAGCTTCGGGATCAAGCCTACGAGAACTCTTTGATCTACAAAGAGAAAACAAAGAGGATTCATGACTCTAAGATTAAGAACCGCATTTTCAATGTTGGTGATCGAGTCCTCCTCTTCAATTCTCGGCTAAATATTTTCTCGGGCAAACTCAAAACCCGCTGGTCTGGGCCGTTCACCATCACTCAAGTTTTTCCATATGGAACCGTCGAGTTAGCTCAAAATGACGGTCCAAACTTCAAGTGAACGGTCATAGGATCAAACACTATTTTGGAGGGGACGTACCATCCATGGTTGTCCCGGATCTCCAAACTTTCCCCATGGACAACTAAATTCGGGGACGAGTCAAGCTACGTGACTCGTTAAAAAACAAAGCGCTTCATGGGAGGCACCCCATGCTTATCCATCTATCTTTCTAATAAAAGTGAGGAGGGCCGCCTCTTCCGTATCTTGTGTTTCGTGGTTTTTTGTGATGTGTCCAGGATTGCCCGATGATTGAAGACTCTCGTGCTCGTGGTTGCTTCTCTCCACTCGAGTTTCATCATTCGTTGCTCGTCCGATATCCTAAATCTTATCGTTTTACGTTTATCTTTGGCATAATTAATAAACGGCCTTAGATTTATGTAGGAGAACCTTACCTTTAAGACATTGAGGACAATGTCTCGTTTTAGTCTGGGGGGGTAATCTTTCGATTTGATTTTTGCCTTGCATTTTTTGCCGTTTTCTCATGCAACCCCGTTTTTCCTCAAAAATTGAAAAAATCCAAAAAATGAGAAAAATTTAAAAATTTTTGCAAAAAAATATAATAAATTTCGACATTTTGTTGACTTTCCGCTGGTGAGAGTAGGAATAAAATTCTGACTTGACCGGGCGTGTTGAGCCCTAGCTTGTCTCCTTAACCACTTGGCTAAGCATTCGCGGATCTTATTATTTAAGATTTTAAATTTGCGAAGAACGAGAAATGATAGAGTTGTTTATAAGTTAGATTGCTAAACGTGGAGTAGTTGGATCTCTTTAGAGCTCATCGAAGTTACTTGTGGCTTTTTGTTCCCATAAGCTTGTTTCACTCAAAAATAGTAATCTAGGAATAATTAAAGGTATTTTAGTTTTGGCGATAATTAGTTTTTATTTCTTCCTTAGAGAATTCTTGCTTATGAAAGTTGGGTACACATCAAGGTACTGTCAGTGTTACGGTGTAATAGACTATTCCATCTTGCCGGCTCGCAACCGATGTTGGGATTGTTATAAAAGCCGTAGGACTTGGGGTTTGGCAACAAAAATAATTAATGAATATGATAATGTATAATAATAATCCAAAGCCATAAAAAGTTTTCTACATCTTTCCGGTTCGCAGCCGATGTTGTAGACTTCTAATAAAGGCAGAGGAAAAATTCCAAGGTCATAATAGACTATCACATCTTGCCGGTTCGCAGCCGATGTTGTGATTGTTATAAAGGGCCAAGGATTTAATACGTTAATGTGCTTAATAGTGTTAAAAATGCCAAACTTCGACTCCGGGGGTATCCTAATAAAAGCTTCTGTCTCTGGACTCGTAGATGAGTTGTTTCGGTCGTATATAAAAGGGATATCCTCAAAATCGTGTTAAATCAGAGACCTTGATGTGGACCTCATTTTTGTATGCAACGTTTTTCGAGGGAAGGTTTGGAAACTACTTAGCGTCTAAACTAGGTATCTTTATCGGTCTAAAACTTATCGAAATGAGAGTATGAAGAAATTCATTTCTCACCAAAAATAAAATAAATAAAGGAAAATAGGAATTTGGGAACAAGAGGTAATACACAATTAGCTTCCATGGGTAGTGTCGGCAATCTAACTTGTAAATAGCAATGATTTCGTTTTTAAGCTTAGTTTGGGGACTCGTGAAAAATCAGGGACGACGAATTTTATCCGTATGGTCACTTCTTTTGAGTCGTGTTTCCTACTCGAAGACCCTAAAAATTATCGTGAGATAATGATTGTCAACGAAGCCGTCACATGATAAAAAAAAAAAAAAAAAAAAAAAAAAAAAAAAAAAAAAAAAAAAAAAAAAAAAAATAGAATAAAAAGGAAAATCAGGGAGTTTTTTAAACTTAAGATTTCTTGATCTCTTTTGAAAATTTTGCTACTTCTCAAAGTTAGTAAAAAGAGATTGAAAATTTTTGGTTTTAAAAACGTGTTTTTATGACATTGCGTGAGGACACGTCAATATCTTAGTCTGGGGGAATTTTGGTATATGCTTAAACATATACTTTTATTTGACCAAAACCCGACCAAAATGACCAAAAACTAACCAAAATGCCAAAAGATATTCGTGTTTTTGTGTCTATGTTTATGCAGGCAACGGATAATAGAAAAAGGACAAAAAACGAAGAAAAATCCGGAAAACACGGGCACGAGACATGGAAAGGTATTTATAGAGCCGAAGCCGGGAAAAGATTCGTCAAAGATAACATTTTTGAAGAATGGCCCTTGGATCAATTGAGAAGTTACAAAATCAGCCCCTGAAGTTTCAGAAAAATAACTTTCGGTCCTTAAATTTTATTCTAAAAATCCTAACTCTAAAAACTTATACAAACCGGACCCTTATTAACAATCCAAATCCAAATATCCAACCCACCTTTACCCTACCCAAAAGCCCATCCCCAGCCCACATCACCAACAAACCCAAGCCCACCTTCTTTTTAACTAAAGAAAAAGCGGATCAGATATAAACCCGGATCCCCTACCCAACTTACTTATTTAACCCAAGTCAAAACCCGTATATCCCAGTCAACCCACACAACAAACTTTACCGCCAATTACTGTTCTTCCCCTACCTCTCTTACCCTGCTCCAACATTTATTACCCTCTCCAAAATAAAATATCTTAAAAGCTTCTAGATGAACATTGACAAGTCAAGGAATGCCAGATGGCACAAATCCCAGCTCTCTTCTTGATGGTATCTCCACTACATCCAATCAACGGCCTAGATATAGAGATTGGTGCCCAAGTTTGATCCAAGGGTCGTGAATGAGTCTCCTGAAGCTTCCTGGATGAAACCCTAGCTCTTGGGGAGTCTATAAATAGCAGCCTCATTCTTCACATAGAAGGTTGTTAGAGTCTAGTTTTTTTTTAAGTTTTTCTTAGTATAAATTAGGGTTAAATTTCGAGTCAAGTTTATGTTTTTAGTGTAATTCAGTGCTTTTCAGTTGTAATGGTCTTATGTAATCAGTAATTTAATATTAATGAAAGTTTGATTTTAAAGTTTCATACTGTCCTGTTTTTACATAGTTCCTTATTGGTTGTGTTTCTGTTACTTTAAGCTTTCTTTCTCATAGAACAAGCTCATTTAAGCTTCCTAGCTTATTGTGAGTCTTTTGTTTAGCTTAAACTAAATTTATCTCAATTTTTCTAAAAAGTCAACAAAAGTCAAACTGCTTATCAAATAAGCAGTTTTGACTCATAATCCTTATTTCAGTCTTTGTGAAGCTCATACTAGCTGTGTATAGCTTTTGTGAGCTTATTTGGTTGATCAAATCATTCTAAATACCAAGATTCTATACCTATGCAAAGTGTGGAAAGCTTTTGGAAGTTGCCCGCAATGGAGGGGCAAGAGGGACTGTACCAGCTTATTCTCTGAATAAGCTGGAGCTTGTAGCTGCCATTAAGTTGGTGCCTTTGTTTAGCTAAGGCTTAAAGTGAGTTTCATTTTCATAATTTAGTTTAATATTGCATATTTATCATTGTCAAGTGTAAACCTGTTTTTATTGCTTGCTTACTGTTTAATCTAGCTTATTTTCATATAATATAGCTTATTTGAGTAGTTGTAGACTTATAATAGCTTATTGCATTAGTTTTGATCATTTTTCACACTTTTACCTTTAAATTTGTCATAAACTTGCTTCTTGTGAATCTGTGGAATTTTATGGTTAGGACTTGTGTTTTTAAGCTTAAATCAGTATACTTTGATGTCACACAAGCTTGTTTGGTGGTTTAGAAGCTTCATTCTCCTAGTTGCTTCATAAAAGTTCATAACAGTCAACTAAGGAGTGTTTGGATCAGTAGAGGTTTTTGACTTTTTAGCCTGTTTGAAGGTATTCAGTAGTATAGGCTTGTTACTTAGTTGCATTTTGGTGATATAGAAACTAAATCTCAGCAATAGATAGACAAAAAGTCAAAATCATTGTTCAATTTCATTTTTTCTGCATCAGTTAGTACAACAGTAGTATAAGCATTCACATAGTTGCACAAGTAGGTAATCTAGCTTAAGACCATTCATATATAGCTTATAACATCACTATTAGTCATTTAAGTTCATGCAAATTTCATTAAAGTCAATATATATAAACTGGAAAAAAAAAGTCAGCAGGTCTGCTGTCATAATTTTAGTGCAGACTTGGGGATTTTAGCTGCTGAACTAGAGCTAATTGTGGCTTATTTAGATAGGACTAGGACCTCAAATTTGGTTTACAGTTAGTTTGAACTACAAAGTTTAAGTGCATAATCTGGGATTGAGGATTTAAGCTTATTTGATAGCTTATTTACCAACTGCAAAGTAGGACTTAGGCTGTTTTGATTCTGTTTGGGAATTAAGCTGTTCAGCAGATTTGCAGCTTATTGTATGGACTTATTTGATCATTCTGAGTTGAATTTAGCTTTAAATAGTCCATTTCATCATCCTTGAGCTTTTGTGAATTTTTGGACAGCTTGTGCTTATTTTGTGCTTATTTCCATAGTGCTTTTTGGGCTGTTTTGCTGAATTAAGCTTACTCAGAATCTTAACTTATTTTTCCTAGATTTCTTATTAAATTTTAAATTTACTCAAAAATTTTCAAAATTTTCCAAGTTGTTTTAATATTTTTAAGCATTTAATTATTTTAAATTAGTTTTTAATTCATAAAAAATTATTAAAAAGTCAAAAAATTATTTTTCTTTTTTAAAAAATTTTCTTTTTATATTTAGGATTCAAGAAAAATTATTTTACATTTTTAGGACTTAAATTTTAGAAAATCACTTTTTAATTACGTTTTTGAAATTCGTCGCGTACGTTTTAAATTCCAATTTTCGTTTTTAGACTTTCATGCCTAGTTTAATTGAATCTTTAGCATAATTAGTTGTTTTTATTTAATATTTCATTGTTCATAGTATAAATCACCAAATTTCACTCTTTTCACACAATTCACGACACGTATCACGATCCCGAATCACAAATTCCATTCAATTTTCAATCGGGACAACGAACCTAGGGTTTTGCATATTTCCTTTGCAATTCTCCTTTTTGGGATATAAATTGTCTAAATCAGGGACCAATCCATGAATGTACCTAGCAATACGTTTGGACTCAGGAGTAACCATGTGTGGAACCAATTTGGCCAGTTCGTTAAACTTGTCAGTGTACACCGCATGGCCAGCACCTACCATGGCGTGGTTCCAAAGTTCCGATTCCAATTTCTGCATCTCATTATCCGGATAGAACTCCTCTCTCAGTAACGTCTTGAAATCTTCCCATGTCATACCCACTGCTGCATCCCTGCCTTTAGCTTGGATCTGAGTATTTCACCAAGTCACAGCTTTGTTGATCAGTGAGCTAGCCGCATATTTCACCTTTTGGTGATCAGCACAGTTACTTATGTCCATAATGGCTTCCATCTTTTCTATCCACCTGGTAAGTGCTAATTAACCTCCCTTGCCATCAAATTCCTTGGGCCTGCAAGCCGAGAACTCCTTATACGTACATCCGCTGTTGCCGTTCCCACCACTTCCATTACCGTTACCATTTCCATTTCCGTTACCATTCCCGTTCCCATTACCATTTCCGTTTCCGTTACCATTTCCGTTCCAACCAATGTTAAGGACGTGGTTACCTACTTGAGTAACAATTTCTGGGAGTAGTGCTTGGAGTTGTTGAGTTATGATTACGGCAATGTTCTAGTTTTCGGTCTCATTAGCACTAGAGTTGCGTTTTGTTCTCTTTGGCGGCATTCTAAAAAAAGGTAGGATATTTGTAGAGGTTAAGTAAACAGTAAAAATTTACTTGCTATCCTCAATTTGAATTACAAACATGAATTATTGCTCTTATACTAACACCTAATCATGTTAACACCAATCAACGCAACCATGATCACAAGTCCACGTGTGTCGTGATGCATTTATAATTATGTTGGCCACCATAATTATAATTGCATCCGTTCACACGTGTACTTATTACCAAGGCCACACATCAGGGTGTTAACACCAATTCACTTCATATAACGAACTCATCCAAGGCAGACCCTTACAGCAGGTAAATTTTCATAAAAAAAAGGAGAAAAAATAAGGGCAAAACTGTAAAAATTAGTAAGCACATAGAATATCATACACATACTTCCTATGATGCATGCTATATGAGGAGTCCTAGGTTATAGTCTAGGTAAAACCACCTAATTCTCTATAACCAAGTCTCTGATACCATTCTGTCACACCCTGCCAAGGCGGAACCGCGGAGCATAACAGAAAGGAATCATCATAACACATGGTTAAATAAAAATAGAGAATTCACTAAATGAAAGTAATACCAAATGTCATAACGACGCCCGACACAAGTAGGGGACTTGTATCATGGTTAGTCGAACCACAACCACATAGTCATATAATAACCAATAAGTCTCCCAAACTGGGCAAAATTATTCCTAACAATGCAACATAATCCTGAAACAACAAAAATGTCTCAAGTAGAAATAATAACAATCCACGAAGATAATGCCTAAGGTCTCTCGCTAAGCCATGCAAGAATCAAACTTCCTTAAGCTGTCTTATTATCATCACCTGAAAATGAATACTCGAAAATGTCAACATAACGTTGGTGAGTTCGTAGGTTTAAAGCAAGCAAAACCATTTACCGTGCATGATATATATATAAGTAGGACAAGTGTGCACATAATAATAATAAAGCGTAGGGCAAGCAGTTATATAATAATCATCGGGCTAATCAGGTAGCCACCCATCGGGCTAATCAGGTAGCCACCCATTTGGCTAATCGGGTAACCACCCATAACACATATGTACTACACGTATGCCTACCAGCTAGAGCTAAAACATGATTACTCCCATAGCAATACCAAAACCACTAGTGCACCTAACACCATTATATACACAACATTGTCCAAAAATAATAAAACAAAGATTTAAGCATGGCATAAAAACTTGAAAGTACTTTGAGTATCATTTTCCCCCAAAGAAAAATATAAGTAAAATGGGGCCACGAAAACTCACCTTGAAGAGGATGAGATAATGTAATAAGTCCAAGTAATAATATTTAGGAATCAACGCAAATGATAGAGTGAAAAGATCTCAAGGAATCACAAGCTACTCCTTCTTCACCGAATCTACATAAATTTATAATCATATATGCTTTATAAGTTAGTTTATATGTCATAACGAATTTTAATACTTGTTGTTAATCATATTAACATATTTTAGGGTCTATAATGGTATATAGTCAAAATATGGATCTAGATGTATTCTTAAGTTAGTGATTAACGAATTAGAATTAAAACGAAGATAAACCGAATAAGAATCAAAGAAAATCTCGGAAAACACACTCGATTATAAGTATTAACCCAACTCAAAGGGACACACTATCTTGGAACCACTTCTCGAAACCACTTTCGACACAAACCCCAAAAACACCCTCGAAACCAAAGACCACTCTCGAACTAAATTAATAGCGGGACTCAAACCCACACTCGAATAAAAGACACACAAACCCTTGTCTATTACACGTTTGACGAACTAACCTCTTTAACACCGATTTGCATGCAAGTTTATATACAAGTTTTAGACCTACTCCGACACCAAGACACACATATTAACACCAATTATAACACATTTAAATTTCATATAACCCTACGTAATATCACAAACCCAAAACATAATCATGATTATTATATATGTATGTTACTGATGAGTACCTATTTACTCATCATTTTATGCCCATATAAGACACAAAAATGACCAAAAACACCCAAATAGATCAATTATTGTTGCAAATATTCTTGGTTTGTGTTTTTATGTGTTTCAGGTACAAAAGGATTGAAAACGGGGCAAAAACAGACAAAACTGAGCACGAGATTGGAAAGTCGTGAAAAGCCGAGGCCGGGAAAGGAATCTCAAGTTTGGATCGGCATTTAAGCTCAAATTGTCAAAAGTCAACCATCATGAATGTCAAAATACCAAAAGTGGTCATTTGAGACAATTTTTAGAATTTTGCATAATTGGTCCCTAAAATCACAGACTTGGCAAGATTGGTCCCTAAAAGTTTAAACTAATTCTAAGTCTATCCTAAAATAAACCAAACCTAACCCTTAACCTAAACTAAACCCAGCCCAACTAAAACCTAGCCCAACAATAATAAAAAATAAGAAAAACCCGGATCTAACTATTAACCAACCCAACCTTTTTTTTAGATAACCCAGGGTCAAAACCATTGGTCAAACTCTTTCCCTGACCTTACTTTTCCCTCCTTCCCAAAACCACCATTCTCCAAACCCTTTCTCCATCTCCAACACCAGACAACCTTTTCCCTCCAATGTCCTCCCCTACTTCTGCCATAGCCACTCTACTTTCCCCCTCCATGTACAAAGTCAACCAATGTCCAGCTGGAAATCCACCCAACTCTATTTTGGCGCCAAAAATTGGAATTAAAGGCTGAGATTATCACAACCCAATCCAACGGTTCAGAAGTGATCAGAAGATATCAAAAGAAGAATCCCAGCTTAGTTTTGTATAAATAGGGTCCTTTGTAAATCTTAATGGGTAGTTAGTTTTTAGTTTTAGGTCGTAGTGTAGTTTTAATGCTTAATTAGTGTAAATTTAAGTTTTCTTTATCAATTCAAGTTTGTTTAAGCTCTTTTATCTTTAATTTAATCATATTTGTATTAATCTCAAATGTTAATGAAAGTTCAAGTTTTCTTAGTTCACTGTTAAATCTGATTAAGCTCATTGGTTCACTAAATTAGATATCGAGCTCTCATTTCTGTGTCAATAAGCTCATTAGAGCTTATTAAAGCTTTTGTTAAAGTTAATGTGGACAAACTCAGTTTTTATCTCAAAAAGTCAAAAAGTCAACAAAATAAGTCAAACTGCTTATTAGCTTATTTCATTACTCATTTAGATTAATTTATGCTTATTTGCTTTCATTGATGCTAGCTAGTGTTGATCAGTTAGATTTAGGCTTGCTTAGTTAGTTTTTTGCATTAAGAATCTATAAAAACCAAAAAATAGGAGAGTATAAGATTAGCTTATTTTAGTGCTATTTCCAGTTAAGAAACATTCATTTGGGCTTATTATACTTAGAAATCCATTGTGTTTCAGTAACTTAGTTTAGATTAGGCCTTAATAGATTTTTACTTAAAAATCAGTAGGATAAGTGGTGTTTGGGTCAAGACCCAAAACGGGTCAAAACTTACACCCACTATTCATATGCAAAGTTGTGAACTTTGATCTGCATTGATTTGGTATGTTTAAGTTGTTTTCAGGAATTGTTGAGCTAGTTTAAAGTTTAATAGAATTTGGGTTGTTTAGTATAATCTTAGAGAAGGTTCTGGTCTGATAAGCTTTTTATAAGCTTATGCACAATCAGCCCTTGTTGTGGTATATTCATGTTCCTTTTTGATTGTTATGTGGATGTTCAAAGGATGGTGTGAATTGACTTAAGCTTGATGCAGTGTTAAGCCACTTCTGGTTCAGTCTGCACATAACCCCTTTGCTGCCATCTGCATCAGATTTCCAGGTTAGAATTTAGTGCCTAAATGTGATGTTTAGATCCTGCTTTCCAGTATATGAGTAGTATGCTAGATGTAGTTTATTATTCCAAAGAGTGTCCCCTAGTTTTGAGCTTATTCAAGCTTAAAAATAAGCTCAAAGTCTGCCTCAGTAACCTGAGTTACCCTGCACATCAGACCAGACCTCTTTTGCTTATCTTGATTAACTCAGTGATTATTTGTTCTTATTGGTAGCTTATTCTGTTTTTCTTGGTTCCATTAGTTTAATATTAGTCACTTAGCTTCTTTTCAGTTCCACCTTAGCTTAATATAGCTTACCAGCTTATTTGCTTGTAGCCTTAGCCCATTTTCCTTTTTTTAAGCCCACTGATCTGTTTCCCATAGCTTGATTTGGCTTATTTCTAGTTTGTTAAAATTGTTGTCTTTATAAATACTGCTTATCTTAATGTGCTTTTTAAGTTTGTTAAAAGAAAATAAAGAAAAAAAAAATAAGTTTTACAAAAAGAGCACCATGGGACTCGAACCCTGGTCTCTCAGATAACCACACACATGCTTAACCATTGCACCCTTGGGATTTTCTTGTTAATACTTTACACATTAATTCCTTTATGCAGTTTTCATTCCTATTAGCTTATTTCCCTTTTAGCTTATTTACTGCTTATCCGAATAAGTAGTTGGTTCAATTTTATTTTTCCTAGGGTCATTTTATCACTTAGTAGTTTCCTGTAATTTTTGGTAATTTTCCATTTCCATTTAGTATTTTTAATTTATTTTTCTTTTTAATTCGTATTAAATTAAATTTTAGTCAAAAAAATATAATTCTTTTTTTCAAAATTTTCTTTTATTAATTAGAACCTAGGAAAAATAGATTTGTACCCGTAGAGTTAATATTTCATCATTTTGACGTTTAGGCTCGGGTTTTCCCGGTTTAAACGCGTTTTCAGTTTTCGTTACGATTTTAGCCGCGCGTACTTTAGATTATCGTTTTCCTTACCTTTTAAATCGTTTTTAATTCATGTTCACTTATTTTAGCTTAGAAACCCAAAATCCCTTTGTTTCCACTATTCATCACACGTACTCACGAACCGAATCACGAATTCCATTCAAACCTTCGTTGGGGAAAACGACTCGGGTTTACATATTTCCTTTGTAAATCCTTGGAGAAAAATACGTGTTGATTCCAGCGAATCAGTTACTTCAATATCTCATGCCAAGTTCCATGATTAAAGTCATCACTACATGCGTACAAATATGTATTGACCTGCTGCTACACTATCTATATATCCTGCATGCATAATCAATCAACCTTTCATGTGTACAAACCAAAGAACTTAATCGCAGCTTAACCTTTTATACGAATATGTTCATATAGTTCCCAAGTTTCCTAATTATGAAGCTTATACACCAATCGACCCAAACATGTTCTGTTTGATCGCGAGCTACATAAACAGACTTTGGTGACACTATTCACATCAATACACATGACAACAACCGAACACACTCTTGGTGGTACATCAGCGAGCAAAACAAGAACAAAACAAACACCACTCTCGGTAGTAGATTTAGCGAGGCAAAACTAGGCAAAAGAGACATGTGGCGAAGCAAAATAAAGTGGTGCGAGGGGGTTAAAAGGAGCAGCAACAAACAACGAATCTACACCACCAAAGCACGAAAGTAACATGTGATATAACCAGGTCTTAACCCACACCCACGACAAACAAAAATAACCCACAACTCCATGGTTTAACGAGTCAAAAACACAACAAAACCCTCACATAAAATCATAGTATTCGCATGTTAAAACAGCCTAGGGTTTTTAGCTTTCACGCGCCACATTAATGCTCATTTAAGACAGATTCTTAGGGCTTGATTAGTGTTATATTAATGTCGACAAAGGGCTGAAACAAGGACAACAAAACAGTCCATACACACGACACCAAAACAGTTTATATAGGTGTATAAGTTTGTATGATTTCATGTATTTTAACGAGGTAAAACAGAAAACACAGATTGAAACGAGCATGATATAGATTAGATTTTAGTTGTTGTTAATTCAGATTATATAGATGTATATATGTCATATGGAACAGAAACAAGAGGGTAGCGATACCTTGCTGTTAACGGGACAAAGAGGAAGAACACGAACGAGAAAACCGCCCTTCGTACCACGAATATATACCCAATCTGGAAGAGCCCTAAGCACCACGAACACACACCACAGCCAAGAACTGCAACTCTTTTGAGTCTTTGAGAGAAAGAGATGACCAGAATTATGTGTTTATTGTTTGTGTCGCATGGAAGACAAGAGAAAGAACCGGTTTGATATAGGAAAAAGAAAGGGAGCGTGTATCTAAATAAGGAAGTAAGTAATTGTAATTGATTGCATATAACTGATTAGGGGCGTGATTGGTGTGGAGAGAAAAATAGTATACCGTATGTTTAGGGCTTAGAGAAAACGTGTGAATGATTAGAGATTAAAAGGAATAGCATGTTAACTATTTTAGGCCAAGATGTGATACATATCTTCTCAAAGATAAAAGTGTGGAGATATAGGATGTCATGTGATTAAGCAACGAAAGAGGGAACATGGTAACTTAGAATATTAATAAACGATTTGTATTAGTATCCAAAACGTGTAAGACTAAGGCAATAAAAATGTGGGTATCGTTTGTAGGTAAAATAGGACTAGGATTAGGGAAAATAGGTAAGATTAGTTTAGGACAAATAGCATATAACTTGTGTTATTTTTTCGTCATAACATAATGTTTTAATATTACTCATTTAATTATTTAACTTAGGGTAAAAATCATAATACACATTAAAATGTAAAACCAGATTTTTGAGTGTTATAATATCTATTTAGAAGTCAAATGTCAGGTCAATGGTCATCGTTGACTAACCTGATTTGGTGAGGGTTCTTACAGCAAGTATTATGACGCTTGGCCAACGTGATAATAGTTACATCATATAACTTGAACTTATTGGGATCATAGGTTGTCTTGAGATGTACCTGAGAACAGGAAGTTGGTTGATTTAGAACTCTATTCGTATAAGAGCGACATTTTGCCTAATTCAGAAACTCCGTATTGAATGACATCAGTTGAAGGGAAAGAATTGGAGGACCAACTACTTGGAAGTGGTTTATTCGTCTAAGTGTGTCTCCGTGTTGTGCTTGTGAAGAAGAATGATGATAACATGAAGTTGTGTTTTGATTCTGGGAAGCTGAATCACATTATGGTTAGAACTGTTACCCTTACCTCGAATCGAAGATTTGTTTAATCAACTTCAGATGTGAAGTTTTCTCTATGATTGATTTGAGATCAGATTATTTTCAATTACGTGTAAAGGAGCAAGATGCTCCTAGAATTGCCTTTCGTATTCGTTATGGTCTTTATGAGTATTAATGATGCCAATCGTATTTGCTACTGCTCCGACTGTCCATATGGACTTGATTAAATCGTGTCTTTCATGAATACTTGGACAATTTGTCATAGTAGGACATATTGGAATATTCAGAGATGAAAGAGAACACACGGGGATCATCTTCATATTTTGTGTTGAAATTTCTACGTCAGAAGAAGCTCTATGTAATATTCTCGAAGAGTGAATTTTGGTTTGGATGAAGAATGAGAGGAAAATTTTGAAAAGCTGAAAAGAGATTTGTTTCTACTCAAGAAAGAGACTTAGTTATGTCCTTATGCAACACGGGAAGATAGTTGGTTATGCATCAATACAGCTAGAACCGTAGGAAGTGAACTATCTGACGCATGATTGGGAGTGATTTGTGACGAACATGAAGAAGCTCGGGAGCAAGACAGTGGAATATGAATTGTCATAGAAGACTTGAAGGAATCGGTTTTGATTGAAGCACACAGTTCTATTTGCTCTATCCATCTTAGTTGTACTATTATGCATAGAGACTTGAAGTAAAATTTTGATGAAATAGTATGAAGACGATTGTGACTACCTTGGTGGTGAAGTGTTTAGCGCGTCAACAAGTTAAGATTCAGCATCAGCGTACAAACGGTTTTTCTTAGTTTTGGTTGTTCGTATGTGGAAGTGGAATTAAACCTTCAGGAACTTTGTTACGGGATGTCCGCGCACATTTAGGATGGACAACATGAAATAAGTTGTAGTGGATCATTTGACTAGGTCGGCTCACTTGGAAGATTGGCAGAGATTTCTTTTGGCAGAAGATTATTCAAGCTACATGGTGCACCTGTAGTGATCGTGTCAGAGAATCGTGTTTTGCTTCACACTTCCAGAAGAGATACAGAAGACTATGGGGTTAGACTCGGGATTTTAGTACGACTTCTCATCTTTAGACGGATGGACAGACAGAACAACTATTCAAACTTGGAAGATGTGTTGAGCGGGAATTTGACAAGTTCTGGGTCTTGTTGTGTTTGCTCATTAAGATAGATGGCAGGAAAGTGACAAGAGTTTCCTTTCAGAGTTTGGTATGAACGGAGATGTAGAACACCATATGGTTGAATTAAGTCGGAGAATTACTTATTGAAGGTCCGGAGTTGATTACATTGACTAATGGGTTAATTACCATTGTGGAAGGGAAATTTTGAAACTTTAGACAGAAAATTTATGTGTTCTGTATGATGTTTTCGTACAGAAGAGTTAGACGTTTTGGCATATAAGGAAGATTTAGTTTGCGATACGTTAGACCATAGATTCGTTCTTATCCATACGATTATCCTACCTATTCCGTTATGCCTTCTAATACCTTTTGATACTCCGATATGTGCTTAGATGATCATCAGTACAAATATGCTACCCATCTCATTATGCGTTTTGATACGAATTGATATTTTGATAGGTGCTTTGTTTATCGTTAGTACGTTCTCTAAGTTCATTCAGACTTTTAGACAGAATTGATGAAGTTTTCCTATCGTTTAGCGTAACCTCCGCATCTGCCTCGTGTTTATATTTAGTGAATATCTCTTTGTGAGATTACGAATATCATCTGTTACGTATTTGTTTCGTATTCATTGGATAGATGTGTTATGATTTGTGTTCTGATGGAGAGCCGGGGCTATTCAAGTTTGTTTGGATCGAGTCATGAGAAAAAAATTTTTTGTTCATTGAAATTTTTGGAAGAACCTCTCCGAGCGTGAGACTATCTATTGCTATGTATTTTGTGATTTGATACGTCTCCGTCTAACTTTTGTAACATCAATTTTGAGGGCGAAATATTTTTTTTAGAGGGGAAGAATTATAATAACCTAAAATACGAGTTGGCCTTTTTACTTTTGAATACGAATATAAAATAGGAACTTTGAACAATTGATTAACTTAAATGTTTATGTCATAAGTTAAGCTATGAAATGAAAATACTAAACCACAAGTATGATAAATCATAAACCTAAGCTAAAAATGAAAATGACACAAACTTACATCTATAGTAAACATCACACGTCTAGATATGGGATCCGATTTTCATTTAATTTTGTATACAATTTACATCACACGTTTAATAAATGTATAGGAACCATTTTATTGAGATGTGTACACACATGATACGTGAAGATATGTTCAAGATAATTGAAATAATTGTGAGGAGAATGAGTCTCCTATTTTCCCTTTAGACTCGGCCTTCAAATCTCCACTACTCCCCACTTATATCAAACCGTATTCCATTTTTTTCTCACACTCTTTAAACCCTAAAACACAATAATAAGCTCGGCTATCCACTTTGTACTCGAAGAAATCAAGAGATTAATAGTGGGTGATCAGGTCCTTTGGTGTTCAAGTTTGTTGTGATCGCATGGGTTTTTATTCGAAGGGCTTTGGTTTTTGGTTCTTTGATCCGTTTTGATTTCGTTCAAGGTATGCCTTTCATCCCCATGTTTGTACGATTTAGAAAATACCAACCAAGCTAAACATGTTCATTAATATGATCTGGATACAAATCAAATCGTTTTAAACCTTCATGTGATCATTAGATATACGCTAAAATAATATGAAAGATCGGGAAATAATAGAAGTAGTGTTATACGAGTCTTGTTGATCACTAAATATTCGAATGCGTATACGTAATGTGAATATGGTACGAAGAAGTAAAACTGATCGTAATAACACGAAGTTAATGAGAGGCGTATATATGCGTATTAAACTTTTATGTCGTGGACAAACAGTGTAATCTACTCTTATGTTATGATGATGATAATTTTCTTATAGTATGACATAATTGCTTTCCAAATGCACACCTGAACACTCACCAAAAATATTTCTTTTATTTTCTTTGTTTTTTTTTTAAAAACTCGTCAATGTGATATTTGAAGCAACGCATGAGAAACATTGAAGTTTACTATTTGTGCATGGGGTTTTATGCAACACTTTGTAAACATAGTTATAAACTGTTTTGAAAGTGGAGTGTATCGGATAAGTTGTAGGGACTTGGGTTCGATGTTAGTTAGAGTTGAATAGAGTGAGATGCATGTGTTTATTTTGATTGTGTGTTACATGTTTAGTTCGAAATAAAATGATGTCGAGTTGTGTGTTTGAGAATGAGTAAATGGTTGGTCGCTTTGAATTTGTTTTGGTCTCGTTATAAACGTATCGAATTGTGTGATGCGGATTTTTTTATCATTGAGGTTTGGTCATACATAAGTGTCTCGATATTGTTTGGTTTGTAAAAAGGGTAATGAAAGGTTCGTGTTTTGGGATGATAATAAGTTGGGTCGTTAGGCTTTGTTGGTTCGAAAAAGGTATAAAAGAGTGAGTGTATCGACATGGGTATGTGTATGTTCGAATGTGTATAAACGTAAATGACTGTGACTGTTTCAACTTAACGAGTTGGATCGTATCTAAAGTAAGTAAATAAATTGGCTAAATCCTAAGTTGGTAGTTTAGGAAATTAAGTTACACTTTAAACCCAAATCTATGGGAAAATGACACTTTAAACCCTAAACTTTGGTAAGTGACATAATAAACCTTAAACTATGATATTAGTTATATTAAACCTTTAAGTTTATTTAATTGTCATTTATAACCCTAAAGTATCAAAGTTACTAATTTGGGAAACTTACTTGATATGGAAAGTTACTAATTTGGGAAAATTATTTAATACGGAAAGTTACTAATTCAGGAAACTTACTAAATTCGGAAAGTTACTATAAATGGAAATTTCTAAAAATAGAAAGGAACCCCAAATGTGTAATCTGATTAAAATGAGCAAAACGCAATCATTAATTCGTGTAGATTCGCTGAAGAAGGAGTAACTTCCGATCCTTGTGTTTTCTAATATGGTTTCATTTGCGATTTGAGGTACATATATTCTACCCTTTCTCAATAAGGGTGTTTTCTCTCATGACTTCACGATCATTGAATTTGATCATTTGCTCTATTATGATTCCGTTTGATATGATTCTGTTTGATATGATTCCTTTTGATAGGATCCGTTTGATATGAGCCTTTGCTATGATTCCCTTGATATGATCCTTTGGATTGATATTCGTTTTATTATTCATTGATGTGATATTCGTTTGCTATCTGAAAGGATTTGATACACTCTGAGGATGTTAGTCCTTTATAAGATGTGTATATGATACTTTGAGTGAATATGATTAAGTATGCGGAATCTACTTAACCACACTTAGAAGGATATTGTTATTGCAAATGGAACAATGGTGGTTGTTATGATTCCGTTTGATATGATTCTGTTTGATATGATTCCGTTTGATATGATCCGTTTGATATGAGCATTTGCTATGATTTCCTTGATATGATCCTTTGGATTGATATTCGTTTTGCTATTCGTTGATGTGATATTCGTTTGCTATCCATTTGCTATGATATGTTTTCGTTCAGTTTGACATGCTCTGATTAGATATGATATGATGACTTGATATGATATGATATGATTTGTTCTGTTCTATTGCCCGAGCTTCTGTATCTGTATTCCTAGCCATGGAGGTACCATGGCCATGTCATTGAGGCACCAATGGCATGACACTTTCTGTGGAGGTGTGATTGATCCACGGCGTCCCCATTTGATATGATATGATATGTGATCACTTGGCCATTATGATATGTGTATATACTTGTCACGAGCAGGTGTATATATATGATTTGTTTTGTAGGGGGCGTATGGATGCATCCTAGGTACTTTGTTTCATTTTGTAGTGATTGGCTGTGTGTGCCTTACACCCCTCTCACATTAGGGAGCTAGCTACTCCATTTGGTACTTGAGAGGTCTCCCCTCCTTGTACAACTTATGATTTGACGGATATATGGATATGATGTGATGTGATTATATGACTAAGCATGTGGCATGCTTTCTGAGTTCGATGGGCATTTTTGTTATGTTATATGATTATTATCCTTTTTTTGATTCCTTTGAATTCATTATGATCTTCTTATGTTTCGCTATGATTTGCTTCTTATGGTATATGACATTTTGTTCAGTTGATCCTTGATCTCATTCGTTTGGCAGATGATATTCGTTCAGCAGGAGCTTATGTTCCTTTTCCCTATACTTATATATGTTCGATTATTCGTTTTGTTTATATCTGTTCACTGGGCTTTTTAAGCTCAGCCGCATTTCTTTTCCTGCGGCAGGTTTTAGGTTGGAAGCTGGGATTGAGTGAAGAGTGCATATGAGCTCTTAGTGGACCACCCTGATGATAGATACTCAATTGCTTTTGGATTAGATTTGGATTTACCTTTAGTTAAATTTAGTTTGGTTTTGTACTTCAGTTTTGGAACTCATCATGTTTAGAGTTAGTATTTTATTATCATCTTAGAATACCTTTGTAATTATTATGTTTATAAGTGTAACATCCCCAAAATCGGGTCCAACAGAAGCATACATGTCACTGGGGTGCTACTCAATTGGTATCACAACACAAGGTACAAAGAACGGTTTTACGTTAACCGTTTAGAAGAAAATTTCATTATCAAAATATTAAGTTTACATCATTCAAATATAGTGCGGAATACAGGCCCATAATAATAAAGCGGTCCCAAATACATCAGAGTCATCTACAACCATGCCATGCCATGCCAAAAGTCTCCACAACTAGTTTATCGCCTTAAACCTAAAAATACATACTAAAAGTGTCAACACGAGGTTGGTGAGTTCATAGCTTTGCATAAATAGCAATTCAGCATAAAAGAAATGTGAGTTCAATAGGAAGTTTTGTGACCATTGTGTCGCTCACAATGTCATGAAAATAAAGTTCACCTTTAAGTAAATTAGTAATGTGGACCACAAGAGTTAAACTTTGTTTGACCGGTTCATTCGGTTATGTGACCAATTCATTCGGTCATGTGACCAGTTCATTCGGTCAAGTTACCAGTTCATTTGGTTATGTGACCAATTCAATCGGTCAAGTATGTACATAGCAGTTGGGCTAGTCCATTCAGTTATGTAGTCATAGATGTCTTAAGTAATTGTGTCCATGAGTAATATGTACACATAATGCATTCGAGTAAACAATAAAGTATTTTAGCCCAACTGTATATTTGAGAAATCAAATCACGTTTCAAGTAAAACAAGCATTGAGTTTAAGCAAAAACGAGCATGTATTCTCCCAAAAACAGTTATAAAACAAGTAAAAGTAGGGGTCATGAACTCACCTCAGCAAAAGTATTCAGAAAGTGAAGTAAACCAGATAGTGTTCGGCACCAACACACGACCTAGATTAGTACGGAAAGTTTAGTTCACAATTTCCGATTTAGACTCGATGCGTGAAGTCTAAATAAGTTTAAAAGTTTCAGAGTAGTTATGTTATTGTTGCTTGTGTGGCAGCATTTGAGTTTAAGTAGTTTTCGTAAATGTTGGCAGCGATTCGCTATTGGAAGTGCATACGCAAACACATATGGAAATGTAAGGTATATATAACGAAAGGTATTTATGTCGCGACTCGTGGTCGAGTGAAATGGAACGAGTCGGGAATACAATTCGTGGATTAAGTCGTTGGATTTGTACACCAAGTGTACCCGATATATCAATGGGCTTCGGCCCAAACGAAGACACAAATAAACCACTTTTTAATAGTTGCGATGTTGGTCCTTGATTAAAACAAAACACACCCTTTTAGTGGGCTGCGGCCCAAAAGGTAAAACAACACACACCCTTTGTTCACGGGCTGAGTTTCGACTCAACATCAACACTTAACGAGAAGAAAATATTCAACAGTTTGCATGTATTTTGACACAAGAGTGGAGTAAGACTCGAGCACTTACGACCTCGGAACATGACTCAACCAATGACCTTGGTTGGACTCGAGTTATGACTGTTGGTTGGGTTCGACACCGCAGCCACACGACACACACCAAAAATTCTATCCGAGACTTTGTTTAACCAAAACGCACCTAGACATATACTATATGCCTAAGTCTTTTGACAGCTAGAACCAAAACATAACCAAAACACAACAAGATTCACCACTGTGATCCGAGATCAAATCTGATATAACTTTTTACAAAAGTAAAGACTAATACGCATCGTAAGTGAGCTAACGAGGTAACCAAAAATCAACCACAACCAAAATTATTAACAAGTATGTATCTAACCAAGATTTAACGCCACACAAGGTTTAGCCTCATATACCCAATCGTCTAAACCGTAAATCCAAGCAACACAAGATTAACGCTACTGAAAGATTTTACCATACTTGTATAACCGATTGATTAAATCGAAAGGACAAAACGGTCAACGCAAACTGTGAGACCAAAATAGGAGAGTCAACATAAACAACCCAGAATAAACAATCACTTAATCACTTCCAAATACATGCCTATAAGGTTTTAATTTTGTTTTAGTTTCTCAGCTTAACATTATTCTTGCCACACAATAACATTAACAACAAAAGGAATGACACCAAAAGCTTATAATCGATTGCATAAAAATGACGGTCAGCCGATTCACATAACCCAACAAGATTTACATCTCAACAAAAATACCAATAACATCAAAGTATATTCAACGAAAAACATCAAAACAAAGATTTTAGGATTATTACAACACGAGAGTCGATTGACAGAGATTAACAACAAGACCCGAATCCGATCTCCAAGAAAGTTCCCACACACCTCAGATATATCCTTGAGCACTCCGATTCTTGTGAACACTGTTGTAGTGAGTTGTGAAGGTGTGGGACTTATTGGGAATCGTTTGGTACTATAAAGGAAAATTAAGGAAAGTCATCGACTCCCATAAACAGCTTCACTCACCATCTACCTTCAATCTCGATGTGTCGTTGACCCTAGGGAGACGCAAGTAACAGCGATGGCCTCCTAGATAGGAGATAAAGTCAATGTGGCTATGGATCTAGATTTGGATTTGTAACACCCCAACCCGGCAAGGGTAGAAGCATCACATTATGGTGACAAATCAAAGCATACATACATATTCACAGCGGAAGCCAATAAACATAATCATTAAATAAACCAAGTCAACACGACTGGAATTCAATACATAAGTCCCAAATGAAAGGAAGCAATAATCCCAAGGAAATACATCACGAAAAAGATCCAATATCAAAAAGCTGAAATAAATGGTAAGACTAGGGTAGGACATCATCTAAGGCAAAAGCTCCTCTAACTCTCATCCCAAGCATAAATCCATCTCCCAGCTAGATACCTGCCGCACACGGAAAAGAAAACGTGCGGCTGAGCTTACAAAGCTCAGTGAACGGATACATAATAACAAGCAAAGATAACGAAACAGAAATATAATGAAGCAAAGGGGAATGTCATAAGGTATAATCAATGCAAGAAGAAATAGAAGATATATAGGATAGTCATCCACCACGAGCCCATACTCAAAGTCATATCTCAACATCATAATACTCAAAGTCAAGATCTCACAATCAGAGGGGATACCTCTTAGGCAACCAGATAATATGAGGGGTGTCCTCATGTATCAAAAGGGGTGGAGTGATCAGCTCCCATAAATGTGAAAGGCGTGTATAGCACACATGCACCAGTCACCTCAAAGTCATACTCAAAGTCATAGTTAAATCCACTAAACATACATGCCTAGGATTGCAATCCATACGCCCCCACTCAAAGTCATCTCAAAATCATAATCTCAGAATCATAATGGCCATATCATAATATAAAAGGGGACGGCGTGAGAAATCACTCCCCCACACAGGAGTCATGCCAGTGGTGCATCACAGACATGGCCAGGTTACCTTCCTGGCTAGGAAACAAAAAGGTGGCCCGGGTATCAAACTAAGAGTCAGGTCTCAAAGTCATGCAAACGGGTTCATCTCAAAGTCATATCAAAGCATATCTCAAGGTCATGTCAAAAGTGAATCTCAAAGTCATATGAAAAGGTTCATATCAAAAGGTTCATAGCAAAAGGGTCATAGCAAAGGTTCATAACTCAACATCGAAGCATAGGTGATAAGACACCCTTTCTTAAAAGGGTAGAGTATCCGTACCTTATGACGAAAGCAACAATAGAAACAAGCACAGAAATGAGGGAAAGCTCAAAGTCTCTCCTTCTTCACACCTAAAGGAGTAGAAGGGGATTACAAATCATTCTTAATTAAACGTCTTTCCATTTTAAGTAACTTTCCCTTTTTAGTAAGTTTCCTCTTTAGAAAGTTTCCATAATTAGAAGGTTCCCACTTTTAGAGATATTTAGTACATAACTTAATTAGATCAATATTTGCTGGAAACAAAGTATCTTTATCATATTTACACCTTTGGTCCTCAGGTTTTCACAATTTACATTTTATACCCTGAACTTCCAAAATTACATTTTAAAACCTTCAAACATGCATAATTACACATTAAACCCTTGGTTTATCAAATTTACCTCATGAGTACTTATTTTAGTGAGTTATACAGTCAGACCTTTAATTATTCCATATTTACACATTAGGTCCCTCCATTTATTAAAGTTACATATTAAGTCCTTAGAATTTACATTTAAATCATTAATTAATAATAATTACATATTAGCCCAATAAATATCCAAATTTTCACCTTAGACCCTGAATATCATTAATAACACAATTCGACCTCAACTTTTCAGAAATTACATGTTTAGTCCTTGTATTTATTAAATTTCTAATTCGAATTAACAATTTCAACTAATTTCATTATCTCATGAATTTTACATATAGACCCTTCATTTTATAATTTTTACAAGTCTTACATGATCTATAGAACATGACAAAAATAACCCATGAATTTTAATATTTACAAAACACCCCCTTTTATATTTAATTTCAAATCGTTAACCCTAATTCCTTAACAAACCAAACCCTACTCGATCCCTAATCATTTCTAATCATTATCTCATTATCAAATACTATTCATGATCACAATAACAAACCCTAATTCACAAAATCAATTCACATGTATTTTCTTTTCCTATTTACACGATTTACCCTAAATCCGATTAACTAAATAATTTCGAAACCTCAAGATTCAAGCCATGATAATTCTTCCATTATTTTTCCAGATCATAATTGATTATATTACACAAGAATAAAATAATTTCGAAGCCTTAAAAATCCGCATGCTATATTTTATAATTTACACACGTTTTATTGATTTAATTAGCAAATAATTCGTAGATCATGCATGACATGTTATAATCATTTTATTTGGTGTTCTAGGATCATAAGAGACTCAGGAAAAATGTCAAACCGAAATTAGAACGTGAGGAATGGCTAGCACGAATTCTTTCTCACGCGTATAGGCCAAAACGAACGAAATTCACCACAGCTTCACGAACGATCTAAAAATCTTGAAACCAATTTTCACAAGTCACATATGATATGAGGGACACAAGAAAAATGAGAAACGAATTTTAGATGTGTCGAATGAATTATAGTCGAATATACTTACTTAATGTGTTAGCGATAAAAAGAAAATCACCACACTCGAACCAAGCACCACACGACCTCAAACGTATTTTTCTAGCTTCCTTTAGATGATGAAGAACACGGGAAAAATGGTCACACACCGCCAGAAAATCGTATGAAGGCTAACGAATTTTATGTAGAGTTTAGGGTTTTCGGATTTCTTTAGGGAAAAGAAAAGTGATAAGAATTGAATAAATAATGATATGGCCGGTGAAAGGGGGGGGATTGGACCAAAGATTTCGGCAAAAATGGTTAGGCAATATCTTGATTGATTATTTCCTCATTTACCTAATTTAATACATTTTAAAATCATAATATAACTAAATATTATCCATTCGGCACTAATAGGGGTATTTTGGTAATTTTACCACTTGTGTAAATGTTAAATAAGGTTGTCAAAATTATTTGGAAGCAACACTTGTGTATTGTCAGAAGTTTGGAATTTATTTGATACATTATAAGCTTTTAATTAAATTTTAAACTAGCAGGGGCATTTTGATCTTTTGACACATTTTAGATTTTAGGGTTTTACAACTTCTTCCCCTCTAACAGAAAAATTTCGTCCCCGAAATTTGCAAAGAATCAGAATGAAACGAATCGGAAACCAAAATAGAGACATACCAGAATCAGAAAACAAAATGAGGATAACTAGCTCGAATAGACTCCTCGGTCTCCCAGGTAGCTTCCCGCTCTGGGTGGTTCCGCCAAAGAATCTTAACAAAAGGAATAACTTTACGTCTCATAACTCGCTCTTGGCGATCAAGGACAGCTTCCGGCTCCTCCGGAAGAGACATATCGGGCTGGATCTGATCAAAAGGATAAGACACCACATGCAGAGGATGATAATTGTATCCCCTCAGGAGAGATACATGAAAGACGTCGTGAACATGTGATAACTGCGGAGGAAGAGCCAAACGATACGAAACTTCTCCAATACGATCCAAAATCTCAAACGGTCCAATGAATCGAGGACTGAGCTTTCCCTTAATTCCAAAACGTTTAACTCCTCGAAACGGCGAAACCTTAAGAAATACCCGGTCACCAACGCGAAATTCCAAGTCACGCCTATGCTTGTCAGCGTAACTCTTTTGACGAGCCCTAGCTTCCTTTAACTTCTCCCTAGCAACATCCACTTTCTCAGTAGCGATCTGGACTAACTCCGGTCCCTCAATAACGCGTTCACCTACCTCGTTCCAACAAACCGGAGCCCTACATTTCCGACCATATAACATCTCGAAGGGAGCCATACGAATACTCGCGTGCCAACTGTTGTTATATGCGAACTCTACCAAACACAAATAATCGTCCCAGCTACCAGTCCACTCTAAGGCACATGCTCTCAACATGTCCTCTAAAGTCTGAATGGTCCTCTCCGACTGACCATCCGTCTGAGGGTGAAAAGCTGTACTGAACTTAAGGCGCGTATCCCATGCCTTATGCAATCCCTTCCAGAAGCGTGACGTAAACCGAGGATCCCTATCTGATATAATGGCCGTAGGCATACCCTGAAGCCTAACGATTTCCTGCTGAAATATGTCCGCCAATTTACTAACACTGTAATCCACACGAATAGGGAGGAAGTGAGCAGACTTGGTTAGTCGATCGACGACCACCCAAATCGCATCATGCTTCCTACGAGTAAGAGGTAAACCAGTCACAAAATCCATGGAAATTTCCTCCCATTTCCACTTCGGAATCTCCAACGGCTGAAGCAACCCACTAGCTCTCTGGTGTTCAATCTTGACCTGCTGGCAAGTCAAACACTCAGACACAAACGAAGCCACATCCTGCTTCATACCGCCCCACCAGAAATGTTGCTTAAGGTCCCGGTACATCTTGGTAGAACCAGGATGTATGGTGAAAGGGGAACTATGAGCCTCTGATAGAACAGCCTCCTTAAGCTCAGGATCGTTGGGGACACAGAGACGATCCTCAAACCACACTACACCGGAATCATCAACTCTAAACTCTGATTGCTTGCCGTCCTCAACATTTTGAACTATAGCCCACAACTCACCATCCTCTTTCTGAGCTTCCTTAATTCGCAAGATAAGATTGGACTCCACCGTAAGGCTAGCCCAATAACCCCCATGACCACGAACACAAAACTCCACATCAAGAAGCTCTAAATCATGCAAAATACGAGGCTCAAACTCCAAACTCGCAATCATACCGGATTTCCTACTCAGAGCATCAGCAACCACATTCGCCTTACCAGGATGATACTGAATATTAGCATCATAATCCTTCAGAAGCTCCAACCAACGCCTCTGTCTCATATTCAACTCTTTCTGGGTGAAGATGTATTTAAGACTCTTATGATCGGTGAAGATGTCGCAAGTCTCTCCATACAAATAATGACGCCAAATCTTTAGCGCAAAAACCACAGCTGCTAACTCTAGATCATGCGTCGGATAGTTCACCTCATAAGGCTTCAGCTGCCTCGAAGCATAGGCGATAACCTTACCATGCTGCATCAAAACACATCCTAAACCTTTCTTCGATGCATCGCTATAAATCTGAAAACCGCCGGAACCCGATGGAAGAGTCAAGATAGGTGCCGACACTAAACGTTTCTTCAACTCCTCAAAACTACTCTCTCGCTCATCAGTCCAAATAAACTTTTCCCCTTTCCTCATCAACTGTGTTAAGGGCAATGCAAGACGCGAAAAGCCCTCAACAAATCTCCTATAATACCCAGCGAGACCCAGAAAACTCCTCACTTCCGTCACATTTGTAGGTCTTGGCCATTTTGTGATAGCCTCAACCTTTGCCGGATCCATCGTGATGCCGTCTGCAGAAACAATGTGACCCAAGAAAGCCACTCGATCCAACCAAAACTCGCACTTCGAAAACTTTGCATACAATTTCTGCTGTCGAAGAATCTCCAGAACCACACTAAGATGTTGCTCGTGCTCCGCCTCGATTTTAGAGTACACAAGGATATCATCTATGAAGACAATGACGAACTTATCGAGAAATTCATGGAATACCGGTTCATTAGGTCCATAAACACAGCAGGAGCATTGGTCAGACCAAAAGGCATAACCAAGAATTCATAGTGACCATACCGAGTGCGAAAGGCCGTTTTGGGAACATCCTGCTCCCTCACCCTAAGCTGGTGATATCCAGACCTCAGATCAATTTTAGAGAAATGCCTCGCTCCTTGCAACTGGTCGAACAGATCATCAATGCGAGGAAGAGGATAGCGGTTACGAATTGTAATGCGGTTAAGCTCTCGATAATCGATACAAAGACGCATGCTCCCGTCTTTCTTCTTAACAAACAACACGGGAGCACCCCAAGGAGATACGCTCGGACGAATAAAAACCGTTTTCCAACAGTTCTTGCAATTGCTCCTTTAATTCCTTTAATTCAATCGGTGCCATGCGGTAAGGAGCTTTAGATATGGGTTCAGCACCCGGAACCAGATCAATGCTAAATTCGACTTCCCTGACAGGAGGAATGCCAGGAAGTTCATCCGGAAATACATCGGCGAAATCGCGCACCGTACGAATACTATCAATGCTAGGAACATCAACAGAGGTATCTTTAATAGAAGCAAGAAAACCAAGACAGCCATGCGAAATCAAAGTCCGGGCTTTCATAGCCGAAATAATCTTTACAGATTTCAGAGGTTGGGAACCAGAATAAACATAATCAGGATAATGAAGATCACCAAAGATCACCTTACGAGCATAACAATCAATAGTCGCCTTATGGGCAGCTAACCAGTCCATGCCCAGAATAACATCAAAATCAACCATGTCAATGGGAAGAAGGTTCGCAGAACGAACACGATCATCGAAACGGAGAGGGCACTTAACATACTCAACATCAATAATCACATGAGTTTTCATCAGGGTAGCAATAGATATACGATTCATTAATTTTGTGGGTTTAATGTTTATTTTATTTGCAAGTGAAGTGGATATGATAGAATGTGTAGCACCGGTGTCAAATAAAACAAAAACAGTACGATCTCCAATATGTAGAAAACCCGTAATAGTACCTGAGGTGCTAGCCGCCTGATCACGAGTCAAAGAATAAACCCGTCCCGAAGTAGGAGCTGTCCTAGAATCAACTTTAGGTTCACCAGCATTCTTCCTAGGGCAGTCCTTGACTTTGTGCTGATTAGATCCACACCAGAAACAAGCACCAGAAGCTTTGTAACACGGACCTGGATGAGACTTCCCACATGAAGCACATGTAGGAGGAGGAGGTAGAATCTCATCAGCCTTCTTCTGACCTGACGATCCCGACTGCTGATACTGCTGAGAATCCCTGCGCCTATTATTACCACCCTGACCCTGACGGTCACCACCATACCGACCATAATCCTGACGACCCTGGTTCTAGAATCCTGCCTCCTATAATCACCACCTCGGTCCTGGCGACCCCGCTGATCATGCCCTTGGTCCTGGCGGCCCCGAAAATCCTGTCTCTGGTCCTGACGACCATGACCCCGAGAATCCTGCCTTTGGTCCTGCCGACCCCGAGAATCTACCCGGTTACCATCCCTATCACGCTTATTAGACACCCTGTCCGCATGTAACAACTCGATGTTACGCGCGGCATCCTGAACACTAGCCACATCATCAAATGGAGTGTTAACGATCCGGTCTAACACCCATTTCTTAAGAGCCCACTTGAAGTGACGAGCCTGCCGAACAGAATCCCCAGTAACCTCTGGCCCCACGAAACTAGCCAGACGTAAGAAACGCTGCATGAAATCTCCAGAAGATTCATGATCACCCTGACGAATAGACCCGTATTCCCTCTCATACCTCAGCTGCTCTGCCATAGGAATGTACTGCTTATAAAACGCCTCAATAAAATCTGCCCACGAACAAGTCTCAGCAAAATCATCCCCTTTTGCCTGAACAAGAGCAGTCCACCAATTCTGAGCATCACCCTCTAGTTTGAACGTGGCCAAACGAGTTTTAAACTCGTCATCACATCCCAGAACACGAAACAACTTCTCGACGTGCGTAATCCAATCCTCCGCCTCATGGGGAAGTAACAGCGGACCTGAACGTGAGAGGCTTTAGCTTATTAAACCTCTCGATCCACACGTGGATACCAGCTGGAGGAGCAGCGGGTGGAGCAGTGGGTTGAGCATCACCACCACCACCACCTCCGAAGGACCAGCCCCATTCCTGATATTATTGGTGACCTCAGTCATCACTCGCGGAAGAGCAGCAGCCACAGCAGCGGCTATCATCTCTTCAAAATTGGGGCCATCATCCCCATTAGAGTACTGAGTAAAGCGAGTGTTCACCATCTGAACGATTACAAAAAGGATTAGCAACAACAATAAAGGATAATAAGCACGAAATGGAAGACGAAGCAGAAACCTATGCCTACCCAAAGCCTCACCAGTCAAAACTTAAAACTTAAGGGTCAAATCCTATGGTCCACATGTTTCACAGGCCAAAGCTTATGTACGACAGGTCGCAACCTGGCTCTGATACCATAAATTGTAACACCCCAACCCGGCAAGGGTAGAAGCATCACATTATGGTGACAAATCAAAGCATACATACATATTCACAGCGGAAGCCAATAAACATAATCATTAAATAAACCAAGTCAACACGACTGGAATTCAATACATAAGTCCCAAATGAAAGGAAGCAATAATCCCAAGGAAATACATAACGAAAAAGATCCAATATCAAAAAGCTGAAATAAATGGTAAGACTAGGGTAGGACATCATCTAAGGCAAAAGCTCCTCTAACTCTCATCCCAAGCATAAATCCATCTCCCAGCTAGATACCTGCCGCACACGGAAAAGAAAACGTGCGGCTGAGCTTACAAAGCTCAGTGAACGGATACATAATAACAAGCAAAGATAACGAAACAGAAATATAATGAAGCAAAGGGGAATGTCATAAGGTATAATCAATGCAAGAAGAAATAGAAGATATATAGGATAGTCATCCACCACGAGCCCATACTCAAAGTCATATCTCAACATCATAATACTCAAAGTCAAGATCTCACAATCAGAGGGGATACCTCTTAGGCAACCAGATAATATGAGGGGTGTCCTCATGTATCAAAAGGGGTGGAGTGATCAGCTCCCATAAATGTGAAAGGCGTGTATAGCACACATGCACCAGTCACCTCAAAGTCATACTCAAAGTCATAGTTAAATCCACTAAACATACATGCCTAGGATTGCAATCCATACGCCCCCACTCAAAGTCATCTCAAAATCATAATCTCAGAATCATAATGGCTATATCATAATATAAAAGGGGACGGCGTGAGAAATCACTCCCCCACACAGGAGTCATGCCAGTGGTGCATCACAGACATGGCCAGGTTACCTTCCTGGCTAGGAAACAAAAAGGTGGCCCGGGTATCAAACTAAGAGTCAGGTCTCAAAGTCATGCAAACGGGTTCATCTCAAAGTCATATCAAAGCATATCTCAAGGTCATGTCAAAAGTGAATCTCAAAGTCATATGAAAAGGTTCATATCAAAAGGTTCATAGCAAAAGGGTCATAGCAAAGGTTCATAACTCAACATCGAAGCATAGGTGATAAGACACCCTTTCTTAAAAGGGTAGAGTATCCGTACCTTATGACGAAAGCAACAATAGAAACAAGCACAGAAATGAGGGAAAGCTCAAAGTCTCTCCTTCTTCACACCTAAAGGAGTAGAAGGGGATTACAAATCATTCTTAATTAAACGTCTTTCCATTTTAAGTAACTTTCCCTTTTTAGTAAGTTTCCCTTTTAGAAAGTTTCCATAATTAGAAGGTTCCCACTTTTAGAGATATTTAGTACATAACTTAATTAGATCAATATTTGCTGGAAACAAAGTATCTTTATCATATTTACACCTTTGGTCCTCAGGTTTTCACAATTTACATTTTATACCCTGAACTTCCAAAATTACATTTTAAAACCTTCAAACATGCATAATTACACATTAAACCCTTGGTTTATCAAATTTACCTCATGAGTACTTATTTTAGTGAGTTATACAGTCAGACCTTTAATTATTCCATATTTACACATTAGGTCCCTCCATTTATTAAAGTTACATATTAAGTCCTTAGAATTTACATTTAAATCATTAATTAATAATAATTACATATTAGCCCAATAAATATCCAAATTTTCACCTTAGACCCTGAATATCATTAATAACACAATTCGACCTCAACTTTTCAGAAATTACATGTTTAGTCCTTGTATTTATTAAATTTCTAATTCGAATTAACAATTTCAACTAATTTCATTATCTCATGAATTTTACATATAGACCCTTCATTTTATAATTTTTACAAGTCTTACATGATCTATAGAACATGACAAAAATAACCCATGAATTTTAATATTTACAAAACACCCCCTTTTATATTTAATTTCAAATCGTTAACCCTAATTCCTTAACAAACCAAACCCTACTCGATCCCTAATCATTTCTAATCATTATCTCATTATCAAATACTATTCATGATCACAATAACAAACCCTAATTCACAAAATCAATTCACATGTATTTTCTTTTCCTATTTACACGATTTACCCTAAATCCGATTAACTAAATAATTTCGAAACCTCAAGATTCAAGCCATGATAATTCTTCCATTATTTTTCCAGATCATAATTGATTATATTACACAAGAATAAAATAATTTCGAAGCCTTAAAAATCCGCATGCTATATTTTATAATTTACACACTTTTTATTGATTTAATTAGCAAATAATTCGTAGATCATGCATGACATGTTATAATCATTTTATTTGGTGTTCTAGGATCATAAGAGACTCAGGAAAAATGTCAAACCGAAATTAGAACGTGAGGAATGGCTAGCACGAATTCTTTCTCACGCGTATAGGCCAAAACGAACGAAATTCACCACAGCTTCACGAACGATCTAAAAATCTTGAAACCAATTTTCACAAGTCACATATGATATGAGGGACACAAGAAAAATGAGAAACGAATTTTAGATGTGTCGAATGAATTATAGTCGAATATACTTACTTAATGTGTTAGCGATAAAAAGAAAATCACCACACTCGAACCAAGCACCACACGACCTCAAACGTATTTTTCTAGCTTCCTTTAGATGATGAAGAACACGGGAAAAATGGTCACACACCGCCAGAAAATCGTATGAAGGCTAACGAATTTTATGTAGAGTTTAGGGTTTTCGGATTTCTTTAGGGAAAAGAAAAGTGATAAGAATTGAATAAATAATGATATGGCCGGTGAAAGGGGGGGGATTGGACCAAAGATTTCGGCAAAAATGGTTAGGCAATATCTTGATTGATTATTTCCTCATTTACCTAATTTAATACATTTTAAAATCATAATATAACTAAATATTATCCATTCGGCACTAATAGGGGTATTTTGGTAATTTTACCACTTGTGTAAATGTTAAATAAGGTTGTCAAAATTATTTGGAAGCAACACTTGTGTATTGTCAGAAGTTTGGAATTTATTTGATACATTATAAGCTTTTAATTAAATTTTAAACTAGCAGGGGCATTTTGATCTTTTGACACATTTTAGATTTTAGGGTTTTACAACTTCTTCCCCTCTAACAGAAAAATTTCGTCCCCGAAATTTGCAAAGAATCAGAATGAAACGAATCGGAAACCAAAATAGAGACATACCAGAATCAGAAAACAAAATGAGGATAACTAGCTCGAATAGACTCCTCGGTCTCCCAGGTAGCTTCCCGCTCTGGGTGGTTCCGCCAAAGAATCTTAACAAAAGGAATAACTTTACGTCTCATAACTCGCTCTTGGCGATCAAGGACAGCTTCCGGCTCCTCCGGAAGAGACATATCGGGCTGGATCTGATCAAAAGGATAAGACACCACATGCAGAGGATGATAATTGTATCCCCTCAGAAGAGATACATGAAAGACGTCGTGAACATGTGATAACTGCGGAGGAAGAGCCAAACGATACGAAACTTCTCCAATACGATCCAAAATCTCAAACGGTCCAATGAATCGAGGACTGAGCTTTCCCTTAATTCCAAAACGTTTAACTCCTCGAAACGGCGAAACCTTAAGAAATACCCGATCACCAACGCGAAATTCCAAGTCACGCCTATGCTTGTCAGCGTAACTCTTTTGACGAGCCCTAGCTTCCTTTAACTTCTCCCTAGCAACATCCACTTTCTCAGTAGCGATCTGAACTAACTCCGGTCCCTCAATAACGCGTTCACCTACCTCGTTCCAACAAACCGGAGCCCTACATTTCCGACCATATAACATCTCGAAGGGAGCCATACGAATACTCGCGTGCCAACTGTTGTTATATGCGAACTCTACCAAACACAAATAATCGTCCAGCTACCAGTCCACTCTAAGGCACATGCTCTCAACATGTCCTCTAAAGTCTGAATGGTCCTCTCCGACTGACCATCCGTCTGAGGGTGAAAAGCTGTACTGAACTTAAGGCGCGTATCCCATGCCTTATGCAATCCCTTCCAGAAGCGTGACGTAAACCGAGGATCCCTATCTGATATAATGGCCGTAGGCATACCATGAAGCCTAACGATTTCCTGCTGAAATATGTCCGCCAATTTACTAACACTGTAATCCACACGAATAGGGAGGAAGTGAGCAGACTTGGTTAGTCGATCGACGACCACCCAAATCGCATCATGCTTCCTACGAGTAAGAGGTAAACCAGTCACAAAATCCATGGAAATTTCCTCCCATTTCCACTTCGGAATCTCCAACGGCTGAAGCAACCCACTAGCTCTCTGGTGTTCAATCTTGACCTGCTGGCAAGTCAAACACTTAGACACAAACGAAGCCACATCCTGCTTCATACCGCCCCACCAGAAATGTTGCTTAAGGTCCCGGTACATCTTGGTAGAACCAGGATGTATGGTGAAAGGGGAACTATGAGCCTCTGATAGAACAGCCTCCTTAAGCTCAGGATCGTTGGGGACACAGAGACGATCCTCAAACCACACTACACCGGAATCATCAACTCTAAACTCTGATTGCTTGCCGTCCTCAACATTTTGAACTATAGCCCACAACTCACCATCCTCTTTCTGAGCTTCCTTAATTCGCAAGATAAGATTGGACTCCACCGTAAGGCTAGCCCAATAACCCCCATGACCACGAACACAAAACTCCACATCAAGAAGCTCTAAATCATGCAAAATACGAGGCTCAAACTCCAAACTCGCAATCATACCGGATTTCCTACTCAGAGCATCAGCAACCACATTCGCCTTACCAGGATGATACTGAATATTAGCATCATAATCCTTCAGAAGCTCCAACCAACGCCTCTGTCTCATATTCAACTCTTTCTGGGTGAAGATGTATTTAAGACTCTTATGATCGGTGAAGATGTCGCAAGTCTCTCCATACAAATAATGACGCCAAATCTTTAGCGCAAAAACCACAGCTGCTAACTCTAGATCATGCGTCGGATAGTTCACCTCATAAGGCTTCAGCTGCCTCGAAGCATAGGCGATAACCTTACCATGCTGCATCAAAACACATCCTAAACCTTTCTTCGATGCATCGCTATAAATCTGAAAACCGCCGGAACCCGATGGAAGAGTCAAGATAGGTGCCGACACTAAACGTTTCTTCAACTCCTCAAAACTACTCTCTCGCTCATCAGTCCAAATAAACTTTTCCCCTTTCCTCATCAACTGTGTTAAGGGCAATGCAAGACGCGAAAAGCCCTCAACAAATCTCCTATAATACCCAGCGAGACCCAGAAAACTCCTCACTTCCGTCACATTTGTAGGTCTTGGCCATTTTGTGATAGCCTCAACCTTTGCCGGATCCATCGTGATGCCGTCTGCAGAAACAATGTGACCCAAGAAAGCCACTCGATCCAACCAAAACTCGCACTTCGAAAACTTTGCATACAATTTCTGCTGTCGAAGAATCTCCAGAACCACACTAAGATGTTGCTCGTGCTCCGCCTCGATTTTAGAGTACACAAGGATATCATCTATGAAGACAATGACGAACTTATCGAGAAATTCATGGAATACCCGGTTCATTAGGTCCATAAACACAGCAGGAGCATTGGTCAGACCAAAAGGCATAACCAAGAATTCATAGTGACCATACCGAGTGCGAAAGGCCGTTTTGGGAACATCCTGCTCCCTCACCCTAAGCTGGTGATATCCAGACCTCAGATCAATTTTAGAGAAATGCCTCGCTCCTTGCAACTGGTCGAACAGATCATCAATGCGAGGAAGAGGATAGCGGTTACGAATTGTAATGCGGTTAAGCTCTCGATAATCGATACAAAGACGCATGCTCCCGTCTTTCTTCTTAACAAACAACACGGGAGCACCCCAAGGAGATACGCTCGGACGAATAAAACCGTTTTCCAACAGTTCTTGCAATTGCTCCTTTAATTCCTTTAATTCAATCGGTGCCATGCGGTAAGGAGCTTTAGATATGGGTTCAGCACCCGGAACCAGATCAATGCTAAATTCGACTTCCCTGACAGGAGGAATGCCAGGAAGTTCATCCGGAAATACATCGGCGAAATCGCGCACCGTACGAATACTATCAATGCTAGGAACATCAACAGAGGTATCTTTAATAGAAGCAAGAAAACCAAGACAGCCATGCGAAATCAAAGTCCGGGCTTTCATAGCCGAAATAATCTTTACAGATTTCAGAGGTTGGGAACCAGAATAAACATAATCAGGATAATGAAGATCACCAAAGATCACCTTACGAGCATAACAATCAATAGTCGCCTTATGGGCAGCTAACCAGTCCATGCCCAGAATAACATCAAAATCAACCATGTCAATGGGAAGAAGGTTCGCAGAACGAACACGATCATCGAAACGGAGAGGGCACTTAACATACTCAACATCAATAATCACATGAGTTTTCATCAGGGTAGCAATAGATATACGATTCATTAATTTTGTGGGTTTAATGTTTATTTTATTTGCAAGTGAAGTGGATATGATAGAATGTGTAGCACCGGTGTCAAATAAAACAAAAACAGTACGATCTCCAATATGTAGAAAACCCGTAATAGTACCTGAGGTGCTAGCCGCCTGATCACGAGTCAAAGAATAAACCCGTCCCGAAGTAGGAGCTGTCCTAGAATCAACTTTAGGTTCACCAGCATTCTTCCTAGGGCAGTCCTTGACTTTGTGCTGATTAGATCCACACCAGAAACAAGCACCAGAAGCTTTGTAACACGGACCTGGATGAGACTTCCCACATGAAGCACATGTAGGAGGAGGAGGTAGAATCTCATCAGCCTTCTTCTGACCTGACGATCCCGACTGCTGATACTGCTGAGAATCCCTGCGCCTATTATTACCACCCTGACCCTGACGGTCACCACCATACCGACCATAATCCTGACGACCCTGGTTCTAGAATCCTGCCTCCTATAATCACCACCTCGGTCCTGGCGACCCCGCTGATCATGCCCTTGGTCCTGGCGGCCCCGAAAATCCTGTCTCTGGTCCTGACGACCATGACCCCGAGAATCCTGCCTTTGGTCCTGCCGACCCCGAGAATCTACCGGTTACCATCCCTATCACGCTTATTAGACACCCTGTCCGCATGTAACAACTCGATGTTACGCGCGGCATCCTGAACACTAGCCACATCATCAAATGGAGTGTTAACGATCCGGTCTAACACCCATTTCTTAAGAGCCCACTTGAAGTGACGAGCCTGCCGAACAGAATCCCCAGTAACCTCTGGCCCCACGAAACTAGCCAGACGTAAGAAACGCTGCATGAAATCTCCAGAAGATTCATGATCACCCTGACGAATAGACCCGTATTCCCTCTCATACCTCAGCTGCTCTGCCATAGGAATGTACTGCTTATAAAACGCCTCAATAAAATCTGCCCACGAACAAGTCTCAGCAAAATCATCCCCTTTTGCCTGAACAAGAGCAGTCCACCAATTCTGAGCATCACCCTCTAGTTTGAACGTGGCCAAACGAGTTTTAAACTCGTCATCACATCCCAGAACACGAAACAACTTCTCGACGTGCGTAATCCAATCCTCCGCCTCATGGGGAAGTAACAGCGGACCTGAACGTGAGAGGCTTTAGCTTATTAAACCTCTCGATCCACACGTGGATACCAGCTGGAGGAGCAGCGGGTGGAGCAGTGGGTTGAGCATCACCACCACCACCACCTCCGAAGGACCAGCCCCATTCCTGATATTATTGGTGACCTCAGTCATCACTCGCGGAAGAGCAGCAGCCACAGCAGCGGCTATCATCTCTTCAAAATTGGGGCCATCATCCCCATTAGAGTACTGAGTAAAGCGAGTGTTCACCATCTGAACGATTACAAAAAGGATTAGCAACAACAATAAAGGATAATAAGCACGAAATGGAAGACGAAGCAGAAACCTATGCCTACCCAAAGCCTCACCAGTCAAAACTTAAAACTTAAGGGTCAAATCCTATGGTCCACATGTTTCACAGGCCAAAGCTTATGTACGACAGGTCGCAACCTGGCTCTGATACCATAAATTGTAACACCCCAACCCGGCAAGGGTAGAAGCATCACATTATGGTGACAAATCAAAGCATACATACATATTCACAGCGGAAGCCAATAAACATAATCATTAAATAAACCAAGTCAACACGACTGGAATTCAATACATAAGTCCCAAATGAAAGGAAGCAATAATCCCAAGGAAATACATCACGAAAAAGATCCAATATCAAAAAGCTGAAATAAATGGTAAGACTAGGGTAGGACATCATCTAAGGCAAAAGCTCCTCTAACTCTCATCCCAAGCATAAATCCATCTCCCAGCTAGATACCTGCCGCACACGGAAAAGAAAACGTGCGGCTGAGCTTACAAAGCTCAGTGAACGGATACATAATAACAAGCAAAGATAACGAAACAGAAATATAATGAAGCAAAGGGGAATGTCATAAGGTATAATCAATGCAAGAAGAAATAGAAGATATATAGGATAGTCATCCACCACGAGCCCATACTCAAAGTCATATCTCAACATCATAATACTCAAAGTCAAGATCTCACAATCAGAGGGGATACCTCTTAGGCAACCAGATAATATGAGGGGTGTCCTCATGTATCAAAAGGGGTGGAGTGATCAGCTCCCATAAATGTGAAAGGCGTGTATAGCACACATGCACCAGTCACCTCAAAGTCATACTCAAAGTCATAGTTAAATCCACTAAACATACATGCCTAGGATTGCAATCCATACGCCCCCACTCAAAGTCATCTCAAAATCATAATCTCAGAATCATAATGGCTATATCATAATATAAAAGGGGACGGCGTGAGAAATCATCCCCCACACAGGAGTCATGCCAGTGGTGCATCACAGACATGGCCAGGTTACCTTCCTGGCTAGGAAACAAAAAGGTGGCCGGGTATCAAACTAAGAGTCAGGTCTCAAAGTCATGCAAACGGGTTCATCTCAAAGTCATATCAAAGCATATCTCAAGGTCATGTCAAAAGTGAATCTCAAAGTCATATGAAAAGGTTCATATCAAAAGGTTCATAGCAAAAGGGTCATAGCAAAGGTTCATAACTCAACATCGAAGCATAGGTGATAAGACACCCTTTCTTAAAAGGGTAGAGTATCCGTACCTTATGACGAAAGCAACAATAGAAACAAGCACAGAAATGAGGGAAAGCTCAAAGTCTCTCCTTCTTCACACCTAAAGGAGTAGAAGGGGATTACAAATCATTCTTAATTAAACATCTTTCCATTTTAAGTAACTTTCCCTTTTTAGTAAGTTTCCACTTTTAGAAAGTTTCCATAATTAGAAGGTTCCCACTTTTAGAGATATTTAGTACATAACTTAATTAGATCAATATTTGCTGGAACACAAAGTATCTTTATCATATTTACACCTTTGGTCCTCAGGTTTTCACAATTTACATTTTATACCCCTGAACTTCCAAAATTACATTTTAAACCTTCAAACATGCATAATTACACATTAAACCCTTGGTTTATCAAATTTACCTCATGAGTACTTATTTTAGTGAGTTATACAGTCAGACCTTTAATTATTCCATATTTACACATTAGGTCCCTCCATTTATTAAAGTTACATATTAAGTCCTTAGAATTTACATTTAAATCATTAATTAATAATAATTACATATTAGCCCAATAAATATCCAAATTTTCACCTTAGACCCTGAATATCATTAATAACACAATTCGACCTCAACTTTTCAGAAATTACATGTTTAGTCCTTGTATTTATTAAATTTCCAATTCGAATTAACAATTTCAACTAATTTCATTATCTCATGAATTTTACATATAGGCCCTTCATTTTATAATTTTTACAAGTCTTACATGATCTATAGAACATGACAAAAATAACCCATGAATTTTAATATTTACAAAACACCCCTTTTATATTTAATTTCAAATCGTTAACCTTAATTCCTTAACAAACCAAACCCTACTCGATCCCTAATCATTTCTAATCATTATCTCATTATCAAATACTATTCATGATCACAATAACAAACCCTAATTCACAAAATCAATTCGCATGTATTTTCTTTTCCTATTTACACGATTTACCCTAAATCCGATTAACTAAATAATTTCGAAACCTCAAGATTCAAGCCATGATAATTCTTCCATTATTTTTCCAGATCATAATTGATTATATTACACAAGAATAAAATAATTTCGAAGCCTTAAAAATCCGCATGCTATATTTTATAATTTACACACGTTTTATTGATTTAATTAGCAAATAATTCGTAGATCATGCATGACATGTTATAATCATTTTATTTGGTGTTCTAGGATCATAAGAGACTCAGGAAAAATGTCAAACCGAAATTAGAACGTGAGGAATGGCTAGCACGAATTCTTTCTCACGCGTATAGGCCAAAACGAACGAAATTCACCACAGCTTCATGAACGATCTAAAAATCTTGAAACCAATTTTCACAAGTCACATATGATATGAGGGACACAAGAAAAATGAGAAACGAATTTTAGATGTGTCGAATGAATTATAGTCGAATATACTTACTTAATGTGTTAGCGATAAAAAGAAATCACCACACTCGAACCAAGCACCACACGACCTCAAACGTATTTTTCTAGCTTCCTTTAGATGATGAAGAACACGGGAAAAATGGTCACACACCTCCAGAAAATCGTATGAAGGTTAACGAATTTTATGTAGAGTTTAGGGTTTTCGGATTTCTTTAGGGAAAAGAAAAGTGATAAGAATTGAATAAATAATGATATGGCCGGTGAAAGGGGGGGGATTGGACCAAAGATTTCGGCAAAAATGGTTAGGCAATATCTTGATTGATTATTTCCTCATTTACCTAATTTAATACATTTTAAAATCATAATATAACTAAATATTATCCATTCGGCACTAATAGGGGTATTTTGGTAATTTTACCACTTGTGTAAATGTTAAATAAGGTTGTCAAAATTATTTGGAAGCAACACTTGTGTATTGTCAGAAGTTTGGAATTTATTTGATACATTATAAGCTTTTAATTAAATTTTAAACTAGCAGGGGCATTTTGGTCTTTTGACACATTTTAGATTTTAGGGTTTTACAGGATTTATCCTCTTGGAGGTGGGAGATGATAAATATGTTTCATCCTTTGAGTTTGGGAGGAGAAAACGAGGAAGAGAGAGAGAGAGAGAGAGAGAGAGAGAGAGAGAATAATCTGAGTGTGTGTGTGTGTTGGAAAAATACATAAGTTTTTATTATAAAATTTGTTTTATTATTAAAGAGTGTGTCGTGTGTACCCCGTGTCCCGTTGAGCTCCCGCGTAAACGCGGAACTCTGTTTTGGCGTGAATGCGAAAAATAAAATTTCTGAGTACGTTTTTATAAAAGTAGTATAAAACACCGTTATTGACTCTGGGTATCAATTATTGAATTCATGCCATTACTAAGGTAGTGTCGGTACGCGTGTGGTGTTGTGTGCGAGATATTTCTCGTTGTGATAAATACTCCGTAATAGTCAGGAAATGAATTATTCACATACTTCTGATAAAATATTCAATGGAATGAATTACTTTAAGTTACAGTGTCCGGGTTTGCTTCCCGATTTAGTTATGCAAGCTCATGAATGCTTAATTTAACAGCTAGGTAATAATAAAATATTGGTTGGAAAATTACCGTTTGTCACATCCTCCACGCCTTAGAAGGAAAACCGTCTTCGGTTTTTACTTAGAGTTACCCGATGGATTTGAGAAAAGGTGTGGGTATTTACGCTTGATTTCATCTTCACGCTCCCACATGAATTCGGGACCCCTTTGAGAAGCTATTGAACTTTGACGATCGAGACGTGAAGTGTTCGCTTTGAAGTACAAAATTCTTGAGGTGACTATTCTCGTCATAGTATGATCCTTCCTGAATTAAACATAGGTAATCAGGCTATGTTTAATTAAGGATTGATGATGCCATGTTTGGTTTAGTCAAGATAGTATTGGGTTTAAAACAGTATTGGCCATTCCGTTTATAAGCTTGAAATCAAAATAGTTTATAAAGGAGTACAACCTTACATAAGACGATAGCATAATAGTTTGCATGAAAATTTCAAAGATGATATACAATAGAAAGCGTAACGGAATTAAGTCGTCATAACGCATTGACGTAAAATGGTGGGGAATTCGTTAGGTGGAAATCCATACAATGCAACGAAATGAATTCTTATGGAAATACAAAATACTCAATGAAATACAACCCAATAAGGTCTAGGTTTAGGTCTTATTATGCGAAGTAGGGAATTCTCTCTTCAAGCATCGTTATCACCCGCAACGTCGTTGGGATCCTGGCAAACTCCTTCATTTTTATTCCTCAGTTCTGGGCAATCACTCCTGAAGTGCCCAATCACTCCACACTCAAAGCACGTGACAGTGACCTTCGGGTTTATCACAAGAGGTAGGAGCTTTGCAATCCTTGGCTCGGTGACCAATCTTCCTGCAGTTCCCGCACTGAATGGGGCAAGGCCCATTGTGATGAAACGGGCACATGTTGCACTTGGGTAATGTTCCAGCGTAACCTTTCTTTTCACTGGTCCCAGCAGCATAGACTTTGACCACTTCTTGTCGCTTGTTGTGGTTGTCCTTGAAGTGATCTTCCCACTTTCTTTTGTTGTCAACCGCCTTCTCGGCGGTATCCTCGATTACTTGGTCCATTAGCTTGTTAGCCACTTCCATAGTCTCATGGAGATCAGCAGCCTTGGAGGTAGTGACATTACCCTTGATGTATGGGGGTAATCCTCCAATGTATCTCTCTAGTAGGCGAGCTTCAGTCTGGACCATCTCAGGGCATAGTAGAGCCAACTCTTGAAAGCGTTGGTTGTATGCAGCAATGTTGGTGCCCTGCACCTTGAGGTTCCAAAACTCGACCTCCAACTTCTTAACCTCGTTGCGAGGGCAATACTTTTTGAGTACCATTTCCTTGAAATTTTCCCATGGCATTGCGTATGCGGCATCAATGCCTTCAGACTTCAGATAGTTGTTCCACCGTTAGAGCAGCATCCGTGAAGGTGAACGATGCATACTTAACCTTGTCTTCATCCGCACAACTACATATTCGAAACACAGTCTCCAGCCTTTCAATCGATCTGACCAAAACAACAGCTCCCTCGGTTCCTCCAAAACCTCCAGTCATGGTCTTTCGGAACTCCTAATAGGTGCAGCCGCGGTTGTTGTTGTTTGTAGGTCTTGAGGTTCCGACATCAGTAGTCGAGTTGTTTACATTCGCTGCAGCCAGTGCTGCTGCCACATGGTCATTAACCAACTGATCTAGCATGGCCTGATTCACAATAAGTGGGTTTGCTCCATTCTCAGTTGGAAGAGTGGTAGCAGCAGGTCGACCACGTTTGGTCTTGGTTGTCCTTCTTGTAGGAGCCATTTATCTACATCTTAAAAGATGACGACGAATGAGGTTTCAAATAAAAAGAACGGTATCACACGAGGGTACAATTATCACAGGTAGAATACGCGGGCAAAATCAACCATGAAAGGAGAGACACAATTGAATAGATAATCACACTTGTCATAGATTAATAGTCGTCACATGGCCATGGAGACTAGGTCTGGCTTCCCAAACGACATGTCCCTTCAAAATAATGAAGGAAGATTGAGACTTAATAGTGATGTGTCCTAAGAGTAGATGTCTTGAGGATACATGCTTTAAGGCGATAGGTCGAGGTCGTGACCAAATGGATTGGTGGATTTCTAGATGATGGTAAATTAGGTGTTTCAAAATAACTGGACGAGCGTTCGAACTCGGAGTCGGGTAGTGAAATTGTGTCGGGGAAGATAAGTTGTGACAAGTACGGTATGTATATATAAGTATGTAGAAAATACTTTTGGTATATAGTGTAAGTCAAGTATGATATAAATCATCAAATGGTAAAGCATAGCATATAGTTGTGTCAAGTAAAACAGTAATTAAGGCAACAGGCTTGGTAGGCAAGCATGTGATGGTCATAGGGTTTTATTTTTGTAAAAGTAGTTATAGTCTAGGTTTGAAAAATACCCATTTCTCTATAACTAAGGATCTGATACCAATCTCTAACACCCCCAAAATCGGGTCCAACAGAAGCATACATGTCACTAGGGTGCTACTCAATTGGTATCACAACACAAGGTACAAAGAACTATTTTACCTTAACCGTTTAGAAGAAAATTTCATTATCAAAACATTAAGTTTACATCATTCAAAATATAGTGCGGAATACAGGCCCATAATAATAAAGTGGTCCCAAATACATCAGAGTCATCTACGACCATGCCATGCCATGCCAAAAGTCTCCACAACTAGGTTATCGCCTTAAACCTCAAAATACATTCTAAAAGTGTCAACAAGAGGTTGGTGAGTTCATAGGTTTGCATAAATAGCAATTCAGCGTAAAAGAAATGTGAGTTCAATAGGAAGTTTTGTGACCATTGTGTCGCTCACAATGTCATGAAAATAAAGTTCACCTTTAAGTAAATTAGTAATGTGGACCACAAGAGTTAAAGTTAGTTTGACTGGTTCATTCTGTTATGTGACCAATTCATTCGGTCATGTGACCAGTTCATTCTGTCATGTTACCAGTTCATTCGGTTATGTGACCAATTCATTCGATCATATATGTACATAGCAGTTGGGCCAGTTCATTCAGTTATGCAGGCATAGATGTTTTAAGCACTTGTGTCCATGAGTAACATGTAATCACATAACGCATTCAAGTAAACAATCATGTATTTCAGCCAAACAGTATATTTGAGAAATCAAATCACGTTTCAAGTAAAACAAGCATTGAGTTTAAGTAAAAACGAGCATGTATTCTCCCCAAAACAGTTATAAAACAAGTAAAAGTAGGGGCCATGAACTCACCTCAGCAAAAGTATTCAAAAAGTGAAGTAAAGCAGATAGTGTTCGGCACCAACACGCGACCTAAATTAGTACGGCAAGTTTAGTTCACAATTTTTGATTTAGACTCGATGGGTGAAGTCTAAATAAGTTTAATAGTTTCAGAGTAGTTATGTTATTGTTGCTTGTGTGGCAGCATTTGAGTTTAAGTAGTTTTCGTAAATGTTGGCAGGGATTGGCTATTGGAAGTGCATACACAAACACATATGGAAGTGTAAGGTATATATGATGAAAAGTATTCGTTGGACAAGTATCCGAAAGGCAAAGTACGGAAAGATAATCATGAATGATTATTGAGTGTCGTCGGAAAATTGTAGAAAAAGTGCTTAATATATATATATATATATATTGGTGAAAAAAAATATTTTCATCCTTTAGTTGGATTAATAAATTAAGTGTATATATAATCATGATGAAAATCGGGCATGACCCGTGTATACATTTTGGTTCCTCGTGGTAACTATGAGTTACAAAAATATATGTTTAAGTAATAGCCGTTTTATAACTTTATAAAACTTAAGTAGGTTTTTATATATCAATTTCGAGTGTGTACAAGTTAAATAGGCGATATAAGTAAATAAGCATGTTTAAGATTTACAAGTTTAGTTTTGATTCGTTTTTATGGGTCTTAAACGTATAGAAGATTAGAATTATATGCGTTAGATATATATAGTTTTAAGCTATAAAGTATGTTTTTGTAAACTTGGTATAATTTATGTCGTGACTCGTGGTCGAGTGAAATGGAACGAGTCGGGAATACAAGTCGTGGATTAAGTCGTTGGATTCGTACACCAAGTGTACCCGATATATCAATGCGCTTCGGCCCAAACGAAGACACAAATAAACCACTTTTTATTAGTTTGATGTTGGGCCTTGATTAAAACAAACACACACCCTTTTAGTGGGTTGTGGCCCAAAAGGTAAAACAACACACACCCTTTGTTCACCGGTTGAGTTTTGACTCAACATCAACACTTAACGAGAAGAAAATATTCAACAGTTTGCATGTATTTTGACACAAGAGTGGAGTAAGACTCGAGCACTTATGACCTCGGAACATGATTCAACAAATGACCTTGGTTGGACTCGCATTATGACTGTTGGTTGGGTTCGACACCGCAGCCACACGACACACACCAAAAATTCTATCCGAGACTTTGTTTAACCAAAACGCACCTAGACATATACTATATGCCTAAGTCTTTTGACAGCTAGAACCAAAACATAACAAAAACACAAAAAGATTCACCACTGTGGTTCGGCCACAGTGGGTTTCGATCCAGGATCAAATCTGATATAACTTTTTACAAGAGTAAAGACTAATACGCATCGTAAGTGAGCTAACGAGGTAACCAAAAATCAACCACAACCAAAATTATTAACACGTATGTATCTAACCAAGATTTAATGCCACACAAGGTTTGCCTCTTATACCCAATCGTCTAAATCGTAAATCCAAACAACACAAGATTAACGCTACTGAAATATTTTACCATACTTGTATAACCGATTGATTAAATCGAAAGGACAATACGGTTAACGCAAATTGTGAGACCAAAATAGGAGAGTCAACATAAACAACCCAGAATAAACAATCAGTTAATCACTTCCAAATACAAGCCAATAAGGTTTTAATATTATTTTAGTTTCTTAGCTTAACATTATTTTTGTCACACAATAACATTAACAACAAAAGGAATGACACCAAAAGCTTATAATCGATTGCATAAAAATGACGGTCAGCCAATTCACATAACCCAACAATTGACATCTCAACAAAAATACCAATATCATCAAAGTATGTTCAATGGAAAACATCAAAACAAAGATTTTTGGATCTTACAACACGAGAGTCGATTGACAGAGATTAACAACAAGACCCGAATCCGATCTCCAAGAAAGTTCCCACACACCTCAGATATATCCTTGAGCACTCCGATTCTTGTGAACACTATTGTAGTGAGTTGTGAAGGTGTGGGACTTACTGGGAATCGTTTGGTACTAAAAAGGAAAATTAAGGAAAGTCATCGACTCCCTTTTGATCATGGAGAATGGGAAACTCCCATAAACAGCTTCACTCACCATCTACCTTCAATCTCGATGGTCGTTGACCCTAGGGAGCCGCAAGTAACAGCGATGGCCTCCTAGATAGGAGATAAAGTCAATGTGGCTATGGATCAAGATTTGGATTTATCCTCTTGGAGGCAGGAGATGATAAATATGTTTCATCCTTTGAGTTTGGGAGGAGAAAATGAGGAAGAGAGAGAGAGAGAGAGAGAATAATCTAAGTGTGTTGTGTGTGTGTGTGTGTGTGTGTGTTGGAAAAATACATAAGTTTTTATTATAATTTTGTTTTATTATTAAAGAGTGTGTCGTGTGCAACCCGTTGAGCTCCCGTGTAATTGTGGAACTCTGGTTTGGCGTGAATGCGAAAAATAAAATTTCTGAGTACGTTTTTATAAAAGTAGTATAAAACACCGTTATTGACTCTGGGTATCAATTATTGAATTCATGCCGTTATTAAGGTAGTGTCGGTACGCGTGTAGTGTTGTGTGTGAGATATTTCTCGTTGTGATAAATACTCCATAATAGTCAGAAAATGAATTATTCACATACTTCTAATAAAATAGTCAATGAAATGAGTTACTTTAAGCTACAGTGTGCGGGTTTGCTTCCCGATTTAGTTATGCAAGCTCATGAATGCTTAATTTAACAGCTAGGTAATATTAAAATATTGGTTGTAAAATTTCCGTTTGTTACTATAAGTCTTCCGCTTACGTTTGTATGTTCTGAATGACACCATAATGTGGCATTTTAACCCTTGTCGGGTTTGGGTCTTACAACTTTATCCCGCTCAAACATCTTAGTGAAAAGTCCCACTTAAATCTCAGTGGATATGGGCTATGCTTTGTTGGTCTGATCAGGGAGTTGAAGGTTTATCAGGGTATTGCCTCCCCTGATAATCCTTTCACTTCAGCTAGAGTTCCTTGTACATACTGACTGACCCGCATCAGCTAGAGAGCACGACTTCAAGTAAACTTGACGATGTCTTGTGACTTAAACTTCTGTTGGAGTGGCTTACTGACTTTGATATCAGTGTGTTCTTCTTGATCTGCCTCTGAAGTCCCTATCAGGGAGACTTCTTTACTTAGCCTGATTTATGAACAAATCCTAGTCAGGGATCAGTGGGCATATCCTTTGCCCAACAATCCCCCCTATTTGGATATAAATTATGCTAAGTCTAAAATTATTGTAAGTGAGCAAGACAACTTCTTCTTACACATAATTGACAATATTCATAACAGAAGTTGATAGATAAGAGGATGACGTATTACAAAAGATGAAATTTAGTGCACTCCTCTTCTCACTTGTTTAACAGCTTCATTGTAGTCAGGTCGAATTGAAATTTTAAAGTCTAGTCTGTCTCTAAACCGTCTTGCAGTTTAAGTGTCTTTAATGGCATCTTTGTACAGGTAAATCAGGTGCTTGGTTAAGGCTAAATTGAATTCATTTTCTCTTTGAAAATTCATTTCCCATTTGATGTTTCTGAAGAACATTCCTGACTCATGTTGATCAATGACTTCTCCATTTTCTCTATTTCTTCCCTCTGGTAGAGTCAGATTTCTTAATGTTCCATCTCCAAAGTGTACTCTTTTTCGTTTATTTTGGACTGACTTAGGAGGTGGTATCTCTAAGGAGACTGACCTAGTTTTTCTGCTGACTTCATGACCCATTTGAACCCTTCTGCTAGATTCTTCTTGAGTTGCATTGCAGCACTAGATGTCATGTTCTTGATAGCATCATGGAGTTCAAGCCATTCTGAGAACCCCAACTCCATTATCTTGAATTCTTCATGGGCATCATAATGGAGTTTCTGATTGTCTCGGAAGATTTTTAGGTCAAGTCCGGTTTTCTTCAGTATGCACTTGACGCTGGTGATTCTTCCTTTACTGACTCTTTTGTTCATGACATCATTGTACTTGTCAGAGAGAAGTTGTCTTTCCCTGGTCGTTTTGGCTTCATGGTACTCTAAAGCTTTCTTTTGAGCGGCCACTTTGTCAGCATCAAGTTTTGCCAAGAATGTTTCAGTGGCTTTTCTTGCTGCTTCTTCATTTGATTTGAGTTTTTTAGCCTTCAGTCCTTCGATCAATATTTCTCGTGGTACTCTTTTGATCTTAGGGAGTTTCAGGTTAGAGCCCCCTTCTTACAACCGAGCGGCCATATTTTCTTCTCCTTTATACTCTTTGATTTTGCCTTTGTTCAGTCTTTGTCCTTCAGACTGAGCTAAAGTAGTGAGTGTGGAAGCTGTTGTTTTTTATTTCTTTGATGCAGGCTCTTCAATGGTGGCTGCATCCATCTTGTTTTTATGCTCCCCCTTAGTTGATGAGGGCTTGGTTGAGATGATTGTGGAAGCATAAGAATTAGTCTTCTTGATCTGAGGTGGAGCATCATCTGAGTGTTTCTCCCCCTCAGCAGAAACTGTGAAAGGAGTTGCTGCTGTCAGGACCGTCTTGGAGAGGGTAGCCAGATGTTCTGAAGTATCAGAGAAGACTTTACAGGACCTACAGAGAGCAAAGTAGAGATCCTTCACCTGTTGTGGTAGATCGACCTGTTCACCAAGAAGTTTGTCGAGAAGGACCACCACTTTAAGGATCAGGGTGTTTTGTTCAATTATGTTGTCGATGGCTTTATTCCATTTGGAGTGATCTTGTAGAAACAGTGACTCATGAAGACTGAGTAGGCGTTCATCTAAGGCCTTGATGGCAAAGGTAGTGAGGCGAGTCTCCAGAGTGTGAAACCTTTGAGAAGTGAACGAGTCACTCCAATGTATTTCCCTGATCAGTTGTTTTATGAGTTTGTTGAGGCGTGCCGGTTTAAGAGCTTCTTTGATTACCTTAGAAGCTTGAGTCTCCACGTCAGCTACATAAGGTTTCATCAGGACTGGAAGTGTCTTGTGAAGCACTGATGTGATGAGTTCAGGTAAGAGTGAACTTAGTGTTTCTTCCAGTGAAATGGTGACTTGAGCAGAAGCTGAATCGGTAGGCCAGGGCTGAGCAGCTTCATCATACATGGGATCATACCGGTCTGACTCAGCTGCAATTTCCATATGTTCTGAATGTGTGGATGCATCATCCAATTGAAAGATGAGGGAACAGTAGTAGTATTTTCTTCAATATCATCTTTCCCTGATTCATAGACATAGGTATCTATTGGTTCTGAATCAGTTCAGTGCCTGTGAAGGAGATTGCGACATCTGCATCTGTAATTTAAGACACAAGGTTAAAGCCAATAAATGTTTGGTTGTCCCTTTCATTAGAGAGTTGTGTTTGTCTCTCTAAATCAATGAGAGTCTTTTAGGTGATCCTCTGACAAAAGATTTAATTGGAGAATGTCATCACTGGATCATTGTGATATGTTGTGGGTCCCCTTCTCATTGGGATTATTCTTTTCCTGCTGAGGATATTGGACCTTTTACTCCCTAGACAGTGACTGGGATGTGTCAAAGTCATTTTGGGGATGTGAATGGTAGTGGATCCCTTTCTCAGAGAGATAGTGCTGTCTCCCCGAGGATATACGATCCTGTTCTCCAATTAGATATTAGTTGTGATTTTCCAATACCATTGTAGGAAAGTGAAAGGTTGTTCCTGTCAGCGAGTTGTATGACATCCAGTGGATGTTGCTATCTAAATCTTAGGAATAAAAATTCAGTCACAGGTTATGGTTTACCTTTGACTGGGGTTTTTTTTTTTTTTTTTTTTTTTTTTTTGAAAATTTGATACTGTGTTATCATTTTGAAGTTTTTCTTAAAAAACAAAAGTGGGTATGGTACTTTGACTAAGTTGGATTTGTTAGTCATGTACACAAATGATTTTTGTAATATCAGTAACTGAGAGTGGCTCAGATTACTGATAGATGATGATAGAGAATAGATCATTGCTAAGCAAGCTAAGGCAAGTCAGTCAGGTAAAGTAGAACAGAGAATTATCCTAGTTTGTTCTAAGAGAAGATACCTGATGACTTAAGATTGAGTTCTATCCCCTGATTCCCTTGAATCATGTTATCATCATCTAGCTTGGCAGATTCATCCTTGTGACAATTGTGGTTGTCACTTTCTAAGACTGGTAAACTACTTGTTTTCTCCATAACAGTGGGTTTCTCAGTCCCTGATGCATGGTGTGGTGTAGATTCATTGACCAATCTCCTTTTCTTTTGTGGTTTTGGAGAGGATGTAAGTGAGCCGGCTGTGGCTTTTCTGATGGTGAGTTTTCTAGTGGATTTTCTTAAAGATTCCCTGGAGACTTTCATTGTTCAGAATGCTTGCCAATAATCCTCAGGGATTCCCGCAATGGCACACATGTGTGAGGTCAGTGGTACCTCATCAGCCCTGGGGTTCTTGTTATAGGTGGTCACACCTATTTGAGCCCCAGTGAACATGTGCATCTCCGAGTTGACATATTTGTCTCCTAGAAAGTGTTCAATCATCAGGAGTATATACCTGATGTACCAGACGTTTTGGCTTCTAGGCTCCTGAGTGAGTTTGTCACAGAGATCATTAAACACATGTTGTGCAAAGTTCAGCTTAACACCCAAATTAAGCAGTAGGCCATGAGTTGATGATCATTGTTGAGTTGATCATGTGATCCCTGCTTTCCTCCTAACCCCCTAACGATGTGTGCGAGTAATACTTTCCAAGTAGGGGAGAAGTATCTGATTTTAACAGGATTGGCTTTACTTAAGGTGGTAGGCTCTGATCTCTTATCCTCTGGTTCTTCCAGGTCAACTAGTCCTAGAGAGGCTAGTTTATCTTTCACGGTTTCCATTAAGGGTTCTTTTTCAACGAATAGACCATCAGTGCCTAAGCCTGTGACTAGGGCAAACTCTGTGATGTCAAATGTGAAAGGTTTGGTTCCATTGAGGACTGTGAAGGTGATGGTTTTGAGAATAGGATCTACTTTGGCAGTGTACCAAAATTCTTGTAGATATTCTGTATAGAACTCAACGGGTTTTCTGATGAAGGCTTCGGCAATGTCACAGTTCTGAATGAACTGTATCATAGGTTGATAGAATGGATGAGGATGTTCAAGTCTAGCAAAGTAGTTGCAAGAAGAGATCTTACAATCCTTTTTAAGGAAATTAACATTCTTTGCCCTTTTTGCCTTTATTTTTGACATGGATTTATCATAATTCAGTGAATGATGAATGAGTGATGATGTTTCTGTGTTTGAGATTTCAAATGCCATTTATCTTAGCTGGATTTGAGAATGATCAAATTTTTTTTGGAGAAGTTGTGGGATAATGAGAGATTTTTCAAATAAGGTTTAGGGTTTTTGTGAGAGAGATGAAGGTGAAAGGTTGGGCCCTTGTGCGGTTTTCAAAGTATTATTATGTTGAAAACATAAAATTATTTCATATCCGCATTGAATACCAAGTGGCACATTATTCGCCAAAGTGGTGACCCACAATCTTTCGTGTTGAAGATTTGTACCATATCCCTAAACATAAAACACTTGGCAGAAAATATTCTATAGTAAATGAAGGAATGTTTGTTCCATATTAACTATGGTTAGCATTTAGTTACCCATTTACTATGAATCATTATTGATCAGTGTAAGAGTGAAGGATTTGTTTATCAGGGACCACTTGAGAGTTATCCAACATACCTAGCTCAGCCACAACTCTAGTGAAGCTTGGCTCAGGCAGAGGTTTGGTGAATTATCAGCAAGTTGACATTCAGTTGGAATGAAATAAAGTTCAATGTCACCTTTCATGATGTGGTCCCTGATGAAATGGTCCCTAACATCAATGTGCTTGGTTCTGGAGTGGAGAACAGGGTTGTTGGAGATGGTGATCGCCCTGGTTTTGTACAGAAGATTAGAACGTTGTCATAAAGAATCTCATAGTCAGCCAACTGACTTTTTATCCAGAGGACTTGAGTACAACAACCAGCAACAGCCAAATATTCAGCTTCAGTTGATGACATTGCAACTGAGTTCTGTTTCTTTGCACTCTAGCACACTAACTTTCTACCAAGCATTTGACAACTTCCTGATGTACTTTTTCGATCTGTTTTGCAGCCTACATAGTCAGAGTCTGAATATGCCTTTAGATCAAACCCTGATCCTTTAGGATACCATAGTCCCAAGCATGGAGTTCCTTTGAGATACCTGAAAATTCTTTTAACAGCTGCTAGATGGGATTCCTTGGGGTTAGACTAGTACCTTACACAAAGACATGTGGAGAATTGTATGTCGGGACAACTTGCTGTTAGCTACATCAGACACCCAATCATGCCTCTATATAATGTTTCATTTACAGATTTCCCTGATTCATCAGGACCCAGATTGTTTGGGGTGACATGGGACTTTTGGTTGATGCACAATCAGCGAGGTCGTATTTCTTTAGCAAGTCCTTAACATATTTCTTCTTGACAAATAGAATTTTCTTTGGAACTTTGTTTTATTTGAAGACCTAGAAAAAATGTTAACTCACCCATCATGCTCATTTCATATTTTGTGGTCATTAGTTTGGCAAAGTATTGACAAAGTGTTTCATTTGTTGACCCAAAAATGATATCATCCACATATATTTGAACAAGTAAGACATCACCCTCCTTTTTGTAGATAAATAGGGTGTTGTCTATTGTACCATGAATGAACTTATGTTAAATGAGAAATGAAGAAAGAGTTTCATACCAGGCTCTAGGTGCTTGTTTTAGACCATAAAGAACTTTGTCTAATTTGTAGACGTGCTCAGGATGATCACTGCTCTCAAACCCTGGTGGTTGCTTAACGTAGACTTCTTCTTGAAGCTTTCCGTTTAGAAATGCACTCTTGACATCCATCTGATAGATCTTGAAGTCTCTATAAGCTCCATAAGCTAGGAAGATTCTTATTGCTTCAATTCTTGCAACAGGATCAAACATCTCGTCATAGTCTATTCCCTTTTCTTTTCTGTAACCCTGAGCTACCAGTCTTGCTTTATTCTTTATGATCAGCCCATTTTCATCTCGCTTGTCTCTGAAGATCCATTTTAACCCAATTATCATTTTTGCTTTAGGAGCAGGAACCAACTTCCACACTTTGTTTCGTTCGAACTGATTAAGTTCTTCTTGCATAGCTAAGATCCATCCTTCTTCTTCAAGAGCTTCAGTGACTCTTTTTGGTTCAATCTCTGATAAAAAAAATCAGCATAAAGACATTCATTTGCTGAAGCTGCTTTAATTGCTTTAAGTTGACTTCTGGTAGTTATTCCAGAAGTTGGTTCCTCTAGAATATTAACTAATTCAATTCCCTTTTCTTTAGACCACATGTCTTGAGGAAGTGGAGTGATTGAAGGATGATGGATGTGATTTGGAATTGGGTTAGAGTTGGGTATTGATTCCATATGATTGCCTGGATGAGTATCAGGGAGTGCTACTGTGATGTTTTGAATTAGAGTAGAGTTTGTGATATTTGATTCAAAATTACCATCTGTTTCTTTAGAGGTTTCTCCCTGATACAATGTTGACAGAGGATCATAGGTGGGGATGTATGGCATGGTTTCAGTGTAGACTGGATGAGTATTTTTTATTTTATTTTGTGAGTACTCGTCTGTAGGAAATTGTTTTGCTTCATTGAAGTGCAAGTCATCAGCTTCAGTTCCTATTTGATTTACAATTTCTTCACCTTGTTCAAAGGTAGCTTGAAATGTTTCTTCAACTTCATGTCTCCTGATGTTGAATACTCTGAATGCCTTTGAGTCCAGGGAATACCCTAGAAAGAATCCATCGTCTGCTTTCTCATCAAACTTTCCCAAATGATCTCGATGATTATGAATGAAGACTGGGCAGCCAAATACATGGAAATAACTTATGTCAGGCCTTCTTCCATGAAACACTTCATAAGCTGTCTTCATGTGTCGCTTAATAATGATAGATCTATTTGAGTGTAATAGGCAGTTGTCACACCCCGAAAATCAGGTCGCAGCGGAAGACAATGTCGCTGGGGTGCTACTCAATTGGTATCACAACGCAAGTTCAAAGAACAGTTTTTCACCACAATTATTTAGAATAAAATTCATTAACAAAAGTATTAAATTTACATTATTAAATTTTTGTGCGGAAATAGGCCCATAAAATATGTAAAACGGTCCCCAAATGAATATCAGAGTGTCTTGATCCTATAACCATGCCATGCCATGCCAAAAGCCGCCAAATGTGAGCTAACACTTTAAGAACCTGAAAATACATGCTAAAACGGGTCAACACGAGGTTGGTGAGTTCATAGGTTTTAGTTTAAAACAATATGGTTGAACCAAAAGGTTCCCGAGTTCAAACATCATTCACAACAAGTCAAGTTCAACATAGGCTCACACTGCCTAAATCACAGTTCCAAAACCAATCTGTAAACATTATCATAATTCAAAACATCTCGAACCAAAATCAATCATACAGATACCATGCTCATACAGTGTCACACCAACTGAGCCTAAATGTGGGCTCTCAAAGAGAGTTAACAGTTACACCAACTGAACCTATAACCTGTGGGCTCTCAACAGAGAGTTAACAGTTACACCAACTGAACCTATAACTTGTGGGCCCTCCACAGAGAGTTAACAGTGGCACAGTCATGTACTCACAAACAAGCATGTCACAACTTATAATCACCTCATCACACATATATGTCCAAAATCATGTAACACAGTAGTTTACAGCATAAAAACGTTTGTAAAGCATTGAGTTTAGTGAAAAACAACGAGTTGTATTCTCCCCTAAAACTAGTTATAAAACAAGTAAAAGTAGGGGCCTTGAACTCACCTTAGCCACAGCAATGCAAAGATCACAACTGACACGACTGGCATCAAGAAGCAGAACACAACAGTCTCAAGACATATGGCACGACAATTCCAAGATATACAGGCACAACGGACTCGGAACTACTCGCAACCTAATGTGAATGATATGATTTAAGTCATGGAATGATGTCGTGCATGCAAGTTCATACTTTACTTTATCACTTGTACATGTTTGTTGTAATGTTTATCGTCAAAATATAGTTACGTCAATTTGATCCTTTATTTAGAAAATTACCACTTTTGAAAACGTAACTTGTAATTCTCACGATCAAGCTTTAGTCGTCATGTTAACGGTTATCTCAAAAGTCTCTAACGCATCTAATAAGTATATGTAATGTTCTACCATTTCCGTTTACCTCATTTTAGCCAAAACATGCACTAAAAGGTCCAAAATCTATTTCTAAAAATCCTAACAGCTTTCTAATAGAGGAATAATAGGTTGTCAAAACTATATGTTGCCGCAAATCTTTATTAAGCCATAACTTTTGCGTCGTAGCTTCGTTTCTTAAGTTTGACCTATCCCCGCGAAGGTATGTAAGTATACTATCGGCTTTTCAAGGTCTCAGCTAGTCTAGATACCATTTATCATCAGTTTTGGTCTTTCCAAATTCTGGACCGATTCATAAATTTTCTGAAAATAATTATTTTCGTGGTCTAAATTGAAAATAGCGTATCTTTTTCGTTACAAGCCCGTTTTAACTCATTCAAGCGGCCACGTTTTTGTTATTAAGTTCATTTTCTATATTTCTAGCCTAAAATTACCCACAACCTACTGATTTCTACAGTTTTTACAAAATGGGACAGTAGCTTATATAGATGTCTCAAAAGGGTGTTTTCTAGTTTCTATTCCATTCCAAACCACTTCAAATCTTGTCCTAATTCACCCATGATCTCCTCAACATAAGAATAGTGATCTAAACATAAACTTAACAATATTCAAAGTCCATGTAAATGGTTATCAAGAGTATTTAAATCTACATGTTTACTAATATACATGTATATATAAAAGGTTTATTTGTAATAAGAACTTGTTAAAACATAAACTTTTGTTAAAGGATCATTGTAAATGTAAACTTTATCAACATGTACCAAGTGATATCCAAGTATAGATATTTGACAAGCATGAAAAACATGAAAATCATGAAGTTTTAGCTATGTAAGATTACTTACAAAGATTAGTGAGATGAGAGTGTACGACACTAGATTAACCCAAGAATTAGTGCTCCAAACCCTTACTAAGGTGCCCTAAGTATACTTGATCTTAACCAAAAATCAAGATTACTCCTTCTTGCTCCTCTTAGTGTGTCGAATTGTAGATAGAAGATGAGAGGATATTTTGTTTTCTTGCCTTGAACTAGCTAGTGCAAAATGAGAACACATTGGATCTATTTATAATGGAAGACTTTCAAAGGCTTAATAGTGAAGTCAAGATCATGATGGGCTAGCTATTAATGAGCATGGTCGAGTGGTACGGGGGAGGAAGAAAAAGTTGAGGTCAAGCCATGCTTTGAAAATCTTGGCTCCATGTTTTAAGGCTTTTGTTTCTTGTATTAATGGTTGTAGAAAAATTGTCTAGTGATTAATTATTGAGCTAGGGGGGGCGGCACACTTGTAAAACTAGAAGTAGTAGATTTAATTTTGATACAAATGTGTATATATTGTGTGTATTGGGTATTAAAAATAGTTGTTGGTTGTTGGTTCGGTGATTAACAAAAGTTATACGTAATTAAACGTAAGATATAAAGAAATTACTTTAGGCGTCAGGAAATATTTTTGGAACTTTGGTAATAATTTTGGAAGTATAAAAATACTTTAGAAACAATCGTCGGGAGAATTGGGTATATCGGGTGTTAAATCTTAAATAGCGAATAGCGTTTGTTGAATTGACAACCGTACGTAGATATAGAAAAGGCAATTGTTTTAGGGTTTTAAAATTGTGAACCGGAGTAGAAGCAAGGTACCGGGGCGTTGTGGACTAAATATAGTCTAACTTCATAGTGTTCAAAAGGGTTGTTCCTCGTTTTATAGTTATTCGTAAAAAGTGTTCTTGTAAAAATCTCAAGGTCGTAAATTTGAGCTTGAAAATAAATGTTGACGTGGAAAATTACGGGTTGTCACAGTCTCACCTCCTTAACAAAATCGCGACCTCGCGATTCAATTCAAGGGTTTACGTCATTTGTCAGCATAGCTCTTCTGACAATTCGTGAGCGGCTTGCAACTCGATTCTGATCTGAACGATCTTCTCGGTAGTCTCATGAACAAGTTCAGGGTTAGTAAGTTGGGTATCTCAAACTTCTACTTAACGATTCGGCGATCGACCACAAAACACTTCACACGGTGCCGTTTGAAATACTAGAGTCGTAGATGTCGTCATAAAATAATTTGGCCAACTGGAGGTGTCTATTTCAACCATTGCCACACTCGATTACTCAGGTAGAGATGCGGGATTCACTTCGGAGGTCTAGCTTCTGATATAGAAGCAAGACAGCAAATCGTTTTGCAAAATGATTTATTAAATGATTTGTAAAGCAACTTACAGGATAATACAAAAACAATTTCATCATTTATAAAATCGTAGTGGGGTCAAAATTTTGATTTTTAGTTTGATTCATAACATCGTAACAGGAAAACAGTTCGCCATTTATAAAATGGTAGTAAGATCAAAATTTTGATTTTCATAAAACAGTAGTAAAACATTTTGTAGGATGATCGTAAATGATCGGTAGAAAAATCAAAGGCAGGTTGTAAATTAACGACAAAGCAGTTTATTATCCTATACAAGGTTAACAAAGATAACTGTATTCCTGATGGACGAAAGGAGAATTAGGTGAATGTCCCAAGGAACGCGGTTCAGGTTACTCCTTCAGGTCTTAAAATTCCTGTTGGGCGTGAAATCTCTGCCAAATGGGGAGTTTAGCGAGTTCAGAGTACAATTCTGAGAGAAGATGTTGAATCAGTAATGTACATAGTACTTAACGCGGGAGGTACAACCTCGATTGAACCACTTTGATTGAACAACATCAATTGAGCACAAGGCTTAGGGTAGAGGCGACTGTAACAGGATCACCAACGAAGCAAGGCTGACCATCAAATCCAAATCTAGGATGACATCCAAGATCACAAAATCAAACAATCCAGTTCTCAATCAAAATCAAAACCAACTCCGACATAGCCAACATCAAATCCAAACGTAGCCGAAATCGAATCCAAACGTTCCAATAAACTCAAATGGGCTTATTACAATCTTGATGAGTTATAAATAAGCAACTCAGATTTCAACGGTGCCAATCGGGTCTAACCCGACCCGATGCGAACTACGGCCAGACAGCGACAAACAGGATTTCCATATAAACAAAGAAGTGTAGCGGTGCCAGGAGTATTATGGTTCATGCGGTGTTGCGATGCCAATGTGTTGTGTGTGTGGAAGTAATATTCAATGTTCGTGTACAACGCAAAACTGTACCATTCCAAAATCAAGGACCAACCCAAACATAATTCCATTATAACTACTCCAAGTATTGCAAAATTCACCTCTGAGTCGGACATAGGTGATCAGGCTATGTCCCACTGTCCCTGGTTGAATATAGTTGATCAGTCTATATTCACCCGAGGTTCAATGAATTTTGAAATACTCAGCCTAGTTATACTAGTAGTATGTCCTTCATATTTACAAGTCATTTCGAAAGACTAAGGCAAGTGACCAAAATCGAGGTCAGAAGATGAGATTACGCAAGGGAAAGCGTAACGCCGTGACGCGTACGATACGTAAGCAAACTTATATGGAAGATACTTATAGTAATCAACGAAGATAAGTGGGTATAATTGATCCGATAATAACACACAAATCTCATCAAATATGTCAGCAAACAAATCACAAGTGAGGCATCAGCTAGGCAGGCAGGCACGTGGCGGTCATAGGGTTAAGTTTTCGTAAAAGTAGTTATAGTCTAGGTTTTAAAAATACCCAGTTCTCTATAACCAAGGCTCTGATACCAATCTGTCACACCCCAAAAATCAGGTCGCAGCGGAAGACAATGTCGCTGGGGTGCTACTCAATTGGTATCACAACGCAAGTACAAAGAACGGTTTTTCACCACAATCATTTAGAATAAAATTCATTAACAAAAGTATTAAATTTACATTATTAAATTTTTGTGCGGAAATAGGCCCATAAAATAAGTAAAACGGTCCCCAAATGAATATCAGAGTGTCTTGATCCTATAACCATGCCATGCCATGCCAAAAGCCGCCAAATGTGAGCTAACACTTTAAGAACCTGAAAATACATGCTAAAATGGGTCAACATAAGGTTGGTGAGTTCATAGGTTTTAGTTTAAAATAATATGGTTGAACCAAAAGGTTCCCGAGTTCAAACATCATTCACAAAAAGTCAAGTTCAACATAGGCTCACACTGCCTAAATCACAGTTCCAAAACCAATCTGTAAACATTATCATAATTCAAAACATCTCGAACCAAAATCAATCATACAGATACCATGCTCATATAGTGTCGCGCCAACTGAGCCTAAAGTGTGCATCATATCCATAACTAATATCACGTGGGGAGCTACCCCGATAGATCTATCAACATGTGGGCTCTCAAAGTGAGTTAACAGTTACACCAACTGAACCTATAACATGTGGGCTCTCAACAGAGAGTTAACAGTTACACCAACTGAACCTATAGCTTGTGGGCTCTCAACAGAGAGTTAACAATGGCACAGTCATGCACTCACAAACAAGCATGTCACAACTTATAATCACCTCATCACACATATATGTCCAAAATCATGTAACACAGTAGTTTACAGCATAAAAATGTTTGTAAAGCATTGAGTTTAGTGAAAAACAACGAGCATGTATTCTTCCCTAAAACAGTTATAAAACAAGTAAAAGTAGGGGCCATGAATTCACCTTAGCCACAGCAATGCAAAGATCACAACTGACACAGACTGGCATCGAGAAGCAGAACACAAAGTCTCAAGACATATGGCACGACAATTCCAAGATATACAGGCACAACGGACTCGGAACTACTCGCAACCTAATGTGAATGATATGATTTAAGTCATGGAATGATGTCGTGCATGCAAGTTCATACTCTACTTTATCACTTGTACATGTTTGTTGTAATGTTTATCGTCAAAATATAGTTGCGTCAATTTGATCATTTATTTAGAAAATTACCACTTTTGAAAACGTAACTTGTAATTCTCACGATCAAGCTTTAGTCGTCATGTTAACGGTTATCTCAAAAGTCTCTAACGCTTCTAATAAGTATATGTTGTGCTCTACCATTTCCGTTTACCTCAATTTAGCCAAAAAGTGCACTAAAATGTCCAAAATCTATTTCTTAAAATCCTAACAGCTTTCTAATAGAGGAATAATAGGCTGTCAAAACTATATGTTGCCGCAAATCTTTATTAAGCCATAACTTTTGCGTCGTAGCTTCGTTTCTTAAGTTTGACCTATCCCCGCGAAGGTATTTAAGTATACTATCGGCTTTTCAAGGTCTCGGCTAGTCTAGATACCATTTATCATCAGTTTTGGTCTTTCCAAATTCTGGATAGATTAATAAATTTTCTGAAAACAATTGTTTTCGTCGTCTAAATTGAAAATAGCGTATCTTTTTCGTTACAAGCCCGTTTTAACTCATTCAAGCGGCCACGTTTTTTTATTAAGTCCATTTTCTATATTTCTAGCCTAAAATTAACCACAGCCTACTGATTTCTACAGTTTTTACAAAATGGGACAGTAGCTTATATAGATGTCTCAAAAGGGTGTTTTCTAGTTTCTATTCCATTCCAAACCACTTCAAATCTTGTCCTACTTCACCCATGATCTACTCAACATAAGAATAGTGATCTAAGCATAAACTTAACAATATTCTAAGTCCATGTAAATGGTTATCAAGAGTATTTAAATCTACATGTTTACTAATATACATGTATATATAAAAGGTTTATTTGTAATAAGAACTTGTTAAAACATAAACTTTTGTTAAAGGATCATTGTAAATGTAAACTTTATCAACATGTACCAAGTGATATCCAAGTATAGATACTTGACAAGCATGAAAAACATGAAAATCATGAAGTTTTAGCTATGTAAGATTACTTACAAAGATTAGTGAGATGAGAGTGTAAGACACTAGATTAACCCAAGAATTAGTGCTCCAAACCCTTACTAAGGTGCCCTAAGTATACTTGATCTTAACCAAAAATCAGATTACTCCTTCTTGCTCCTCTTAATGTGTCGAATTGTAGATAGAAGATGAGAGGATATTTTGTTTTCTTGCCTTGAACTATGTAGCATATTCATAACACTTAAACACACATATGATGTGATCTTGGCCGATTGTTTTAGAGAGAGAATGAGGTTGGGAACTTTTAGAGACAGAAAGTGAAGTAATATTAGATTTAGAATAATGAGGAGTTCCAACCCTCTCCCTAGGTGGAGAGGGGTATTTATACTTACAAACATATGTGCCCGAGTGGGCTGTAGAGTGAGCTGATAGTGGGTAAAGACCCGACCCACTTCACAAATACTAATTGTAACTAAGCTAATAATAATAATACTAATAATCCTACGAGCTAGTTAATGCTAACAGATACTCGGGGTGACCGAGTCTTCACATGAATATTTATATTCCTAACAATCTCCCCCTAAGGGAGGTCACCCCGGAAATAATATTATGAATTCTAGCATTCTATTACATGATTGTAAATTCCTAGCTCGTAGTCTTGATTCTTCAAAGTCATGAAACTTTGCACTTTCAGCAGTAAACTCTTTTGACGACTTATCTTTTGTCTTGGATGATCTTTGAAGATTCTTCGATGATATCATCCAACATATGTCTTCTAGTCATCTTGTTGCAGCATCGTCTCCATGTGAAGTTGTGATCTTTGAGCATTCTTTGAGATCATCAGCCACCGTAAATCTCCATGTGATTTGTTGTGACCGTAGGACTGCATGCTCACACTTTTCTGGATCATGATAAATATCATCAGAGTTGCGGAAGCTGTGTTGTAGGTCTTTCAGCTATCATGATGTCTTTGATAATGAATTGGAAGTGTGAGCATGGAGTGTGGATTGACACGTCTCTGCTGGAATCAGGAACCACCATCACCATCTTTATATGAATCTGAAATAAAACAGTTAGCAATAAAGTTGGAGAACGAATATGGCTTTGTCATTCGTTCGGTGTGGTTGGATTAACCTTCGGATCCGTGAGGACCGACCTGTGATCAGGTAGAATCCCCTTTAAAGAAGATTCTCCTTGACAGAAATTTCCAGCCTGTTGTAACGACTCATCCAACGAATTTACATTGGAATTGTCATACAAGCATGTTCTCATACCGGAACGTCTCAAAGCAGACAACACGGTAGAGTGAATCAGTGAATTGAATACCCACTGATTGATGAGAAATTGATTAAAAAAATCACTCGCATGTCACTGGATAAACATTTTATGCAACACGACGAGGGTTTTATACATTGAATCACATTTCTGTCATAAACACTTTTGTTTGAAAATTTTCACAATCAATGTGCTCGAAACTCAGTTTGGTGAGCACATTGAAAGGTTTTCCAAAAGCATTCGTCAATCCATTTCCTGGAACAAGGTTGATTCAAATGAGAATCGCCCCATCGTTTCTTTCCAGTTGTCACAAGCTTGATCCATGAAGGATCTCACATGTCACCCACCAAGAGCTTGCTTAATGTTGGCTCTAGAAGGATTTCCATCTTCATTGTGAATACTTTACGTATCACTCGGATATTCTGGCAATACCACAAGGATAATGCGTATGACTCTTTAGCATATATTTTCTTACTTTTCACAGTGTATGAAACAGCAAGCATATTGGAAGTGTGTCCTAATGAGATTTATTGATGATCTCTTGGCTCTAGACTCAATAGTGCGTTTTGATTTAGTGATTGGAGGCTGGAGAGGACTGCCACCTTTTCAATATCGTCTAACTCGGAGTGAGAGAGACGATAGAAATGTATTAATCTCCGTGACAAATGAAACAAGAGTCCTTTGAGGGACCTTGAGTGGCTAGGGAGGGTTGAGCAGCGTATCACTGGGTCCATGATACTTGTCTTCAATGTCAGCAATCAACTAAGTGATTCTGACAGCATATGTATTGACCCGGTTTTTGCCTAGAGTGTAAGGAGGGCTTCTTTCTTTTCACCCTTTATCTTTACATTTCTTTTTCATTCTTCAACCCCTTCAGCGCTTACCGAGACTTCATCACTAGCACCTTGTTAGGTTTATTCCAGTACTAGCTCCATCTCAGTCGGCACTCTTCCCTTATTCACTTGTCTCCTTTTTTAATCATACCTAAGGACTTCTACACTAACTAGTGGATTGTCCTTGGGTAGATCCCTCTGGCTCTGGTGGGATCGTGGGAACTTATACCTAACCTTACCATCCTTATAACTCCAGTACATTAAATAAAGTGGTCGGTCTTTGGTGTTCTTCCACAATTGCCATCATAAATCATTTGCTCCCCCTCAATATATGCATCGATATACGAAAAAGTTTAGCACATATGGGAGAGACTACACTTGATTCCAAAAGATCATATTTTTATCAGATTTTCATATTTAAATCACATTCTCTCCCCCGATCAAAAATTTCAAACCATTTGAGATTTGTGATCCCAATTGATTTAAATATGTTTAGAAAATTTGGGGGAAAATATGGTCAGGTTTAACATATATTTGATAATGGAACATTACGATGCTCCCCCTCAATCAATGAGGGAGAATGTTAGTGTCAGGTATGATAAGTTTGGAAGATTTTGAATTAAAAAAAATCATACACTGACACATAACAACCACATTTTATTCACTGCTTATTAAGTACAAAGTGACTGTTACGACACATATGATGTTGACCTTTACGACAGATGGTGTGATCATTCGCTTCTCTGAGGGAGTCAGTAGTCAACATCAATTTTCCATCCACCAACAAAAACTTCCCAAATATTGTGGATCCCCACTTGGCGAGACCAGAATAAGTAATGCTTTGTTGAAATGAAGGTGGTGGTGGTGATGACCGTGTTGTGGTTGTTGCTGATGTTGTTGTTGTGGTGAATTCAGAGCCAGTCAATATAGTTTGAACATCTGATCAAATGGTTAGAGCGGGAGCAGGCACATTCATATCGGCCATGGAATCTGCATAAGAATATCAACACAGATATACATACATACAGATTCACTCTTCATTAACAGCTACCACGTAGCAGCTTGCCTACTCATAATACCATGTACATCTCATAATCGTACATCTCATAATCAAACCACAGTCAGGAAATACATCAAACCGCTATCTAATATGAAGATCAACCATCAATCATGAACATGGCAATTCACACATATTTCAACATTCAACTCAGGATCTTAGGGACATGATTCTAACATAATAGCTACATACCTAAGCATATTATGAGTGCACAAGCAATACGTCAACAACAATTTAAACAGCTATCGACTAACAAAAGTCAATCAACATTCGAAACTCATTCAATCAGATCATACAAGTGCCTGTGGAGTATTCAAGAACATCAAACACAATGGGTTTTCTAACTTCTTTTAGATTTTGAGTTTTAAAGTACTTAGGGGATTAAACGAGGATTCCAAAGTGACACAAATGAACCTTCTAGTTACATAAAGCTAGGAAACTATAAGCAAATTGTACATAATGCCCTAATCTTTCTAACAACTAACACATTTGGCCATTTGAGGTAAAGCTTAGTAAGTTCTTCTTCAACAAATACCCCATTAACTACAAAACCTTTTCAAGCAATTATGAGATAACCAAGAAACCGTTTGATGATATAAAATGTGAAATCACTCTCCCCCTCAATCAATGACCCGTATTCTAGTTAAGGTGTTGAAGACATTGATTGAGTGACAAATTTTATGAACAATCCAAGTCTGAAAGAATTTCAACCAACACGTTACCACCATGTGTCTCACAAATAATTTTTAGAAGAATCATAGAATGAAAACTACTTGTATTCAAAGAAGACTTCTCTACTTAATTAGGAAATAACGCACTGAACCGTACATTAAATCAAAGAAACATGGATATAAAGTAATCCATGCCCGGGTGAACATCACCCATTAGAAGGAACAACCGCCTTTTTGGCGACGTGCCTTCCTTATTTTGAAACGTGGGTTGCTATATGAAGTTATAGCAAGCCATTTAGGCATGTTTTGAAAACTTTTTGAACTTCTGCTCGAACTTCATTTAAAGACCCGAGTCATTATTGAATGACATATCTAGGACCGTAAATGTTATCGATACCAGAAGACATGCCTTGAAAAACTATTTTTGGTATTTTCTATTTTTCTGATTTTTATGGTTTTTCTTGGTTTTATATTTTTCTATTTACATTTTAGTTTTATATTTTCTATTTACATTTTGGTATAAGATATGTACAAAGTATATTATTCAATTTAAGAAAATGTTGACATGAATACCGAAATAAGGATATCGTTCTGTACGTTGTAGAAGTCAGTAGTCAACATCTCTTAAACTTTCACCACCAAAGCTTTCGAGGCTCCTGAATAATCGTCTGAACTTGAGCCTTCTCAATTGTGAAGCTTTGATAGCTTCCCCCTAAACCGACAATCTTCTTTTGAGCAGTTTCAAAGCCTCTTTCAAGCTTACATAAGGTAAGTGTACAGCGGAAACCGTAGCAAACCACATCAAATATTGCTGCTCCTTTTAAGAATAATCATCTTGATTCACCGTTCGGGGGATCATCACATAGATCAGCAGTGTGTCATCTCAAACTTGAATAATTCTTCTCACATTTCTTCCCGCTAAAGTCTGAAGTAATGAATACCAAAAGTATCCAAAGACCACTTCCCCCAAGTAGTTGAAGTGATGCAATCAGTCTCATTGTATGAAGCCCAAAAACCGAAGCACACACTCAATCCCATAAATGAAGACGACAACGTAACATCAAGATCAATTAAGACCCGAAAATCCCCTTTTCTCCCTTCAGGAAATTGCCATTGTGAACCTCTTTTATCATTGGAAACTGTTTCTTACATCTCTTCCCCCACGTAGTTGGAATAATACACCAAAAGCCATGAGTTAAGACACTGATTTTCTCTGCGGTCATGACATTTGTCTTCCTGGAGTAACTTCAACTAAGAAGAAGTATAAAGTTCATCACTTGTACTCGTTGTGCATTCCGATGTATGTCTCCTTCCCCTTGCTGGTTTTGATACCTCAGAATCAGCAACTATATTTTACGCACATATACTTGAAATCTTGTGAGAAGAACAAACTTGGCTCAAATGTATCCTGTGAGAATCAACAGCTACCGAAACGCTCTCTGACTATCTTTATCAACCCTTATGTTCTGTCGGCTATTGTTGTGACCACTTGGTGAAGTAAACCCGATATACCAAACTTGAAACTGACGAGGAATTCCCCAAATTTGTTACTTAAGCTTGCACTGTTGTTGATTGAAGAACGATGCAGAAGAAAACCCCTAAGTACCCTTATACACTCAACAAAGAGCCAAAGCAAGTACAACACCTCTTGAGACTATCCACATCTGCATCTGCGTGTGACACTGAGCACTACAATGTAACTCCTTGAAGTGATAACTATAACCCTTGAGAACTACAATGTAACTCCTTACATCGGGTATAACTAGATAATCCAAGTCCCAATCATAAATTTTAAGCACGAGCAAGTTATCTTTGAAAGTCATGCATCCAACCAACCCCGACTTCAAGATAAAATAAGATCACGCCTTTGTGAAAGTCAACTTCAATCTCAATTAAGGGATGCCAAATAAACTCCGTGATCACTTGACATTCAATGTCCAAAATCTTATCTGTTTTGACATTTTAGCTGACATTTTCCTTTATGTTCTTGTAGTTGCTTTATAGAGTGCACATTGGAAGGAATAACCATCCGTGATGAAGAGGATTCTTCAGAACCTGGTTCTGGGAAAGGAATGCCAAAGAACGGATCATTATTCATGTGTGCAGCTTCTATATCATGAGAGTCATTATCAACACCTTGAGGAATAAGTGGAACATTAGGTGTTGAAGGAGAGTCGTATGACCATTTCTCAGATCTCACTCAACATGTAGTTTATTCACCCTTCTCCCCCTCAAAAATTGCAAATGACTGCCAACTGCCATTTTTGATTGAACGAGTGAATAAGAATACAATTAACGGTAAGTAGATCCACTTGATAACTGGCAATTTGTTTATTCACCCTTCTCCCCCTCAAAAATTGCATATGACTGCCATTTTTGATTGAACGAGTGAATAAGAATACCATCAATGGTAAGTGACTCAACTTGATGACTGACATGTAGTTTATTCACACTTCTCCCCCTCAAAAATTCCATTAAACGATGCCATTTTTTATTGAACAAGTAAATATGAACATACTCCAATGAACATTGATCCACTTGATGACTGAATGAGCATGGGAAGAGCATGAAGCTTGTTGATGAGAATGGTCATAAACAAGAAGATTTCTCTTCTTCCGAAGATAAAGCGCACTCAAGCGTACGCCTTTCTTTTCTTTGAGGAACGGGGCCTGGAGTGTTTTCAGCAGACACCATTATGTTGACATTGAGGCCCGAGGCTTGAACTGCAGTGTTCAAACGTCATTTGTCGTTGAAGATCGAGGCCTGAACTGATGTGAGCAGACGTCATTGTCGTTGAAGATCGAGGCCTGAACTGATGTGAACAGACGTCATTGTCGTTGAAGAACGAGGCCTGAACTGATGTAAACAGACGTCATTGTCGTTGAAGAATGAGGCTTGAACTGATGTGTTCAAATGTCCTTGTCGATGATGTTCATCAAGCTTGAATTGCTTGAACCCCTAATTCATGAGATATCAGTCTTTTCGGCACCCAAACCCTGAGTCTTTCCTTAATATGAGTGAGCGATGTACCTGTACTTAAGTAAAGACTACCTGCACTGACATTAAGAGTTTGTTTGCATTTATATGGGTTAGTGATATCAGCATCTAGACCATTTGGGGTTTCATTGTCAACCTTAGTTTTGCACATAGTGAACATATTTCTAACAGGTATCCATCTAAGACCAGCAATCTTAAAAATTCTACCCGTTGGTATCCACCTAAGACAAGATCTAGGAGTGTTTGGTTTCTCATGCATAGTCGAAGACTTGTTGAGAGAAACCCTTTGTCCTATAGCAATCTGCCTACCAGGTTTCTGAATAAAACTCTTTGGTTCTACGGGCTTGTTCTTGTTTCTAGAATTAGAGGATTGAACCTTGGCACGAGCATTCACTTCCTTCAGGAATTTTGTTACACAATTATCATGATTTGCCTTAAAAACACATTTCAGACAAGTTGAGCAAACAAAGTGTTTGGATTCAGAGAAAGATCTAGAATTCTTAGAGTGATCTGCTACGGGAATCGCTTTAATCGATACGCAACTACTCTTAGAAACAGGCAAATTCCAAGTCTTTTCATGTGTGTTTTTCTTAGCATCAACTAGGTTTTGATTCTGAACAATGTCTTTATGTCTAACATGTTCCTTTGGTGTCACAAATGACACACGCTTTGAACTAATCCTAGAAGAACAAGAGGCACTTATATGATGAGGTTTTGCAAGCGTATATTCCCTTTCCTTAGGTCTAGACTGTGAAGTGACTGGTTTTGACAAAACTTGTTTCGAATCAACTTGGGAGGAAACCGTGGTTTTGAGGATTTTGGTTGTTCAGATCTAAACGCAGTCGGTTGTCTAACAACTGATTGGTTTCTAAGTGGTGGTTTCCCCGAGATTGATGGTTTTGCAAACTTAGTGTTCACACTATTTCCTGTCAATTTGCTTTACTCGTTTTTCAACGCTGCAATTGTAAAACCCTTTTCCTGAAGTTGAGCTTTGAATTCATCATTTTTTGCAATCAAAGAAGTTGTTTGTTCTGTAGTCTTAGTTCTTGTTTCTTTGATAGAATCATACAGGTCTTTGTAATGTTTTTTCAAAGCATCATATTCCTTAAGTAATTTAGCCACTTTAAGTTCCAATTCGATGTTTCTTGTTTCAATTGCATCAATGTCATGTTTAACCTTGGCTTCATTACTTTTCTCATGCATATTAATTCGAGTTTTCAAATTGTTGATCGTTAAGTTTTTGGGTTGTAGCTGAGCTTTCAAATCGTTTATCTCAAAAAATTCACGAAATTCAGGAAATTCCGGATTATTACATGGTTTGTTAGTTTGTAGACTTTCTTCCTTTTGTTGTATTGATATTTCAAGTGAATTACAATGTTTTTCAAGTTGTAAGAATCTGTTTGAAAGTTCATTATAAATGTGGAAAACTAGAAGGGGGGTTGAATAGTTTTCACCGTTTTTCGAGTTTAATTTGCTTTGTTACTATTTGTTAGTTCAAAGGAAACAATCACAAATTAAGTTATCACACAATATAAACAAAAGGTAAAGAGATGAAAGATCAAACCACATAACACAAGTGTTTATAGTGGTTCGGCTTGCAAGAGATTCTTATCCTTGCCCTACTCCACTTCCTCGAGTTTCTTACTCGAGAGATATCTTTCACTAAGAAACAAACTCCCTTCAAGGTGGAGAAAACCTTTACACATCGCTTACTTCCTTTTCCGGTACAAAGCTAAACACTGGGTTCTTTACAAGGCAGAACCAACCTGACGTCGCCTATATACTTTACCGACACAAAGCTAGATGTCGAGTTCTTTACAAGGGTACAACCACTCCCTACACTCTTTGTGCTTTGAGGACTAAAGCACTAACCACACTCACTGATCAAACTGATACAAATGATAAGAAACACTTTAAGTGTTTACACAGAACCTACACTACAACTTGCAAACAGCCTGTTTGTTTGAAGCTTGTTGACTTGATCTTCTTTGCTACAAAAGAAACATCAATGATAAAGATATAACTACTTTGGTTAGTAACTAAAGTGAATGTATGTGTTTTTATTTCTAAGTGGATGATGAGTTCAAATGCCAAGTCTGCTATTTATACGCAAACCTGGTAGACCACCCACGGATCCGGCGGATCCCTCAAAAGGGATCCGTCTTTGTATAGAATTGGATCCGCGGAATTGACAGCTATTGTAACTCATGAAATCTCCTCAAATCTTTCCATATCTTAGTGTTGTCAAATCAATATCTTCCAATGTCAACTATATAACATGAGTATTTAATTAAGATATCACACAATCTTTACCAAGATTGTATTTGTGATGTATACCATGATGTCACCATGTAATTTTCAAATTAAAGTTTTCATTTAAGGAAATACACATGTATATGCATACAATATAATATTAGTGATCATGTTAAATGAAAGATGTGTTTTGAAAAAGACTTTAACTAGTATTTATAATTTGCTTAAAAGATATACCTTGTAATTGTCATTAACAAAACTAAGTAAAGATCGAAAAATATAAATAACGTTTTTGGGACGATATTTGTATTAACAATCTCCCCTTTTTTGTTGATGACAAAACATAAGGTATATTTTTGAGCAAGAGAATAAATATTGCATGAGTTCTTAAAAAATATATATTTTAAGTTTGTTTATTAAAGAAAAGTTTTGAAAAAATGCATGTACTGTGATGAATCACAGTTAATGCAAACTTAGTCCTTTCTCCCCCTTTTTGTCGAAACAAAAAGAAGAGGTGCGTAGCGGAATGCGATTTTGAGAACTTTAATAGCTCCCCCTTGTTTTATACTCCCCTAGATGGAGTAATCAAGGAAATGATGCATGAACCTACAAAACAAACGGTTAGAATATGAAATGCTTATGAAATGCTCCCCCTCGATGTATACTCCCCACTTCTCGAGTACCAACGTATACTTTTGAAGGGTATGATATGCTGCAAATGAAGTGTTAGTAATGAATGACTTCTAGGAAGAAGTAGAATGCATGTGAGGTGTTCTTCCAAACTAGCCTTTCAATATGTTTTGACTTAAAAAAGTCAAAGTAAGTGTCTGATCATTATTTGTACCTAAAGCAATCATGATATAGAGTACAACAAGCTATATAAGGATGTTAGTTATCAAAGATAATGATAATATGCAATATGTTAATCACTCATAAACATAAGATATCATATTCATATATATTGAAAATTTTGTGACAAAAGTTACAATGATGTTACAAGTACCGAAAGACATCCTAAAAAGTCCTAAACGTTTAGATGCTCAAGAATGTGATTCAAAATGAACCTCATTTCATTTTTGGAGTTCATGCACCAAAAATGTTTGTCCGTTGAGCTATGTGGACGGTTCTTTCACACATGCTAAAATCATGGTAAAGACGACCGAGCGGAAGAGTAAGTTAATTTTGTTGTGGTGGTGGTAGAAGTGATTCTTGATTTAAAAGTTTTGTGCATGAGTATTTATGATGATAGTATTGACTAATCTTAATGAAACCAAAGGTGTTCATCTTGTATGTCTAAAAAAAATGGAAGCAGGCTTGAGTCATGATTAATCAATTTATGTGTCAAAACAAGATACTATTAGATAACTATTAATTATATTAAAGCATAATCATTCATTGAAAATTTGTTTCTGACAAAAGTCTCAAACATGAGATTACACATGAAGGTTCCTAAAGACGATGAAATCTTAAGAGTAATTCTTAAGAGTACATAGCGATGATACTACAAACTTCTATGGAGTGGAATTTGCTTGTTTTGATGATGACATGATAGAGGCAAGCCATTTAGTTTCTAAATCACTAGTGTCGTAGAGGTTAGAGTCAAGATTGTTGTCATCTTGAGTGTTAGTTTTATTAATCCACATGGATTCATCGAAGTGTTGAAGTGTGGTAAGTATGTCATGTGATGGAAAATTTAGTAAGCTTGAAGATGGGGATGAGTTTCTTTCATTAGGTGGTGATGATTGTGGTGAGGAGACAATTGTTGTGGAAACACTCAGTGAAGAGACAATTGGTGTGGTGTCAATTGATGTAATTCTAGAAGATGAAGTGTTGCGTATGGGTGATGTTGTTGTACTAGATGAATTTGTAGCGGATGAAGTTGATCTTGAAGAAGAGGATATGTTGACTATGGGAGTCATAATAGGAGTTGTTGTGGTGTCTGTGGATAAAACAGGAAAGGTTACATTATGAACTGGGTTTGCATACCAGTAAGGTTTGACGCTAATTCTAGCTGTTCGTCTGTGTGGTCTAGACATGTGAGGTTGGTTGAGAGACTTCCAGGAGATGATTTGTGATTTTTTTTTTTTTTTTTTTTGGAGGTTTAGTGTGCTATGATCATCTCTAAGGTTCTAATTTATACTTCCTAATTGTATGGAAATTGGTGTTTGGATTAAATGAGTGTGAATTTCCAGGACTTGAAACAAGATAAAGTAGCTTGTCCTATTGACAAAGTCAAACCATAGAAATGGAGTTGACATAAGGATGTGCAGAAAAATGACTCAAAAGGGTTAAATGTGATTGATTCACAGATTTCAATAGAGTAAGTGCAGTCTGTGTGTGATGGGACAGAACAGATAAATCAAATTTTGCAGGGAAATATTTTTTGAATTTCATAATGGTTTCTAATGATTTGAAACAAAGATTTTTGCAGGTCATATCAAGGAAGTCAATCCATTGAGCTTGGGTTGAGTAATGTGTTGGGGATTTGCAGTAAATACAAGGAGATAGTGGAAAATCTTATGATTTGATGTTTCCACGGATTTGACGGATCCCTAAAAAGGGTTCCTTCTTCGTATCAGTTTGGTAACTCACACCTAAGATTCAAAAATTTAAATTTTGGTGGGAAATTTTGTTCTTAATTATCTAAGGGTTCCTAAATCCTTCTAAGATGATTAATGATCAGTGGATGAATTCTTAATGGTACTAGAAATTAAAATCTAAGAATCGGGATGAGTCGAAAGGGTTTTAGAATTTTTTTTGCTGAATATCCTGTGGATCCAAATGGGATCAAATGTGGAGCTAAAGTATGGGATCCGCTACATCCGCAGGTTTGTGGGTGACGGAACCAACGATATCAATTGGCGGAGCCAAGTTGTGGGATCCGCCGGATCCGTCTTTCAATTTTTTTTTGAAGTTAACAGAACACATGTCGAATCTCCTGTTTTTCGATGAAAATTCGAAAGTTCACCTAGACCTTATATATTATCTAATATGTATATCAAAACAACCAAATACACAGAATAAAACACAACCATGTATGAAAATAAACTTGATCATTAAGCTTCATCATGAACGATGTTATGCCAAACAGTGGCACAAGTCTGGAAAATTGATAACCATGTACGTTATCATTAGTTTAAGTAGAGCTAAAACACATAAACATAAAGTATTACAGACATGTCTTAACAAACATAGAAATATGACCATATTAGATCTAAAGGACAACTGTTCCAAACGCTCATTTATTCTCGCTTGTCTTTTAATAGTTTGAGTATTTTCTTTTGATCTTTTCGGAGTTTCATCATCCATCGTCCTGCACACTTTAGAACTCCCTTTGTTTGTTGGCTTTCGCAGATTCATTTTTTAGAGATGGAAGTTGACTCAAGTAGTCTAGTAGCGGGAGTTTTGAGTTAGGTAATCCATCTTCATCACTAGCTGATGAAGATGATGAAGATGAAGATGAGTGGTAAGCTCGTTTCCCTTTTCCTACTGTCACTCTATGGTCACTAAGAGGGACAAAGGTGTGTTTGATTTTGGGGTAATCTGGGACAAAACCAACAGAATTTGGAAGGATAGGAGTGGAAGTTTTGAACAAACGAGTGAGTAGAATTCCATATGGCAATGCGGTTTTCCCTAGGACACGTATATCAACCATCCTTTTGGCGATATAGTAAGCAAGATTGAACTTTTGACGAGTTGAAATACAATAGAGCATATAGCACAATCCAGCATTCACGTGATCTTTGTTACCAATAGTACTAATGACATTTGATCTTAGAATTTCTTCAAGTCTCTTAAACTCGGGTTTGAGCTCATTGAGTTCCATGGCAAATGGATCTCGATTGACATCTTTGCCCCGAAGTTTCTTAATTGGATTGGTTCTATGTTTGAAAAGATGATCTCGGATAATTTCTTTAGGAGTTAGAGGAGTGTCATATGGATGTTCCCGTCCTAGGTTTGAATCAAGAATGGTTAGGGGCCATTTGTCAGAGTAGAAGCAAGTTCCTTCACTTGGGATGCGTAACACTTTCCCAAAATGGTCTAAAGGAAAATTGTAGGAGTTTTGGTTCACATTGAAGTTGATGCTAAATGATCCATTGTCATCAGAAACAAGTTTTACTGAGGCATAAAATTCGAGAATGAATCGAGGGATGATAGGTTCATCTATGTCGAGAAGTGAGTCAAATTGAATGGTGGCCATTTGTTCACGAATGTTTGTTTCTTCTAGAAATGAAGAGTCTACGGTTCTGCCCTCATGAACATACCGATTTTCTAACGCTTTGAAAATTTTGACTTGAGCTTCAGTGAGTCCCTTTGTTTGATGATGGTTGGGTAAGTACTTTTTAGTTTTCTTGTGATCGTAGTTAGTGGCAGGAGGCATGATATTTCCTAGACACAAAGAATTATATAGTTTTAGTTAATATAATCTAGGATACTTGAACTATGTACTCAAATATGGTGGTGTGGTTATCCATTTTGATGAAGACACATGTTTTGTGAAAATCAGGTTGTAACCTGGACAATTTTGTTTTTGTATTAACAATGTTCAAAAGTCTAGTTATGAAAGGATTTGACCAAAAATGAGGTTAAATTAAGATGATGTCCAAGAGAACTTGTTTTAGAGATTTCTTAGGTTAAAATACAATTCCTAACTAAGATGAAGAATATACTATGAATCTTAGTATGAATTTGAGTCTAATTAAGATTAATTGTCTGATATGAAAATGTATGATCCCTAATCGATTTATAGATAAATGCAAGAAATTGAAATGAATTGGTGAACTTACAGTGAGTGATTAAGCACGAGTAAATATGAGATGAAGGAACTAATTTTTGAGTTTTGGGATGGTAATGGTCGACTATGAGTTGGTGTTGATGATTTAATTAAGTGTGTAATGCAGTAAGGAGTGTTTGGTAATTCATAGTCTGATTTTTCAAATCACGGATCCGGCGGATCCTTCAAAAGGGTTCCGCCCTTGTTGTTAATTGGATCCGCAGGATCAGAACAAGGTTTTGGTATTTTTGTTTTTGGTTAAACTAAGATTTGGACGAATGTTAAGATTACTTCTAACTTTTGGTACAAGGAACGGAGATTTGTTTGTAAGAGGATTTTGCACTGTTATCCTTTTTTTGAGAGACTTTCTCAATACAACATATTGTATCCTCTGTTCAAATTGGGAATGAAGATAGAACAGTAGAGCTAAGTATTTGCTGAGATGAATGGTTGCAAGGTTTATGAAACAAGAGAAAATTGGTAATAGTGACTAAAGTTATAGACTACGGGTATTTTCTCCACACTTTGCCTTAACCACTTAAGTATCAAGAAATGTTTGTTTCTTAGTGACTTGTGGTACAATGTCTCACATTGGTACACAACATGTTTAGAGATCCACCTGATTGTTATGATTTTATTATTTATGTTTTTAAGTGTTTGATGAATTTGTGTAGGGATCATCTTTGAGAGTATAGTCATACACAAGGTTTGGTGTTCTAGTTATATGATAGCGTATTTTACTTAATGTATCACTACTTTTAAGGTTATCTAATGAATTTACTATTTTGATCCTTAATATGAGTGTTTTTCATGTGAATGATTTTTATCCTAAATTTGCATGATTGAGATGAGTGAAAACATCTTTATTCCTAGTTGTAAGGCACTTGGAGATCTAGAATGAAGTTTTACTTATCATGCATGATTTTTTATCATAGCCTATCTTGATAAGGAGATGAAATATTTCTTAACGAAGAGTAGGTTCTACTAAGTTTGTTTGTGTTTTCACAGCTTTAAGATGTTTTGTTTCAAGCTAGTGTGTATGGGAATAGGAGAATGTGCTTTTCCTATATGTTCGTAAATTATTTTTCAAATTTAATTTGATAACTTTGATTTATGCTCTTATTTCTAGAATTCTTATATTAGGTTCTAGAGAAAAACTAAATTATTTTAATCTTAATGTTTTCTAATGGATGGGATTTGGCTAGTTTGAACATTATCACAAACAATGTTTGTTTAGACCTATGTATTATCTTTATGAGTTTCGGAGAGATAAACCTTTATAATATGGTGAGATTATCCTAATTTTCTTCCAAGTACTTCAAGATATCTCACGGTTATGAGTAGTTAAGTTAGAACTTACTTAGGAACATTCATGGATGTGACAATCACAAGTGTGTTGGTTAAATTTTATCTTGGTTAGAGTCCTTGCAAGTTCTTTGAACTTATCCATGTATGGGTATTACCTAAGTGTTGAGATATAGCACAAGAATATGAGACAACACTTGTCCTGAGGTGATATATCCGGTTTTTGCAAAGGCCAAAAAACTTTTTCTAGTAATCATACTATCTTATACACATAAAATTTCTATTATCACAGAAGTAGTAATATTCAATCACATCACCAAGAAATAGGTATGAAATTAAGAATTATTTATGAGAATAATCATCATGAGTAGAGTTATGAGAGTTTATACCTTTTTCGATGATTAATACCAAGAGTGCTATTGATCGAGATGAGATATCTTTGTATCCATCAATGTATCTTGGGATTAAGTAAGATCATAAAGACCAAATCCTTTTAAGCATACCTAAAGAAAACTTGAGTGTTTGGTCCCCAATATCTCATGGGTCCTTTTTGGGTTAAACAACATATTACCATGGTTCACTAATATCTCCGAGACAGTCAAATGGAATTTGTTTACTAAGCTCATTTCCTATGTATGAAGATGATTCTACTGTTGTTTTAACTGTATCCCTACCTTTGATCGTTTTAGAATTAGTCTTTCTTGAATGTTGATTTTTCTGTTCTTCCACTGTACTCACGGATCCTTTGTTTATACTACGCGGATCCAAAGTTTTGGATCCGTGGGTTACCAACTCAGTTGGTGTGATTTTATTTTCTTTTATCGTGTGACTCTCAAAATCACTTAATTGACCATCTTTCATGAAATCAGGTTTGAAGCTACCATGAGATGATTTAAGAATTCTCATAGTGTCATCTGCACAGTTTATGTGTTTATTGAATCTTTGAAACTTGAGATTTTGTTTTATGTATTTGCTTAGTGTGAGTTTATGCAACTCTAATTTAAGTTTTATTTCTTGACATGATACACAACATTTAGTTTCCATATTGTCTTCCAAACTTTTAACTTTTTCTTTCAACTTATGTATTTTATTTATCAAGTATTCCTCTTTGGTTTTCAAGATCTTATTTTTTTTTTATGACGTTTATAATGAGCTTACTCAATCTATTGTGTTCTATATCTAATATGTCATAGTCATTAAACATGTATGAAGAGTCATAGGTTACCTTTTCTGTTTTGTTAGCCATAAGATCTACTTTGTTGTCTTTTAGCATATCTTTGTTACCTTCACTGTTGAAACTAGATCTGGCTATAGTGCTAGAGGCTATTATCTCCTTTTTGCCTTTAGGTATCTCCGAATCTTTTTCCATTGTTGCTAGATGAACTTTGAGGTATCCTATGAGCTCGTCCAGTGTCATCCTTGAATGATCCTTAGAATCTTCAATATTTGTTGCTTTAGCTTTCCATTTCGGGTTAAGATCTTTTAGAAATTTCCTGTCAAAATACTTACTAGAAACGGATTCATCAAGAGCTTTAGGTGAAATATTGTGTCTAGCTAAAGTACTATCAAAGGTTTCATTTTCAGAGGTAGCAAGTTGATTGTATTGATGAACAAGATGATCAAATTTGCTAACTTTTACTTGTGAGTTTCCTTGATAGGTATCTATATCCCAACCATCCGAGTAATCATTATTAATAATTTTATTTTTTAGATCTGAGTCTTTTGACATTTCAAAATGGACTATAAAGCTGTTTGTTTTAAAGGTTGGTGATCTTTGCAAGGATTTCCCTTCTTTAAAGTTTTCAAAATCGATTTGATCGTTTCAAGTTTTAAAATACAGTTTATTTTAAAAATCTTGAGTGACCCGCTCTGATACCAATTGTGGAAAACTAGAAGGGGGGTTGAATAGTTTTCACCGTTTTTCGAGTTTAATTTGCTTTGTTATTATTTGTTAGTTCAAAGGAAACAATCACAAATTAAGTTATCACACAATATAAACAAAAGGTAAAGAGATGAAAGATCAAACCACATAACACAAGTGTTTATAGTGGTTCGGCTTGCAAGAGATTCTTATCCTTGCCCTACTCCACTTCCTCGAGTTTCTTACTCGAGAGATATCTTTCACTAAGAAACAAACTCCCTTCAAGGTGGAGAAAACCTTTACACGTCACTTACTTCCTTTTCCGGTACTAAGCTAAACACTGGGTTCTTTTACAAGGCAGAACCAACCTGACGTCGCCTATATACTTTACCGACACTAAGCTAGATGTCGAGTTCTTTACAAGGGTACAACCACTCCCTACACTCTTTGTGCTTTGAGGACTAAAGCACTAACCACACTCACTGATCTAACTGATACAAATGATAAGAAACACTTTAAGTGTTTACACAGAACCTATACTACAACTTGCAAACAGCCTGTTTGTTTGAAGCTTGTTGACTTGATCTTCTTTGCTACAAAAGAAACATCAATGATAAAGATATAACTACTGTGGTTAGTAACTAAAGTGAATGTATGTGTTTTTCTTTCTAAGTGGATGATTAGTTCAAATGCCAAGTCTGCTATTTATAGGCAAACCTGGTAGACCACCCACGGATCCGGCGGATCCCTCAAAAGGGATCCGTCTTTGTATAGAATTGGATCCGCGGAATTGACAGCTAATGTAACTCATGAAATCTCCTCAAATCTTTCCATATCTTTGTTTGTCAAATCAATATCTTCCAATGTCAACTATATAACATGAGTATCTAATTAAGATATCACACAATCTTTACCAAGATTGTATTTGTGATGTAACCATGATGTCACCATGTAATTTTCAAATTAAAGTTTCCATTTAAGGAAATACACATGTATATGCATACAATATAATATTAGTGATCATGTTAAATGAAAGATGTGTTTTGAAAAAGACTTTAACTAGTATTTATAATTTGCTTAAAAGATATACCTTGTAATTGTCATTAACAAAACTAAGTAAAGATCGAAAAATATAAATAACTTTTTGGGACGATATTTGTATTAACAATAAACTTCTTTTTCAACCATATCATTCATTTTGAAAAGCTCAACCTTAACCAAAGGACTTATAACTTGATCATGTTCAACATCCTGGTCAATTTCTCCCCCCTTATGACTCATATTTGTTAAATCAGGAGTGGTATTGCTATCAGCCTTTTCCAACAGATATGTGTCATAAACAGGTTCAGATTGATCAGTATGTTGTTGTTCACTAGCAAGGACATTATGTTGAACAGTTAAATGTACCTCAGCAAATGGCACTTGGTCATTTACTGGTTTGATATCAGCATCCACACCATGTTTGATATGAGTCACATAACTGCTGCTTGTATCATGCTTATCTGACTTTGTCCCACTGCATTTTGTGACAACTGAACTAGCACCCAGTGCTTTACTCGAATCAACCTTAATCTCTCTTGATTGCATCCGACTTTCATTCATCTTGATGTCATACTTTAGTTTGTGTTGTGCTCTTTCCTCAATGTACTTCTTAACATTATCCATGTGTTGGAGTAATGTTTCTCTAAACATGTTAACTTCAATTCCAGTGTAATCAGTAAAACACTTTTCTGTCATTTGACTGTCATAATCCCAAGTGTATTATGAATTGATGAACAATTGAAGTTGTTTGTTGATCACCCGAAGAGCAGCCATGGATCCAATTTCATGAAATTCTTCTTTGTCAAGTTGTTGTTCTAGTTGATCTAAGTTTAGGAACATAGTGCCTATGAAAGTCTGAACATCTTGACCAAAGAGTGATGCAAATGCTCGTTCGAATCCTCCCATGGATCCAAGTCTTTTCTGAGAGAATCTTGAGATGTGAATGAATTAGTCGAAAGCATTCTATGCGACTTTCCTTTGCATCATCGTGCAATTGTTGTGGCTGATGCAACTCTCTCTCTTGCGAATTCGAGCACAAAGATTCCATATTAGCAATATCTGACCCAAAGACGTTAGTCTGTTCAAAAACGTTTGTCGGCTGTACTTTGTTGGGAATCTTATGTTCATCGATCATGTCGTACAATTTGAGTACCTCAGCTATGACTGAATCCGAAGTGTTTGACATGATATGAACGTTCACGGGATTTTACAATTCTATGATTTAAACCGAGAAATTGATTCTTTCGCGGGATTTTACAAAAATCAAGAATAAACCGTGATTTGATTACTTGAATGTGTTATGATAAAGTATGGTGGACTTAGTGATCTGTTGTATAGTTGTGATTTGGTTTTGTTGATGCAAGTTGTTACGGTGAAATTATGGTCTGAAAACTTAAAACCTCAATAACTTCATTTTGGAGCGATTTTAGGCTTCGAAAGTTGGGTTGAATGAATAAATTTGTTCAATGTGTCCTTCTCCTTGGTCTCGCGGTCATTTTGAAAGGTAATTCGCTGAAAACGGAGTTACGGTTCAAAAGTTATGGCCGTTTGAAGTTTTGACGTAAAAAGTCAACTTTGGTCAAAACAGAAAGCTCAAAACGCAAAGACCTCAAACCGCAGTACCACAAACCGCAGAAGACACAAACCGCAGAATATCACAAACCGCAGAAGACTCAAACCGCAATACCACAAATAGCAGAAAACTCAAACCGCAGAGTACTACAAACCACAGAAGACACAAACCGCGGAAATCACAAACCGTAGAAACCAAAACGCAGAAATGTCAAACCGCAACCTTGGTCAAACCGCAAGACTAGTCAAACCGCAAGACTGGTCAAACCGCAATAAGTCAAACCGCAACACCTCAAACCGCAAGAAGTCAAACCGCAGTGCAAAACGACAAACCGCAAAAGACAAGAAATGACAAACCGCAGCAGCTACAGGACAAGACGTCACTATCAGTCCTTTTTGTCGTGTTTCCCGTTATGGTTAACCTCCAAACCGCAGTTAGAATTTTGGCCAAACCGCAAACAATAATTTCCTAAACAAACAAAAACCGCAGCGAAGAATCTTTAACGAGGGACAAACCGCAGTGATGAATGTACAACCGAGACACAAACCGCAGTCAAGAAAAAACTTTGAATCTTCCAAGAACCACACCAAATCAACCGTAGGATGCCAAGAAACTATGCTAAAGATCGATGTGAACACAAAAGTACCAAGTTTTAACGTTTTACACCACAAACAAAGATCAAACCAATGTTTTCCTTTCTTTTCTATTCGACCTACAAAACACAAAACAAAAGTGCCAAAATCACAACACCAATCCATGAATATGCAATAACTAGAACCTAACCATGGCTCTTGATACCAATTGTAGTATATTCATAACACTTAATAACACATAAGATGTGATCTTGGCCGATTGTTTTAGAGAGAGAAAGAGAGAATGAGGTTGGGAACTTTTAGAGAGAGAAAGTGAAGTAATATTAGATTTAGAATAATGAGGAGTTCCAACCCTCTCCCTAGGTGGAGAGGGGTATTTATACTTACAAACATATGTGCCCCGAGTGGGCTGTAGAGTGAGCTGACAGTGGGTAACGACCCGACCCACTCCACAAATACTAATTGTAACTAAGCTAATAATAATAATACTAATAATCCTACGAGCTAGTTAATGCTAACAGATACTCTGGGTGACCGAGTCTTCACATGAATATTTATATTCCTAACAAACTAGCTAGTGCAAAATGAGAACACATTGGATCTATTTATAATGGAAGACTTTCAAATGCTTAATAGTGAAGTCAAGATCATGATGGGCTAGCCATTAATGAGCATGGTCGAGTGACATGGGGGAGGAAGAAAATTTGAGGTCAAGCCATGCTTTGAAAATCTTGGCTCCATTTTTTAAGGCTTTTGTTTCTTGTATTAATCGTTGTAGAAAAATTGTCTAGTGATTAATTATGGAACTAGGGGGGCGGCACACTTGTAAAACTAGAAGTAGTAGATTTAATTTTGATACAAATGTGTATATATTATGTGTATTGGGTATTAAAAATAGGTGTTGGTTGTTGGTTCGGTGGTTAACAAAAGTCATACGTAATTAAACGTAAGATATAAAGAAATTACTTTAGGCGTCAGGAAATATTTTTGGAACTTTGGTAATAATTTTGGAAGTATAAAAATACTTTAGAAACAATCGTCGGGAGAATTGGGTATATCGGGTGTTAAATCTTAAATAGCGAATAGCATTTGTTGAATTGACAACCGTATGTTGATATAGAAAAGGCAATTGTTTTAGGGTTTTAAAATTGTGAACCGGAGTAGAAACAAGGTACCGAGGCGTTGTGAACTAAATATAGTCTAACTTCATAGTGTTCAAAAGAATTGTTCCTCGTTTTATAGTTATTTATAAAAAATGTTCTTGTAAAAATCTCAAGGTCGTAAATTTGAGCTTGAAAATAAATGTTGACGTGGAAAATTACGGGTTGTCACAGCAGTATTGATGGCTTCTCCCCAGAACTATTTAGGGAGAGATTATCCATTGATCATAGTTCTAACTGCTTCTATCAGTGTTCTGTTTCTTCTTTCTGCCACTCCGTTTTGTTCAGGAGTACATGGGAAATAAAAGTTTTGTGATATTCCTTTTTCATCACAAAAATTCTCAAGCTTGCTATTTTTGAATTCTGTCCCATTATCACTTCTCAGTTGTTTCACCTTTTCATCATTGAGGTTTTCCATTCGTCTGATAAATGACATGATATACTCAGCTGCATCACTTTTCTTCTTTACACAGAACACCCAATTGTACGTTGAGTACTCATCGACAATGACCAGGGTGTATTTGTTGTGATTGATTGTTTGGGGTGTGACAGGGCCAAACAAGTCCATGTGAAGAAGGTGAAGACATTTGTTTATAGAAAATGATTGCTTGGGTCTAAATGAGGCTCTTTTATGTTTTCTTTTCTCACAAGCTGAGCACAATTTGTCCTATGAGTATATGAGAGAAGGAAGACCAGCAACCAAGTTTGGTTTAGCTAAAATGTTGATGTTTTTGAAGTTGAGATGTGATAGTCTCTTGTGCCAGAGCCAATTAGCATTAATTGAGGATTTGGCATAGAAGTAGGTCTTTGAACTTCCTTGAGCAGATGTCATGTTGATGACGTATACATCCCTGATTCTTGGAGAGATTAAAACAACTTCATTCCTTTGATTGAAAATCGTGCCTTGTTTCTTGGTGAACAGAACTTTAAAGTTATCATCACACAGCTGACTGATGCTGATGAGATTGTGTTTCAGTCCGTTCACATAGGCAACTTTTGCGAAACTTATACCATTGTAGTTAACTAAACCAAATCCTTCAGTGTTCCCTATTGAGTTGTCCCCAAAGACCACTGTTGGACCTAGTTTCTCAGTGTATCTGTGCAGATACTGCTTTACTCCTGTCATGTGTCTCGAGCATCCACTATCTAGATACCAGACTGATCTTTCCATATCACCCTGCACAGATACATTAGAAATGGTTAGTTTCTTTTATGAACCCACTTTTCAGTGGGTTCATGAGACTGCTGTATAGCAGTCTTGGATGTCCTCAAAGGAGGAACAGATTGAGTGGGAGCTATTTTGATGTAAAATCTCGCTTCATGATTATAGCTCCCACAGATTTGACAACCTGGATATTCAGCACACTCATCAAAGTGATGATTATTAAGTCCACACTACTTGCACTATTTGTAAGTTTTTGAGTGTTTGATCTGTGGATTTTGAGATTTGAGATGTCTGAGTGTTCTCAGCATAACCATGTGGTGCTGATGTTCCTTGGTCAGGTGATCAGTTCCTTTGCATACATTACATAGTGTGGAGAAATTAATTCTATGTTTATGTTTAATAGAGGTTGAGCTTGAACATCCTAACCGAGGTGTTGAGGTGTCAGTGATTAATGGTGATGTGGTCAGTGGTTGAATTTTCTCTTTTAACCCTTGAACTTCTTCAACAAGATTTGTCAAGAGTTGCTCAGGGAGGGTGATTAATTTTGATGATATGTCAGAGGTTTTCTTTTGTAAAGGTCTACTAGAAGTTTTTTTCATATATACCTCGACAACTTCATCTCTCTCTTCAAAGGTTTGTCCTGTGAGAGAGATATTGCCAACATTCTTGGTGGAACCTTTTGGATTCATACCCATGAGTTTGGACAAGCTGGTAAGACTATTAGTACTCACTGATTCGCTATCAGTGAGGCTGTCATAAGTAGGGGTGAGCAAAACCGACCGAAATCGACTCGTCCCGAAAAATCGACCGAAACCAACTCTTCTCGGTTAGGTATTCGGTTTTGGTTTTCCCGAAGTTCGGTTTCGGGATAGGTCGGGTCGGGATTGGTTCGGGCCAAAAACCGAAAACATACAAACAAAACCGAGAAAACCGACCGAAATCGACTCATCCCGAACTGAACCGAGTAAACCGAGTAATTTCGGTTCGGTATTCGGTTTTGGTTTTGTAGAAACTCAGTTTTGGGATGGATCGTTTCGGGTCGGGACGGGTCGGTATGGGCTCGATGCTCACCCCTAGTCATAAGTGCCCTGAGAACTTTCAGAGACTTGATGAGATGAACATAATACTCTTTCAGTGTCAAACATTGGCATGTCTTTAGAGAAGTTATTTTCTTCACCGTATAGGATGTAAACCGTAGAGGGGGGGGTGAATACGGCCTCTTCGACTTTTAGAGTGTTTAAAAACTTTAACCCACGAAGAGTACCAAGCGGTTTACACAACAACAACCACTATAACAATCTCAACCAAAGAATATAAAGTAAGTAAAGAGACACCACGATATATACTGGTTCGGGATTGGGGTTTATACCATCCGTACGTCCAGTTGCAAATCCAAGACACTATACTATTCACTAAGTATAATCCTTTCGGTGGACTACAAACCGTTACAACTTTGCTCCACCGATATGCAATAAGATCGGCGCTCACTAAGAAGAGCTACTCCCCAACGGTATTCCGCCCTCGGAAACCACCCTCAAGGACTCGTGATTCAACTTAACCACTAAGACCACAAAGAATTCCCACGGAAGTATCAAACCCCGACTAGATCCCCAATGATCTAGGCTTGGTCACCTCGACACAAGACTTCCCATACAACCAAATCGAATAAATAAATGTTTGATTGTTCAATCAAGCCTTAACCTAGCCTAGAGACTCGATTGTAGTAGAAAGGGTAAGGAGAAGAAGACCTTCGACACAATCACAAGAATGGATTAGGTTTTTGTGATTCTTCCCTTGCAAGGAGATGTGTTCTTTCAAATGATGTTTATGTCAAAGATCAAAACACAAGATATAATTAGAGGATTCAGAGAAAAGATATAAGAGAGAAAGAATAATCACAAGGGGTGAGGAATACAAGAGCCAAGGGTGGGGTATTTATAGGCCAAGACCCAAGTTGTGAAAAACTTTAACAAGGCCGGCGCACTGCTGGCGTGTCGGAGCGCCAGCGACGCGCCAGGCGTCTGCAAAGATTTTTCCTCGGGTTTTGGCTTTTAACTACCCGACCTTGCTAAACCCCCAATTGTACTTCACACTTTGACATTAACATTATTTATCCTCAAGGTCAACCAACTCAAATAGCCAATTCGTAAAAATATTTTATCAAGTGTTTAAGTTAAAACCAATTATAAAAGAGAGAAGGGTAGAAGGGATAATTGGATAAGGGTTAGTTTGGGTATTCCTTACAAGGCATAGAAAAGAAGAAAGAATATGCCATGGTATATTCCTTTGCTTGGAAAGGAACTGTTGATGTTAGAGATAGAGAGAGAGGGAAGAATTTGAATTTAAAATTCAAATTATGTGAGAGGGAAGTGAGAGAGTGAGGTTGGGTTAAGGTGAACCATGGTTGAGTTAGAAGAGTAACCATGGTTGGGTGAGAAGAGAATATCCAAGGGAATATCCAATCCTTGGAGAGAAAGGTGAGATGAAGGTTGAGATGAGTTTGGGTGAGTTGGAAGTGATGTGATGGAAGGGAGTCTAAGGTTTGAAATTCAAATTTGAATTTGAAGTGTGAGAGGAGAGTGAAGAGATAAGGTAGTGCGTGAGTTAGATTGGATGTGAAATGGATGTGATGGGGACCTAAGGTGAGATTCAAATTTGAATTCCCATGTGATGAAATGAGTTAGCTAGTGTGTGAGGGAAGGAAAGGGTTGTGAGGGAAGTGTGTGTAATTTGAATTTGAAGTGAGGAAGAGAGTGTAAGAGAGTGAGTTATAAGGATGGGATGTTGAAGTGATGGGGAGCCTATGTGTTGAGATTCAAATTTGAAATTTGAATGATGGAAGTGAGAAAGAAGGTAGTTTGTGAGGAAGGTTTATCTGTTTTGAAATGAAGGTTTGGATGAACAGGGTGATGTGGTGGAGAAATCCTAGTGGTTAGATTGGAATGTTGAGAAGGGAATGTTTGGAAGATATGGTATGGGTATGTAGGAGATAAGAAGCTCATGGAAGTACTAAAGGTGTAAGGGAATATTAAGAGAATGTTGGGGGTAAGATTTAGGAGGATTTTGAAATAGTTGGAGGATTAGTTTGGTGTAGAGAATAATCAAAGGATTGATTATGGCTTCATCACAATGTCATTAAGAAAGGAAAGAGTTGACAAAGATGATTATGGTTGAGAAAATCCTTTTCTTAAAATTTCTTACGGTTGTCAATTCAACGAACTATATTCGTTATTTAAAAATTTAACACCTGATATAACCCAATTCTCTCAACGATTATTTTTAAGGTATTTTTATACTTCCAAAAAGATTACAAAAGTTCCAAAAATATTTCCTGACGCCCAAGGTAAAATTCTTTATAACTTACGTTTAAATACGTATAACTTTCGTTAATCACCAAACTAACAACCAATATATATTTTTAACACCCAAGACATACAATATATACACATTTGTATCAAAACTACTCATCTAATCCTAAAACTACCCATTTTCCGCCCCCTCCCTTGTTTTGTAAATAATTAAGTAGACAAAATAGCACATGGCCATTAATTAGCCTCCAAAACCCCCCAAAACATGGATACTTGGAGGCTTGACCTCCAAAATTGTTCCCTTGACCCTCCTTGACCGGCCACCCCCCTCCCCCTAGACAAATCATGATTTTTGACTTTCCTATTCAACCTTTGAACAATTTCAAGTATAAATAAGACCTAATACCCCTCATTTTTGCACTACTAGCTAAGTAAGAAAAAAAAATCCTACCTTTTTTATACATACCATTCGACCCACTTTGGATCCAAGGAGAGGAGAAGAATTTTTTGTGGCTAAGATCAAGTATATTAAGGCACATTAGCAAAGGTTTGGAGCATAAGTCTTGTGGTTAAGCAAGTAATTTACAACTTCCATCTCCCTAATCACTCTTGTAAGTGATCTTACTAACACTTCATGATTTTCATGTTTTACATGCTTGTCAAGTATCTATACTTATTATCACTTGGTACATGTTGATAAAATTTACATTTATAATGATCCTTTAACAAAGTTTAAGTTTTAAACAAGTTCTTATTGCAAAATAAACCCTATATATACATATATGTTAGTAAATTTTGGAGATAAAGACTTTGATGATCATTCACATGGACTTTGAATATTGTTAAGTTTATGTTTAGAGCACTATTATTATGTTGAGGAGATCATGGGTGAACTAGGACAAGATTTGAAGTAGTTTGGAATGGGATAGAAACTAGAAAACACACTTTTGAAACATCTATATGAGCTGCTGTCCCGTTTTGTAAAAACTAGAGAAATCAGTAGGTTGTGAGTAATTTTTGGCTAGAAATATATAAAATAGACTCAATAACAAAAACGTGGTCGCTTGAATGAGTTAAAACAGGCTTATAACGAAAAAGATACGCTATTTTCAATTTAGACGACAAAAACTACATTTTCAGGAAAATCTGAAAAATACATTCTGTCCAGAATTTTGTGAAGTGAAAAACTGAGGTTAAATGATGTTTAGGCTAGCCGAGACCTTGAAAAGCCTAGAATATACTTAAATACCTTCGCGGGGATAGGTCAAACTTACGAAACGGAGTTACGACAGGAAAATTATGACCAAAAGAATGTTTGCGGCAACATATAGATTAGACAGCTTCTATTTTGAAAGCTGTTAGGATTTTTAAAAGTGGATTTTGGACCTTTTAGTGTACATTTTTGTTAAAATGGCATATACGGAAATGGTAGAACAATGTATATACTTATTAGACGTGTTAGAGAATTTTTAAATATATATTAACTCGACGATTAAAACTTGGTTATGAGATAAACAAGTTATGTTTTCTAAAAAGTGGTGATTTCTAATAAAGGATCAAAATGACGCAATTATATCTTGACAACAAATATTACAACAACATGTACAAGTGATGAAGTAGAGTATGAACTTGCATGCTTGACCTTGTTTTCGAAGCTTAAGACATATGTATATTTAGGTCGCGATTAGAGTTATTGGACCTATATTGCCGTTTACAAAATACCAAACGAGATTTGCTTTTGCTAAGGTGAGTTTCATAGCCCCGAATTTTACATTATTTATACATGATTTCTAAACCCTCGGGGTGGGAATACACTGCTTGTTTTTACATACGGACACAAGTATTAAAACTGTTACTTTTCCTAAGTTACCGCATTGCCATTGAAGTCCCCTACGTATCATGAACCGTTAATTATTTGTAAGCGCGGATGTTATGAATAGATCTATTTGGGTTGACACCCCGTCCGGGTTGGTCGTGCCAACTGGGTAAACGGACGCATATCATTCGGATTATTTCCGAGTGTCTGGCAAACACTTATTTGGGGCATCGTTATTGTGCTTAATTGCATACGAGTACGTCGAGTGTCGGGGTCATGAGCTTAGGCACTGTATTTATTATTTTTTGGCTGTGACATTATATTTGTTGTATTGTCTTGCTATTGAAATCTTGTGGTCCGCCTTACTGTTTATTTAAACCTATGACTCTCACCAACATTATTGTTGACCCTTTTAGCGTGTATTCTCAGGTAACTAGGTGATGTTGATACACCTTTTGTATGGAAGCACTTCGAGTCACATTTTGGAAGCACATCATGATGGAGATTTTTCTACATTATTTAGCGTTTGATTATGTATTTAAATCATACATTTTGATGGTGAACTCTGATGACCATGTTTTGTAAAACTTAACTTTAAATCAAACGCTTGTTTTTAAAATGACTCACTTAGATGTCGTTCTTTATTACCTTGTACTTTGTGACCGAGAACATCACGCCCACGAAATTCCATTCCGCTGCAAACACAGATTTTGGGGGTGTGACAGATTGGTACCAGAGCCAAGGTTATAGAGAACTAGGATGCATCATTGACCCTAGACTATAACCACTAGGTCACGACACTTCACAATATCATGATGTGCTTAGGATTGCGAAATATGCTTTTTTTCACTTATTTTATATAAGTCATTTATACTTATACATATTTGTATTGACCTGGTTTACAGTGATATATCTTCACCCACCGATCCTATCATCCTCGACTCTGATTCGGATATGGACGATTCGTCATCATCCACTGTTCCGGTCACACCAGTCATTCCTATTCCTGTATCCTCCGACGATGAGTCTGCTGAGACCGAGCCATTCGAGGACGCCGAGACTATGTCTACACCACTTATACCATCACCACCCATTGCACCTGTTCCCCCAGTACCATCACCACCAGCCTCACCACCAGTGCGCCGCATTAGGCGTGTTCCTGTTGTGAGACCAGATCAGATCCCTATCGGTCGTCGCTACCAATTATATGAGCATGGCCCTGTCATGCTTCACACCACTAGGAAGAGGGTTCGCTCTCGACCCAGCCATGCATCAGCACCTACTATTCCACCTCGTATCCCATCATCTCCACCACCACCACCGGTTATTTACCGTCAAACCACCACAGTTTCATTACCACCATCACCCAGAGATGTTCCCGATCCTATGTTACCACCTCGTAAGAGGGCATTTACTATGACACCTTCACCTTCAGATCCCTATGTTATGGCTGCTGCTGAGGCCTCCGCTCGACGCGAGGTTCACAGACGGGTTGACGCCCGCAGATGGTCATTTATTCCGCCTATTCTCAGTAGGTGGAGGTACGATGAGGGTACTCCGCGTGCTTGGGAGTTAGGAGAGAGTTCTGAGATGGCTGCTGCTCGAGTTCTACCGGTTACGGGTGAGCCTGTCCATCATACCATTCTACTTCTGATCTCCAGGATGGTCCGTCATGAGGACCGTATTGGCCGAGTATTTGATCGTCTCGATGAGGTTCCCCTAGAGCGCATTGAGACCTTGGAGACTCAGTTGGAGCACCAGATCGTTGCACACTCCCGGATTGCTACACGTGAGCATTTCGTGGAGGATGAGCAGGCGCGACAATGCGACCAGGATGAGTTGATTGCTAGTCTCCGTGATCAGATCAGAGATCTCCAGCGCCGTCTCGATGGTACATCAGGCAATGCCTAGACTGGACTTGTATTGTAGATAGCTTTTGTATGTATATCCTAGCCACGGGGTATGTGGCATTAGTAGTGACACTTGCGATCTTTTGTTAGTTGTACAGCAATGTAGCAAGTTATGTTGGGATGTATTGTATTGTTACGCTATGATGCGATATCGGTCGATGTGAACCGAGACTTTCCTTTTGTATCTATGTATGTTGTGATGTATCTATTTATGTTGAGATTTTATTATGGTTGTTGTGATTTATTCTTATTGTGGTTGATTTTTATCACGCCATATTCTTATCGTGCTTTATCATTGTCGTGATGTATTTTTATCTTGTTGTGGTTGTACCTACTCATGGTAAAAATATATTATGGTTATTGTGATTCATTATTCTCATCACGTCATATTGCTATCATGATTTATTTTTGTCATGATTTATTCCTATAATGTTGTGGTTGAGCTTGTTGTGATTTTCACATGTCATGGTTGTATATATATATACTTGTGATGACCTTTGTTACTTATGGATCCTAATTATTGTTGTTTCTTGTGATTAGAAAAACAATGCCGCCTAAGAAACAAAGCATGAGTACAGCTGAAATCGATCGACTCGTTGCCCAACGGGTTACAGCACAGGTTGCTGCTGCTATGGCTGAATATGAGAACAATCGCAACAGTGGTAACGGCGGAGAAGCTAGTGGAACGGCAACCAGGGGTGAAACCACGACTCGTGGATGTACTTACAAGGAGTTTTCGGGTTGCAAGCTGCAGACTTTCAGTGGCACGGAAGGAGCTGTCGTTTTGGTACGATGGTTCGAGAAGTTAGAATCGACTTTCTGTATGTGCAACTGCGCGGAAAACTGTAAGGTGAAATATGCTACAGGTACCTTGTTGGATGGTGCCTTATCTTGGTGGAATGCTTATGCCCAATCAGTGGGAATTGATGCTGCTTTTGAATTACCATGGGCTGAGTTTAAGGAAATGGTAACTGCTGAGTACTGTCCGAGAAATGACGTTCAAAAATTGGAAGTTGAATTTTGGAATTTAACAGTGAAAGGGTACGACATTGCAGCTTATACTCAACGATATCATGAATTGGCTACTCTCTGTCCTGAGATGGTTTCGACTACTCAGAAAAAGATTGAAAGGTACATCTGGGGTCTTCCATCTTATATTCAAGGAAATGTTACCTCTTCTAAGCCGATTACTCTGGATGAGACAATCCGAATGTCTCACAATCTGATGGATCAAGTTGTTCGGGCAAAGGCTGCTCGAGATAGCAATAACAGTAACCGCAACAATAACAACAACCGCCACCACAACAGTAACAACAACAAGAGAAAGTGGGACACTACTCAGGGAGGAAATGTTGCACAACAACCTAACAAAAGACAAGTGGTTAAGGCTTATGTCATGGGCCCGACCGAAAAGAGAGGTTATGAAGGAAATCTTCCTAAGTGAGACAAGTGCCAACGTCACCACAATCCAGGACGTTGCCCTACTCCATGTGGCAATTGTAAGAAAATTGGACACTTAACCAAAGATTGTAGGTCTCCTACTGCAGCAACAAATCAAAGGGTTCCTGGAGCATGTTTCGGATGTGGCGAAACAGGACATTTCAAGAAAGAATGCCCGAAGGAGAAGAATCAGGGAACTCAGAATAACGGAGCTCGGGGAAGAGTCTACAATCTCAGAAAAAGGGAAGCTACTGAGGACCCGAATGTTGTCACGGGTACGTTTCTTCTCAATGGTCGTTATGCTTCAGTTTTATTTGATTCGTGTGCCGATAGAAGTTTTGTGTCTATTATTTTTGCTCCTTTACTTAACATCTCACCAACCACTTTAGACACCGCCTACAATGTTGAATTAGCAAATGGTAACCTAGTTAGCTCCAACACCATAATCCGCAATTGCACCTTTAACTTCCTAAACCATCCATTTAACATAGACCTTATCCCTATCGAACTCGGTAGTTTTGACGTCATAATCGGTATGGATTGGTTATCTAAAAACCAAGCTAGGATCATTTGCGATGAAAAGGTTGTTCATCTCCCTTTTAATGGTGAAACCTTGATTATCCGTGGTGAACGAAGCGGGACTCGAGTAAACATCATCTCGTGTGTCAAGACCGAAAAGTATATAAAGAAGGATGTCATGCTTTTCTGGCACACATAACCAAAAGGAAGTCAGATGAGAAACGATTGGAAGATGTACCGATTGTTCGAGATTTTCCGGAAGTCTTTCCCGAAGACTTGCCTGGACTACCGCCTACCCGTCAAGTAGAGTTCCAGATAGATTTGGTGCCAGGAGCAGCACCAATAGCAAGAGCACCCTACCGACTAGCACCATCAGAGTTGCAAGAATTGTCTAATCAGTTGCAAGAACTATTGGACAAGGGATTCATTAGACCAAGTTCCTCGCCTTGGGGAGCACCGGTCTTGTTTGTGAAGAAGAAGGATGGATCATTCCGAATGTGCATAGATTATCGCGAGTTGAACAAGTTAACGGTAAAGAACCGTTACCCACTTCCAAGAATCGACGATTTGTTCGATCAGTTGCAAGGTTCCAGTTTTTACTCGAAGATCAAATTGAGATCAGGTTATCATCAACTAAGGGTTTTCGGGAAGAGGATATTCCGAAAACGGCTTTTAGGACTCGTTATGGTCATTATGAGTTCCAAGTGATGCCGTTTGGATTAACTAATGCACCGGCAGTATTTATGGATCTCATGAATCGTGTGTGCAAACCGTACCTGGAAAAATTTGTAATTGTGTTCATTGATGATATTCTAATCTACTCTAAAAGCAAGGAAGAACACGAAGAACATCTTAAGACAATCCTAGAATTGCTCAAGAACGAGAAGTTGTACGCCAAGTTTTCTAAGTGTGATTTCTGGATTCGAAAGGTACAATTTCTTGGGCACGTAATTGACAGTCAGGAATTGCATGTTGACCCAGCTAAGATCGAGGCTATCAAAGATTGAGAAACGCCTAAGACTCCCACAGAGATTCGTAATTTCTAGGTCTTGTCGGGTATTACAGAAGATTCATTGAGGGTTTCTCTAAGATAGCGAAGCCTTTAACCAAGCTAACGCAGAAGAAACAGAAGTACGAATGGGGAGAGAAACAAGAATCCGCTTTTCAGTTGTTGAAGCAAAAACTTTGCAGTGCGCCGATTTTGGCATTACCGGAAGGAATGGAAAATTTTGTAGTTTATTGTGATGCTTCGCATAAAGGACTTGGAGCTGTGTTGATGCAGAATGAGAAGGTTATAGCTTACGCTTCTCGACAACTCAAGGTTCATGAGAAGAATTACACCACTCATGACTTAGAGTTAGGAGCAGTTGTCTTTGCGCTAAAGATTTGGAGACATTATCTCTACGGTACAAAGTGTACAGTGTACACCGACCACAAAAGTCTTCAGCATATCTTAGATCAGAAAGAGCTTAATATGAGACAACGTCGTTGGCTAGAACTACTTAGTGATTATGATTGCGAGATCCGATATCACCCTGGTAAAGCGAACGTAGTAGCAGATGCCCTTAGCAGGAAGGAACGACTTAAACCCTTATGAGTAAGATCATTGGGTATGACCATTAGTTCACCTCTTCCATCCAAAATTCTTGAGGCTCAGGCCAAAGCGCTTAAGACAGAGAACTGACCTAAGGAGAACATTCATGGTATGCCAGAAAGTACGAATGGTTTTGTGAAGAGATCCGATGGAATGTTATGCTTCAAAGATAGAAGTTGGATACCACAATTTGGTGGCCTACGAGAGTTAATCATGCACGAATCACACAAGTCCAAATATTCCATACACCCAGGTTCGGATAAAATGTACCAAGACCTCAAAAAGCTGTATTGGTGGCCGAATATGAAGGCCGACATCGCTACCTATGTTAGCAAATGTCTTACTTGCTCTAAAGTTAAGGCCGAATACCAGAAGCCGTCCGGTTTACTACAACAACCAGAGATTCCTCAATGGAAATGGGACCGTATAACCATGGACTTCATCACTAAACTTCCTAAAACTCCGAGCGGTCACGATGCAATTTGGGTGATCGTTGATCATCTCACCAAATCAGCTCACTTCTTGCCCATTAAAGAAACCTACAAGATGGATAAGTTAACCAGAATCTATATCCAGGAGATTGTCTCGAAACATGGTGTACCAGTTTCAATCATTTCGGATCGAGACAATCGATTCACTTCAAGATTTTGGGAATCGCTTAATGATGCCTTTGGAACCCGTCTCGATATGAGTACAGCCTATCATCCACAGACAGATGGTCAGAGGGAGAGGACCATCCAAACACTAGAGGATATGCCTCGTGCCTGTGTGATTGATTTCGGTAATAGCTGGGATACTCATTTGCCGTTGATTGAGTTTTCGTACAACAATAGTTATCACACAAGCATAAAGGATGCACCATTTGAAGCACTTACGGTAGGAAATGCCGATCACCAGTCTGTTGGGCTGAAGTCGGAGATGCTCAACTTACCGGTCCAGAAATTATTCACGAGACAACCGAGAAGATTGTTCAGATTCGGAATAGACTGAAAGTGGCTAGAGACCGTCACAAGAGTTACGCCGACGTGAGGCGTAAGCCATTAGAATTCAAGGTTGGAGACATGGTAATGTTAAAGGTATCGCCTTGGAAAGGTGTAATACAATTTGGGAAGCGCGGGAAATTGAATCCCAGGTATATTGGACCATTTAAGATTCTAGCAAGAATTGGTCCAGTGGCATACAGACTTGAACTCCCACCAGAGCTTAGCAGTGTGCATAATACCTTTCATGTTTCTAATCTTAAAAAGTGCTTATCCGACGAATCCCTCGTCATTCCATTAGAAGAGATTCAACTCGATGACAAGCTTAATTTCATCAAAGAGCCAGTAGAAATTATGGATCGTGATGTCAAGCAATTAAAGCACAGTAGAATTCCAATCGTCAAATTTCGCTGGAATTCTCAACGAGGTCCCGAGTTCACTTGGGAACGAGAAGACCAGATCCGTCAAAAGTATCTGCATCTCTTCACCGACGACACTCCAATGACCAACATTGGCTGAATCTCGAGGACGAGATTCATTTTATGGGTGGTAGACTATCACAACCCGCAAAATTTCAGGTCAATACTATTCACCAAACTCGAATTTATATCTTTGACATTTAAACGATAACAATTTATGTGTGACTTTTACTTGAGCCGACGTGAAAACCTAGAATAAATTCCAAGTACACTAGGACTTAGGTAATACTTAGTCCATAATGCTCCAGTACCTTGCTCCTGCTCCAGTTCAAAATTCTAAACTCCAATACAAATTCCTTTTCATAAAATTTCTTACGGTTGTCAATTCAACGAACTATATTCGTTATTTAAAAATTTAACACCTGATATACCCAATTCTCTCAACGATTATTTTTAAGGTATTTTTATACTTCCAAAAAGATTACAAAAGTTCCAAAAATATTTCCTGACGCCCAAGGTAAAATTCTTTATAACTTACGTTTAAATACGTACAACTTTTGTTAATCACCAAACTAACAACCAATATATATTTTTAACACCCAATACATACAATATATACACATTTGTATCAGAACTACTCATCTAATCCTAAAATTACCCATTTGCCGCCCCTCCCTTGTTTTGTAAATAATTAAGTAGAGAAAATAGCACATGGCCAATAATTAGCCTCCAAAATCCCCAAAACATGGATACTTGGAGGCTTGACCTCCAAAAATTTTCCCTTGACCCTCCTTGACCGGCCACCCCCCCCCCCTCCTAGACAAATCATGATTTTTGACTTTCCTATTCATCCTTTGAACAATTTCAAGTATAAATAAGACCTAATACCCCTCATTTTTGCACTACTCGCTAAGTAAGAAAAAAAATAATCCTACCCTTTTTATACACACCATTCGACCCACTTTGGAGCCAAGGAGAGGAGAAGAATTTGTTGTGGCTAAGATCAAGTATATTAAGGCACATTAGCAAAGGTTTGGAGCATAAGTCTTGTGATTAAGCAAGTGATTTACAACTTCCATCTCCCTAATCACTCTTGTAAGTGATCTTACTAACACTTCATGATTTTCATGTTTTACATGCTTGTCAAGTATCTATACTTATTATCACTAGGTACATGTTGATAAAATTTACACTTATAATGATCCTTTAACAAAGTTTAAGTTTTAAACAAGTTCTTATTGCAAAATAAACCCTATATATACATATATGTTAGTAAATTTATGGAGATAAAGATTTTGATGATCATTCACATGGATTTTGAATATTGTTAAGTTTATGTTTAGAGCACTATTATTATGTTGAGGAGATCATGGGTGAACTAGGACAAGATTTGAAGTAGTTTGGAATGGGATAGAAACTAGAAAACACACTTTTGAAACATCTATATGAGCTGCTGTCCCGTTTTGTAAAAACTAGAGAAATCAGTAGGTTGTGAGTAATTTTTGGCTAGAAATATATAAAATAGACTCAATAACAAAAACGTGATCGCTTGAATGAGTTAAAACGGGCTTATAACGAAAAAGATACGCTATTTTCAATTTAGACGACAAAAACTACATTTTCAGGAAAATCTGAAAAATACATTCTGTCCAGAATTTTGTGAAGTGAAAAACTGAGGTTAAATGATGTTTAGGCTAGCCGAGACCTTTAAAATCCTAGAGTATGCTTAAATACCTTCGCGGGGATAGGTCAAACTTAAGAAACGGAGTTACGACGCAAAAGTTATGACCAAAAGAATGTTTGCGGCAACATATAAATTAGACAGCTTCTATTTTGAAAGCTGTTAGGATTTTTAAAAGTGGATTTTGGACCTTTTAGTGTACATTTTTGTTAAAATGGCATATACGGAAATAGTAGAACAATGTATATACTTATTAGTCGCGTTAGAGAATTTTGAAATATATATTAACTCGACGATTAAAACTTGGTTATGAGATAAACAAGTTATGTTTTCTAAAAAGCGGTGATTTCTAATAAAGGATCAAAATGACGCATTTATATTTTGACAACAAATATTACAACATGTACAAGTGATGAAGTAGAGTATGAACTTGCATGCTTGACCTTGTTTTCGAAGCCTAAGACATATGTATATTTAGGTCGCGATTAGAGTTATTGGACCTATATTGCCGTTTACAAAATACCAAACGAGATTTGCTTTTGCTAAGGTGAGTTTCATAGCCCCGACTTTTACATTGTTTATACATGATTTCTAAACCCTCGGGGTGGGAATACACTGCTTGTTTTTACATACGGACACAAGTATTAAAACTGTTACTTTGCCTAAGTTACCGCATTGCCATTGAAGTCCCCTACGTATCATGAACCGTTAATTATTTGTAAGCACGGATGTTATGAATAGATCTATTTGGGTTGACACCCCGTCCGGGTTGGTCGCGCCAACTGGGTAAACGGACGCATATCATTCGGATTATTTCCGAGTGTCTAGCAAACACTTATTTGGGGCATTGTTATTGTGCTTAATTGCATACGAGTACGTCGAGCTTTGGGGTCATGAGCTTAGGCACTGTATTTATTATTTTTTGGCTGTGACATTATATTTGTTGTACTGTCTTGCTATTGAAATCTTGTGGTCCGCCTTACTGTTTATTTAAACCTATGACTCTCACCAACATTATTGTTGACCCTTTTAGCGTGTATCCTCAGGTAACTAGGTGATGTTGATACACCTTTTGTATGGAAGCACTTCGAGTCACATTTTGGAAGCACATCATGATGGAGATTTTTCTACATTATTTAGCGTTTGATTATGTATTTAAATCATACATTTTGATGGTGAACTCTGATGACTATGTTTTGTAAAACTTAACTTTAAATCAAATGCTTGTTTTTAAAACGACTCACTTAAAGGTCGTTCTTTACTACCTTGTACTTTGTGACCGAGAACATCACGCCCCCGGAATTCCATTCTGCTGCAAACACAGATTTTGTGGGTGTGACACTTTGCATCATTGTAAAGCATATCTCATAACGGGAAAGGATGCGTTTACGCAAAGGGACCTTTGACTTAGTTTGACCAATAAGGGAGTAAACCCGTTACGTGATTAGAAAAGACGTAAACACGGATTATGGCCATATGAATACTTTCAATTGATGTCACGTGAAATATATAAGCTCCCTAGCTTTAGAAAAGCCTTGGCTAGAGGCATTTATCAAAATACTTGAGTTGGCGTTTTGCCAAAAATGGGAGGTTGTAAACTTGGATCCCTCTAATTCTAAAACTCATTTTGAGTGTTCCCAATGAAGCACATAACATATTCATACCTGTATTGAAAGATCCATATTTGTCGGGTAAGGGGAAAGCCGACTTTCAAAATTCGTCCCGATCAATACAGTGGGCTGGCGCGTCGGAGCGCCGGCAGCGCGCCAGGCCCATTTATTGGGTCAGGAGAATTTTGGCTATCGTTTGTAATTTTATATGTTGCGAAGGTTTATTTGTCATCATTAAAACTTAAGGAGACCTAATTAATGTTGTCCCAACAATCTCCCCCTTTTTGATGATGACAAATAAATTCCGAAAGCAAATAAAATTACAAATCGTAGCGAAGATTAAAAACGTCTTTGGTGTAGCTTGCGTCTTGACCTTGCCTTGTAATTTGGTGAAGCCTTGATCTTTATCTTTGAATTGGTCTTCACACTTTGGTTTCTTTATCCCCTTTTATCGAATAAAAAGGCGGTATATCATTTGAACATGATCTTTAGATATAACATGAGCTTTTCTTCTTCTATAGCATGCTCCCCCTTGAATGAAGCTCCCCCTAGATCGTTGCTCCCCCTTGTTCCAAGGCGGGGATCCATGGGTCAAGAGCCACACCTTTGCGGTGTCCTAGCTACACAAGAAACAACCAACAAGCAACACATAAACAATCCTCACATGTGAAAGTCCAAAATGGGTTAGGTAACCATTTGGATACTTGCAACATGGGTTAGTCCATAGATTTATGTATATATATATATATATATATATATATATATATATATATATATATATATATATATTATTAGTATTAGACCCTTATGACTTCAATAGACCATATGTTGAGCATGGAGAAAAATGATTTGCATGTACACATATAGACACATAAGGTACTTCATTCCATCACAATTTATTTCATGAAATCCATAGGTCATACAAGCATAGATTGGTAGCAACATAAGCTAAGGTCACATAGATTCTGTTACAACACATTCCTAGATCTCTAGGTCAAGAGAGTCCATTGTGAAAGGTTCTTTCATTGGAGTCACTTCTTCCACTTCAAGCATCCGTGAAGGGCTATTGGGATGTTTGTTCTTGAGGTACTCAAATAGTGTTGTCGTGATCCTAGCATATAGAATTGCCTCATTGTTGTAGTCCAAACCATCCATTCGTTTAGCTATGAAGTAAGCAAAGTTGAATGGGGTATTGGTCTTAATGCAATAAAGCATGTACCCAACAATGATAGCCAACTTCTCTAGTGTCCCAATCTCTACAAATACATTTGTCATCAAGACTTCCACCCATGCCATCAAGTTGTGATGAAGTTGAGATTTGTTCCATGACCCAAATGGCACCCCCTCACAATGAAACTCGGGACGCAAAATGATGTTTTGAATTAGTACACCACTAATAGGGGGCTCACATGCATAGGAACTTGGATGATAATGCTTAATTTGCATGAAGGCTTTAGTTTCGGTTGATCTAGTGTAAAACAAAGAACCCTTAGAAGATACATTCAACACCCTTCCAAACTTTCTTTGGTTCCAAGCATAACCGTAGGCCATACATGCAAATGTTGTGAGTTACGGAAGGTTTTTCAAAGTAATATCTAGCATGGAATTCTTGAAGGTGCCTAGGGTAGATGGTAAGTGGGAGGTTATTGATGAAGGCAAAGCATTTTGATTGAATGAAAGGTTGTTTTATGTTAGTAGCACACATGAAGGTTTTGTCACAATGGAGACCTTTACGATATTCACTATTTTCAAATGGTTCATAAGCATTGGTGTTAGAAGATTCATTCACCCGCTTCATGAAATATTTGGTTGCCATTTTTGAAAGTAGAAGATTTTATATGCAAGGAAGGTGATGATAATGCTAGACATTAACTATCTACTTATAGAGGATTAACTTGGTTTAGGTATGGATAATAAGGATCCATTGACCAATGAGTAATCCTAATTAGTACTTAGATTTCTTTTAGGTAGTACTAGATGAGATGAAAGGAAAAAAAGTGGTGCATGGGAAAGATAATTATGCCTTATTGATAGGAGTGATTTAGATTGGCTTAGATTTAGGTTTGGTTGAATTTGGATGATCAAGTTACTCATATTAGTTCCTATAGTTGTTGCATGCATACATCATGAAATTCATACATTGATTCATCATAGTTGATGAGTAAAGGCCCTAGATCATCAATTTTTTTGGAAATAAAGTGATTCCATCAAACACAATTTAGAACCTACATCTCATTATACATGAACCAAGTGCAAGTATTTCATGTAAGACATCTTAAGAATGTAGTTGGTTGTGTGTAGAGATCAAGTGTATTTTAAATTAATGAGTACACAAACTAGATCCTATAAACCATCACATGTTGTATAGAAAGTCAATATACAATGCAAGATATCTTCGGTCTATAGTTTGTTGTGTAGTGTGTCGACAATGATAATCCTAGATTGTCACTTGCATTGACAAAATGAGTTTCTAAGTTTTTGGATGAAACCTTAGTTTATCAAGTCTATTAATTGGGTATTCTAGTTTGTTATGCAATACCATACCGAATTTAGGAAAATTCTCATAAACTAGGTGACTAGTTTGTATGCTTAAATAGAATCTTTTCTTTTCTTCTCTACCCTAAACACATAGCATACAATTTTCACATAAATTGAACAAGTAGAGTTAGATATAAAATTTTCAACACAAGTGTAAGTTGTGATCAAATATTTTATCTAGTCTTGGTAATTTGACACAAATGACTTTCAATTCTAGCAAATGTAGTAGAATATTTTGTGTCAAACTTTCTTGTTCATCACACATAGTATAGACATGTAGGATCTAGGATATTATCAATCATCGTTTGAATAATGCATTGATAGATATCTTTCCTCTTGGAAAACATTTATTTGTATTTCCTTCCATGCCTTCACATAAATCCTAGTCACATAAGCACATAAGCTCTAAGAGCACCTAAAGGACTTTGCAAACGACTATCTAGACATCTTAACTTATCTTATAAGATTGTTCTCCTAAGATGCATGTCAACCATGAACACCTAAACCTATCCCAAAAAGAATTTGGATTTTTGAAAAATGTCATGCCAAAACCTAGTCTTGTTTAGTTTGTGACCTAAGTGTTCTTTTATTCAAGTCACCAATGACTTGTTCTATAGGATGACCCCTCGCTTCTCTCACTTTCTTAGGATTGCCTTCATCCGAAACATTAACTTGTAATGACGACACCTTTCTTGATCTTGAACTTGTGTTCATCGATCACATCATCTTCTACCGAAGGAGATGATTTAGGCTCGACATGCTCTCATCAAAGGTCACATTAAGAGATTCCTCATCCTCATTGTTTCCTTATTAAGCACTATGTATGCTTTACTAATTTAAGAGTATCCTAAGAACACACCTTCATACGACTTTGGGTAGAATTTGGAGAGATATTCTTTGGTGTTAAGTATAAATACTTTACAACCAAACACCCTAAAGTATTCTAAGGAAGGCTTCCTATTTCTAAGTATTTCGTAAGGTGTTTTTGTTGGATCGTGTTTTAATGTTGATTATTGTGATTCGGGAGGTCGGGGATGATGGTAATAAATTATATCCATAGTTAGAGAGAGAGAGAGTAGAGAGAGAAAGGAAAGAGTGTGTTTTATTAATAAAGATGAAAGTGAAAATACACACTAAGTCTCACCCTCCTAGTGAAGTCTAGGAGGGCTTATATAGGGCAACGTAGACATGACTTTACATAATTGATGGTTTCAGTCCATGTGTTTGTGCCTTACAAGATAACTAATGTAATCCCGTAAATGTTGTTCCATTTTCGTATTAGGACGATCCCAATAATCTTCCCCCAATGAGACGACATAAGGGATTACTTACAACATTTCCTACAAGTACAAATATAAGTAAAATAAAGTCTTCATAAGCTCTTCAAATGCTGAGGATGACTGCAGTTTACACTCTTTGTCTTCATTTTGTACCTCGGCTTAAGAAATTTTCTTCACTTGTAGGCAAATGATGTAATATGCATGAACTGGATTAACTTCCCCCCAATTCATGTTGCATGTCTTTAGCAGCTTCTTCTTACACTTCTTTTTGGCAAAGTTTCTGAATCAGCTTCCCCCCAAACTGACAACCGTCTTCAGCAGATTCGAAACTTTGATGTAGTTAACATGTCTTCTAACTTTTGAAGTTTTAAGTACGCAGTGGAATTTGTAGATAACACCGTAAACCACACCAAGCAAATCTGATTAGTCACTTAATCACAATTATACTCAATGCGGAAACTCCGTTCGGGGGTAACATGCAAGAAATCAGCAAGATCTTCTCACGTATGTAGGCTACTTCACACTTCACAACATGCGAAAGTTGAAACGATAACACCAAAAACACAAAAATGAACCACTGATCATCTCTGCGGATGTCTCTCCTGTAGTCTTAACATTTTAATCTCGATCATGTGAACCTGTTGTGCATCCCTGATGTGCACATTTCTTCCCCCTGATTGTAGATACTCGTGGAAAAAGAGTGTTTTCGCAAAGAAATCAAAAAAAGTCAAAGAACATCCACCTCTCTTCCCCCATGATGTCTTCGCGGAATCGGAAGCATATACACTATGTTTACGATGGAAAACGGAGGCATTGTAACCCCATATGTCCAATTAACCGATCAAGTGTGAAGTACCATAAATCTCTGTTAAGCTTAAAAATATCCCGTGAGAATCAACTGTTGTTAACATCTCTACTCTTTCATACTCCTCTCAGCTAACTTTTTACCGACCCCATTATCATTCTGACGGCTCTTTGTAGTGACTACTGATGGAGAAAACCCAATATGACGAACTTGAGACTGAAGTAAAATAACCCGAACTTGTGACTTAAACTTGCACTATTGTCTGACTAAGAACCAATATTGAGAATTTCAATAAAGGTAGGGAATCATATACCCATCCAACCATCCTTAACTGTATATGAACTTCTCTCGAATTATCCACAGCTTTTTGTGACACTTGAGCACTACAACTTAACTCCTTTAAAGTGATAGCTATACACTGTGAGCACAATAGCGTAACTCCTTACATAAGGTATAACTAGACAAATCAAGTCTTAATCATTCTTGCGGTTAAAAGCTCGAACAAGGAACTCGAAGAATCATGCATCCAACCAACCCCGATATCTTCAGATACTAAGTACACGCGCCCGTGAGATTCCACTTCAACCTCAAATAAATAATAATGAATAAACGCCGTAGTCACATCTTGCGGTTAAATGCCCAAATCTAGCCTTTTGACGGTTTAATGAATTTGAGAATAGTTTTATCCCGATCTTGTCAAAAATGTATCCCCGTGAAAATTTTTAATAACCAAAATACCACCTCTTTTCGCCAAATAATGTACCAAAATTATCACAATGCATATAATAACATTTCAGCCCAAAATACATTTAGCTTTCAAGTCCTAGTCCAGTCCATCACCAAAGTTGTAATATAATCTGGACCCAAAACAATTAGTAGGCCCGATCCAATTCAAACACCAATATACCTTGTTATAATGTGTATTCATATCCTAATATTTCTCTCATTAACAAACCCTAATTACACACACACATAAAAAATCCGCCCTCCGCCTCTTTATCTCTCTCACCTAACAAAACTTTCAAGAAAAAATCTGGTCAATCACAAATACATCCAATAATAAAAACGACTAATCACCATCATCTTTGTTTTATACAAAGACGATTCACAAAGACAATGACAGGAAATAAACGACTTCTCTTTCTTCATCCTTTTTGTTTCAAGATCCATAAAAGGTTCACAGGTAGGTACAATTTTGATTTCATGTTATTCTAACCGAAAGAAAAGAAAGAATAATAACAACTTTGTTGTTGTTCTATCTTTATTATCTTCCGATATTAAAAAAGAGGTAAAGCCTCAATAGGATCTATGATGATGTTGTTTCGTGTGATAGACTTGTAATAGTCTTGGTAGTTCATTGAACACCAGGGAATAATAAACTGAGATCATCATTTCGTTTGAGTTCTTTTGAACGAAACAAGAAAAGCTAGTAATATAATTGTTACCAATCTTATCAAAAGTTTCGAATAGTAAATGAAGTGAAGCCTTCAAAAAAATGATCAGTGATGAGTTATCGTTCATGTTTATTGAACTTTGAAGTTTGAAAATATTTATTGACACACGAAAAATATGACTGAGATCATTCTTGTTTCCGTATTGCAGTGTAGATTTAGATGAGAGTTGTGGAGTGACTTGAGGGTTTAATGGTTGTGTCTAGATGTAGGGGCTGATGTGGGTTATTGGATTTGGTTAATGATAGATATGTGATGAGTTATCTTTTCGTGTTTAGATCTTGAAGGTCTGTGGATAGTTGTTGTAACAATTCGCATTTTCAGGTTACTATCCATTTCTTCATTTTTACTATTCACTTTCACTATTCATTCCCGAAAATTTTTATTTCATATTCTCGTAAGTTAAACTATTTTAATGATAATCCGAGAGTTTGAAACTCGTCGGATCATTTCTGCAAAAATAACTAGTCACTATTCATCAAAATATCTAAACACTATTCATCAAAATATCTAAACACTATTCATCCAAAATATCTAGATATTTTCAGAAATTCACTAGTCGTGTAAATACTCATTTCTCATGGAAAAATTATTCTAAATACAATGGTACTAATTTCGTGTCATAAATCGAACGTTATCAAGCCTAAATGAGTCCATAACCATAATTACACAAAAGTTACAATAATGACCCCTGTAAAAATATTTCTCGTTTTATATATTCATTTTGTTGGAAAAACTATTCTAAACGCAATAGCGTAATTTTCGTGACTTGAATCAAACGTTTGCTAGCCTAAATAAGTCCCGAACACGAAAAGTAGAAAAGTTACACAATTAGTCCTCGGTTGAAATTTTCCTATAAATAGGAGGCATAAGCCTTCATTATTTCTTGCACCACCCCTCTCTTTATCTCTAAAGTCCTTAAACCCAAGGCGATTCTTAGCTATTTTAGCTAGTTTCTTTCAAGAACGTGCAAGCATTCTTGAGCAAAAGCTAGATTTTGATCTACTTTGCTTCGAGTTTTCAAGAAATGCGTCGTTATAATCTTCAAATAACTTCAAGTCTCCAAAAAGACTTTGTTATTATCTTATTTTAGTATCGGGTAATACAACACTAGGGAAATTCATGTGAGGGGTTTCATTTGGGTAAACGGATCGACGAGTTGCTGGATTTACGAATTAAAGTGTCCTAGCTCCTCGAACGTTTACTACATGACCTCTGAATTATGATGGCCCGAACGGTAGTTACACGTAGAGACTTCCTGGCTTAATCCATCAATCCTGTTATACGTGGTGATATCATTAGTTCAAGGTGAGTTCTTAGCCCCTACTTTTATACTCGTTTTAACTCTTTGGGGGAGATACATGCTTAAATACTTGTTCTTATTTTCATACATGCTTAAATGCTTGTTCTTATTTTCACAAGTAAACTAAACTCTTATACTTTACCGTGAGTCATAGCCCCTACTCTTTTAATACATGTTTTATACTTTTGGGGGAGATACATGCTCAAACTATACTTTTACAAATACACGTTTAACTTTATGATACAGTTAGTCAATGATTCAAATCTATGTGATACTTTTATTCTTTTATGATATTTATATGTGACGTCTTATTATGTGATACACTGTTATGTGTAAATCTATTAATGTGGATTGGAATTATCAAATACATGATTTATGCAATTACTTAAATGTTTATACTTTTATACGATACGCTTTCATACTTGTCTTTGGGAAGTAGGCACCCAGTAATCTTTGGGAAGTAGGCACAAAGTAATCTTTGGGAAATGGCACCCAGTAATCTTTGGGAAATGGCACCCAGTATTCTTTGGGAAATGGCACCCAGTAATCTCATGATGCATTGATATGCAAGACATCTACCCTAGACATACTATGTTAGCAGTGGGTTGTAAACACACAGGTTGCAAGTCTTGTATGGGCGGGGCTTGGAACTGAGTGGATTTACAAGGCCTTTGCTGGGAAATCTTTATTCAAATACTTTACTTTTAAACTAAACTCTATGAACTCACCAACCTTTGTGTTGACACTTTAGCATGTTTATCTCAGGTACATTAGACGATAGCTAGATCTTGAAGCATAGAGTCGCACGGCATATTTTGAAGACTTATGATATTATCATTTACCATTCGAAACATTTCGTATACATTTATGTATCATACTTTGAGATCTCATGTTTGTAACTCTGAATTCATTAATCGAATGGTAACTTTTCAAGACGTCTCATTTAGAGGTCGTTTTCTATAACTTGTACTTTGTATTATGAAGTAGCACCCCAAAGACACAATCTTCCGCTGCGATATTTTGGGGGTGTTACAGTTGTAAACATTCACCACGAAAAGAATTTCTGAGATCATTTCATTTAATTGGTTGTTATCGATTGTTATTGTTGTTTCTGGTCTTCTCATTCTTCTTCATCTTTTTATTTCAGTTAGTTACTTGACTGATGATGTAATACAACTGAAGTCAACAAAGTTTGATAACTAGTATTATTGGTTGTGGTCAAACAAGTCTTCATCTTCTTTTTATCTTTTTGGTCACTTTTCGAGCAGCTTGCTCGAAAACATGTCAAGAGGCTTGCTCGAAAGTTTGCATGAAAGCTTGCAAGAAAGTTTGCACAAAAGCTTGCTCAAAACTTTTAGAGCTTGTTCGAAATATCTTTACAAGATACTCGAAAACAGGTATGAGGCTTGTTCGAAAGTTTAGGGTTTTGAGGCTTGCTCGAAAAATATTTTCAAATCTCTTTACAAGATATTCGAAACTTAAGGATGTTGTGGCTTGCTCGAAAAAAGAGGGTTTTGACTTGTTGACCATCTGCTTCGACGTCTTTTCCGACCAGCTTTTCTGACCAGTATTCCGACCACTCTTTTCGACGAAAATTTTGACCACAAATATCACGGGATGGTACCAAACAGACACGCCATAAATTAGTTTACATAAAACTAGCCACAAGACAGTTTTACGAAACCAGTAATGAAAGATTTTGAACTATTTGACCACTTGATACAATAAAATTTGTACTAAAACTGTTATAAGCATAAAAATGTGTTGACAATGAAAAACTTTGTAAAACTGCTTCAAAACAGATTCGTACCACACAAAATATTACGATTTTGACAAGATAAAAACCACAAATCAACCAATAACTAAAACCCTGCTCTTGATACCATTTGTTGGATCGTGTTTTAATGTTGATTATTGTGATTCAGGAGGTCGAGGATGATGGTAATAAATTATATCCATAGTTAGAGAGAGAAAGGAAAGAGTATGTTTTATTAATAAAGATGAAAGTAAAAAAACACACTAAGTCTCACCCTCCTAGTGAAGTCTAAGAGGGCTTATATAGGGCAACATGCACATGACTTTAAATAATTGACAATTTCAGTCCATGTGTTTGTGCCTTACAAGATAACTAATGCAATCCCGTAAATGTCGTTCCATTTTCGTGTTAGGAGTGATCCCAACAGTTTTGTTAATGACCTTTCTAATGTAGACTCTATTAAGAATGTAACACGCGGTATCTAGGGTATGACACCAAAACTTTTGTGGAATGGATTGCTCTTCAAGCATCGCATGACTCATCTTTCGTAACTTACGATGTGTTCTTCCAATAATCTCAAGCGATTGAGAAGTGAACGGGCCCGATAAGTTATTAGATATTACATTTTGTTCACAAAAGCTACCAAATTGTAGTTTATCAAATTCACTACTATGATATGTTTTTATTGAAGCAATAGAACAATCAAGTAGGTTTTCAAGCTTCTTCCTTAATATATCAAATTTTCCTATGACTCCATCGTTAGTTGCTAAAAATAATACCAAAGTTTAATTTGAATAGTCATCGACAATCATCAAAGTGTAGAAGTTTCCTCCATAGCTTTGGATTGGAGATGGACAATACAAATCTAAGTGTAATAACTCTAAAACCCTATTAGTTGACACTTCATTCTTATTCCTATTGTTTACATGTCCTTGACTCCCTAGACTACACGTATCACAATAATGTCTTTCAAAACTCAACTTTGGTAAATTCCTTACTAGCTCACCGTAAGCTAGACTTTGGACTAACCTCATATTGGCGTGACCTAACCTCCTATGCCAAAGCGTTAAGTTTATCCACCATGGATGTAAGACATATGTGGTTTTTGGAGTTATCTCCTAATTAACAAGTATACAAGTTGTTTCTCCTATGACCTTTAGCTAATATGTTACTGTTTTTACTAATAGTACAATCCACATTGGTAAACACAATACAACAATTATCATCACTTAAATTACTCATACTAATAAACTTAGAATTTAAATTACTACCACGCTCAACATTGGTAATTTCTATAGAGTCATGAAAAGTATTGTTTCGAGTACTTGCAAAAGGAGCTTGAGGAAAAAATGGTTTTGCAAAAGCATTTAATGACGAACCCATTTTACTCAGACTCCTGGCGCGCTGGTGGGGCGTCGACGCGTCAGCCAGCGCATCAGGCTTGGTAAAAATGGATTCTTCACTTTGACCTTCTTTTATAAACACTATGGGTTTGTTTAGACTTGTGGTTGTGTTTTTATTATTTTTAGAAAAACTAAGACCTTCCTTGTCATGGAAGGGCTTTTGTTGACTTAACATTATGTCTAAATCATTACTACTTTTCTTAAATTTAAGTAGTCTCAATTTTTGTTCAAGTTCACTAGTCTCTTTCTCAAGTTGATGTTTTTCATTTGTAAGTTTTTAATATTTCTCAAAATATTTTCATTAAGTTCTATTAATTCCTCATTCTCCTTTTGCAATTTATAAATATCTAAATTATTATTAGAAGAGGAAGGGTTGGATGATTCCTCATGTGTTCTAATTTCCATGAGACAAGTAGCCTTTTTATCCGGTTGATCCCCATCTTCACTATCGCTCCAAGCGCCTTCGATGAATGCCTTGTCTTGACCATCGTTACTACCTTCTCCATAGCTTCTTCTAAATTTCTTTGCTATAACCATGACTTCTTCTTCATTTCCTTCGTCTTTATCACCACTTTCTCCTTGATCACTACTTTTATCACTAGTTTGGTTTCTAGTGACCTTAGCTTTGAGAGCTAGTGATTTGGCTTTCTCCTTAGTAGTGACCTTGTCATCTTCTAAGATTGTCTCATATACTTTGAGATTACCAATGAGCTCGTCAAGAGAAAATTCTTCCCAAATTTTGGATTCTTCATTTTCGTCTCTTTCAATCGCCACTTCATCGGGAGTGCATGAAGAAATTTTCTAACAAGATTCTTACTATTATAGCTTGGGTCTAGAGATGTCAAGCTTGTAGTAATTGCATTGAATCTTGTGTAACCACTATCAATGGTTTCTTCATTAGATATCGAAAACTACTCATATTGTTGAGTGAGTAGTTCGATATTGTACTCCTTTACTTGTGAAATACCTTGATGAGTATTTACAAGATTATCCCAAATCTCCTTTGCGGTTTCATATGCAACAACCTTTTCGAACTCCTTTCAAGGTAAGGCGTTGTATATAATTATCTTGGCTTCATGATTCTTGCCAACCATCTTCTTTTCATTATCATCTAGATCCAAAAATGGCTTCTCCACCATCATCTTTGTTTTGGGGTCTTGAACCATGAAAACAAAGTTGCCATTTTGGATGACTTGCCACAAGTCAATATCCTTAGACCTAACATAGGTCTCAAATAGGATTTTCCAAAAACGAAACCCTTCGTATTCAAACAAAGGTGGTCTTTACATAGAGTACCCCTCAACATAGTTCTCTTGAGCCATGGATCTATACTCAACTTTTCCAAAAATTTCGTTAGGTATTTTAAATTTTTGAAAAAGAAGTTTTTGACTTAAAACGACTTCTCGGGAAGGTTTTAATGCTCAAAAACTTGAGTATACCGCTCTGATACCAATTGTAGAACCATAGGGGGTGAACACGGTCTCTTTGACTTTTAGAGTGTTTAAAAACTTTAACCCACAAAGAGTACCAAGTGGTTTACACAACAACAACCACTATAAAATCTCAACCAAAGTATATTAAGTAAGTCAAGAGACATCACGATATATAGTGGTTCAGGATTGGGGGTTTATACCATCCGTACGTCCAGTTGCGAATCCACGACACTATACTATTCACTAAGTATAATCCTTTCGGTGGACTACAAACCGTTACAACTTCACTCCACCGATATGCACTAAGATCGGTGCTTACTAAGAAGAGCTACTCCCCAAAGGTATTCCTCCCTCGGAAACCACCCTCAAGGACTCGTGATTCGACTTAACCATAAAGACCACAAAGACATCCTACCGGAAGTATCAAACCCCAACTAGATCCCCAATGATCTAGGCTTGGTCACCTCGACACAAGAATTCCCTTACAACTAAATCGAATAAATAAATGTTTGATTGTTCAATCAAGCCCTAACTAACCTAGAGACTCGATTGTAGTAGAAAGGGTATAGAGAAGAAGACCTTCGGCATAATCACAAGAGTGGATTAGGTTCTTGTGATTTTTCCCTTGCAAAGAGATGTGTTCTTTCAAATGATGTTTATGTGAAAGATCAAGAACACCAGATAGAATTAGAGGATTGAGAGAAAAGAAATAAGAGAAAAAGAATAATGAAAAGGGGTGAGGGATACAAGAGCCAAGGTGTGGTATTTATAGGCCAAGACCCAAGTTGTGAAAAACTTTACCGAGTCCGGCGCACTGCTGGTGTGTCGGAGCGCCAGCGACGCGCCAGGCGTCTATAAAGATTTTTCCTCAGGCTTTGGCTTTTAACTACCAAACCTTGCTAAACCCCCAGTTGTACTTCCCACTTTAACCTTAACATTATTTATCCTCAAAGTCAACCAACTCAAATAGCCAATTTGTGAAGTGTTTAAGTTAAAACCAATTATCAAAGAGAGAAGGGTAGAAGCGATAATTGGATAAGGGTAGTTTGGGTATTCCTCACATGGCATAAAAAAGAGAGAAAGAATATGCCATGGTATATTCCTTTGCTAGGAAAGGAAGTATGGATGTTAGAGAAAGAGAGAGAGGGAAGGATTTGAATTTGAAATTCAAATTGTGTGAGAGAGAAGTGAGAGAGTGAGGTTGGGTTAAGGTAAACCATGGTTGAGTTAGAAGAGTAACCATGGTTGGGTGAGAAGAGAATATCCAAGGAAATATCCAATCCTTGGAGAGAAAGGTGAGATGAAGGGTTGAGATGAGTTTGGGTGAGTTGGAAGTGATGTGATGGAAGGGAGTCTAAGGTTTGAAATTCAAATTTAAATTTTAAGTGTGAGAGGAGAGTGAGGAGATAAGGTTGTGTGTGAGTTGGATTGGATGTGAAATGGATGTGATGGGGAGCCAAAGGTGAGATTCAAATTTGAATTGCCCATGTGATGAAATGAGTTGGCTAATGTGTGAGGGAAGGAAAGGGTTGTGAGGGGAGTGTGTGTAATTTGAATTTGAAGTGAGGAAGAGAGTGTAAGAGAGTGAGTTGTAAGGATGGGATGTTGAGGTGATGGGGAGCCTATGTGTTGAGATTCAAATTTGAAATTTGAATGTTGGAGGTGAGAAAAAAGGTGGTTATGAGGAAGGTTTATTTGTTTTGAAATGAAGGGTTGGATGAAGAGGTTGATGTGGTGGAGAAATCCTAGTGGTTAGATTGGAATGTTGAGAAGAGAATGTTTGGAAGATATGGTGTGGGTATGTAAGAGACAAGAAGTACATGGAAGTACTAAAGGTGTAAGGGAATATTAAGAGAATGTTGGGGATAAGATTTGGGAGGATTTTGAAATGGTTGGAGGATTAGTTTGGTGTAGAGAATAATCAAAGGATTGATTATGGCTTCATCACAATGTCATTAAGAAAGGAAAGAGTTGACAAAAAGGAAAGAGTTGACAAAGATGATTATGGGTTGAGAAAATCAAAGGTTACTTATAATCTCAAGTAACTCGACGTCGAGAATTCATAATCTCATAATATGTGAATTTCCACGAATCGACGTAATCAATAATCATCTTGATGCAAACAAGCTAAGTGCTTTGCATCATTGTAAAGCATATCCCAAAAAGGGAAAGGATGCGTTTACGCAAAGGGCCTTTGACTTAGTTTGACCAATAAGGGAGTAAACCCGTTACGTGATTAGAGAAGACGTAAATACGGATTATGACCATATGAATACTTTCACTTGATGTCACGTGAAATATATAAGCTCCCTAGGTTTAGAAAAGCCTTGGCTAAAGGCGTTTATCAAAATACTTGAGTTGGCGTTTTGCCAAAAATGGGAGGTTGTAAATTTGGATCCCTCTAATTCTAAAACTCGTTTCGAGTGTTCTCAATGAAGCACATAACATATTCATACCTGTATTGAAAGATCCACATTTTTCTGGTAAAGGGAAAGTCGACTTTCAAAATTCGTCCCGATCAATATAGTGGGCTGGCGCGTCGGAGCGCCGGCAGCGCGCCAGGCCCTGTTATTGGGTCGGGAGAATTTTGGCTATCGTTTGTAATTTTATGTGTTGCGAAGGTTTATTTGTCATCATTAAAACATAAGGAGACCTAATTAATGTTGTCCCAACAAGGATGAATTACTTGAATCAGATTTATCAGATTTAACAAATTTTGTTGCCTTTGAAAACTTTTGATCATTTATCTGACTCTTTCCACCTATCCCAGTTGTAATTTTGATAGAGATATGATTTTGGATAAGCTTATTCATACGATTGGTTGATGAGTTCCATTTGTCAATGGTTACTTCTAACTCTGAGACTTTGTCTCTGAGTTCTTGGTTAGTCTTTGTAAGCTTATCATTGGTACTCTGAAGAGCCATACAGTGGTTTTTAATGCTTTTAAGGTCAAATAATTCATTTCTGCTCTCTACAAATCTTTGTTGAAGAGAGGTAAATTTGTTGAACAAATTTGCTCTTTGTTCTTCCTTGAAGTGGAGATCAACAATGGTGTAGTCAAGAGCATGTTTCCTATCAGGAGTATTGTGACCAATGGTAATTTTCACGTTGTTAATTAATATTATATGAGTATTAATTATTTTTAAGCTAAGCATTTCTATGCGCATTTGCATATTTCTGAGTATTTTGAGCATTTTTTAGAGCCGTTTCGCATACTGTAGCTTACAGTCACTGCAGAAAAAGTATATTTTTGTCAATAAAGTTAAATTATCACATTTCTGATAGTTACTGACAAGTATTAAAATTAATTGAGAGCTTTCTCGCATTTTTCTGAAAAACAACCGCACGCGCGTACCAACAGCATAGTACATGTGGTAATAGTCAAATAAATATATTTTCGAGTCAGTAATGACATTTTATTATATTTCTGATGAAAACGTGGTTAAAAACTTTATTTTACGTAATCGTGTCCAAAAACGTCAAACCGGGACTTTACGGTAACATTTAAACTCAAACCGACACACGATACACCAAAGCGGAGTAAAAACTAATTTACCCTCTCTTCTAATAAGCCATAACCGGCCATATGATGCCACCTAGCCCACATGGGACAATTTTACCATCTATCTTAAATGTAATCTCAATTTTGCTAAATATAGTTATACTTTTTGGATTTTCTAACATTCTATCCATAAATGTTTTCTAGATTAACATTCTCATCTTCCATATTACCCTTCATTTGTACGCCCCATATTTCACACATAAACATCATCTACCAAAAATTTTCTCTAAAAGATCAAGATCATCAAGTGTTTAAATAAGGTTTTTGGGTAATTTGGAGCTTGTTTTGGGTAAAATTAGTGAAGCTTTGGGTGTTCATTGTTCCTCCTAGCCACGTTAAACACCAAACCATTGTAAGGATTCATAAAACTTTTCTAAACTTGTTAATCTCTTGTTCATTTGGTGTATAATGATGTTTAAAAGTGTTAAATGTGTATGTTTTGATAATATGATTAAAGCTAGGGTTTGATCTTCTATATGTAGTGCTCGACTTTTAGTGATGTTTATGAGTTAATTTGTAGATTTCTTGCTTGTGTGGTAAATATTGTTACATATAGTGCTTAATTGATAATACAAACATTAGTTATGGTTTTTACACTAATTTAAGCACTATATTGATTTTTAAGAGTTATACATGGATCGGCCATGAATAAAAATAAAAGATTATTGGTGATGACGTATAGTCTACACCCGGGTCACGAACCCAGTTAGTAAACAATACTAACAATTAAGCCCACTACGCTTGGGCCGCAACTGGACTACCAGTTATGCGGCTTGGGTCGACAAGGCCCAAGCCCAAAGTTATTTCCGGATAATATATAGAATATCTTCTAAATAAAGAAGATATATACTATATACCCGATGTCGGCTAACACGCCGAAGAGTAGGGAACACGAAACCCACTAGGGTTTCATGCATATATAAAGGGCACCCAAGCCCTCGGTAAAGGTACGATCTTCAATAAACCCTAACCATAAACTAAACCCTACATTCGACTTACTTACTCTCACGCCGGAGGATAATCGGGGAGACAATCCCTCGATAAGCCTAACGGTGTTTGTTCTTTTTCTTAGTGCGCAGGTCTCATCAAGCATTAAGATTCGAATTGATACGAGAATAGAAGCCCTATCAAGGAACGCCCAACTTTTGTATCAACAAGTGGCGCCATCCGTGGGACCCTACACTAAGAATTTTACCGAAAACTAGAATGACGAAACACGGGAGTCACAAGAGTCCGCATGGGAAGAAGGCGCAGGATGACCCACTAGGGAGGAAGCACCAAACGGATGCGCCCCCTAAGCAGACCCCTGGAACAACCAGTGTGCCTAAAAGCTTAGGAGTGTATTCAGATCAGGTCTTCCCTGCAGTGGAATCGCTTACCAAAACTACCCCCGCTATTACGACAAGTACTAGCGCGGTAGACCTAGAGCGCACTCCTTTCACCATGCCAGAGGTGAACTTCACTGAACCTCCCAATGCGCCTATCCGAAACAAGGATCCTGCCTTGGAAACGGACTCCATCGCGCTTGAAGGAGTCACTTCCGAATTAGCGCCAAGCGACTTTGTATCCCAAAACTACGAAGCCTTGACTGCGCTCATGCGAGAGGAGGCAAAGAAGAGGTCAAGCCAAAGTCTGCACGGCAGACTCAACTTTGACCCTAATCCTGACGCATCCCCACCGCGCTACCGAAAGGAAGGACGCGAGAGGGATAGCCGTAAACAACCAGTGTTCGCCAGGATTGGAAGGAAGGTTGTGGATGATGAAGCAGCCGATCTTCAACATCTGGAGGAACCTGAAGAAAGTGAGCGGCGTGCCAATGTCCACGCTAGGCTTGGCAAGCGCAAAATCCAAGATAGGCTTGGGCGACGATGCTCCCCAAGTGAAAGCCCCTCAAGCTCTAACTCTGATGATAGTCGGCGCAAGCGCCACAGAGGAGCAAGCTCAGACTCTGATGATAGTCGACGCAAGCGTCACAAAAGAGTCCGCTCATCTTCAAGAGATTCCTCGGACAGCGAGACTGGACACTGGAAATCAAGAGGGAAATACCGCGACCAGGAAGACGAAGACATGTCTCTTCCCTGGCGTCGCCAAAAGGTTGATGCGTTTACTAGGCGCATCAGTGACTTTTCTGAGAATAAGAAAAGGCGCATGCCTGCTAATGTCAAAACATATGATGGGACAGGTGATCCTGATGATCACCTAAAAATTTTCGAATCAGCAGCTACTATCGAAAATTGGCCGCAACCTGTGTGGTGCCATATGTTCAACTCCACATTAGTAGGGAATGCGCGCAACTGGTTTAGTAAGCTTCCACGCAGAAGCATTGATGGGTTTGAAGAGTTGCGCAGAGCGTTTCGCTTAAACTTCACTCAAAGGAAGAAGTGTGCTAAAAACCCTGTCGAACTCGCTAGGGTTAAACAGCGACAAGGGGAATCCACAAGCGCTTTCATGGAACGCTTCAAGGACGAGTGCATGAAAGTCAAGGCGTGTCCAGAGATATTAAAAATATCGGGTTTTATGAATGCAATTAATAACCCAGATCTGATAAAAAAACTAAATGATAAGGTTCCCCTAACCTTTGATGAGCTCATGAAGCGCACGAGGTCTTTCGTCCAAGGAGAAGAAGCCGCTGCGGATAGCAAAAAAGGCTATTCGAATCATAGACCACAAGAGGAGTCAAGGAGACAATCCAATGACCAGGGTGGCAGTCGTAACAGCCGCAGCAGAGGCTATCGCAACCAAGGGAGTGGAAGAGACAATGATAGATACACACCCCTCACAAAAACCCCAAGGGAGATATTTGTGACGGAGGGCGCAAACTTCCCGAAACCTCCACCAATCCGCACCCCAGAGGATAAGCGCATAGGGAATGGTTATTGCGAATACCATGGACAGAAAGGCCACACAACTAACGACTGCGTCCAACTGCGCCAATTGATTGACAAATTGGTAAAGGAAGGAAAGATGGACCATCTCGTAAAAAACATCAGAGAAGGGAAAGACAAATCAAAGCCAGGAGCCAAGAAAGAGACACCAAAAGAAAAGGCGGATATCATCTACATGATATAGCCATGGCCTCGCGCGACAAGACAGAAAGTTAGTCAGCGCTTTTCTAAGGAAAACGAAATTTCTTTCCCCTCCCTGACTGCGAACAACGCAGTAGTGGATCCACTCACCATTGAAATACATACGGGGGGTCACGACATCCGTCGCATGTATATAGATGGAGGTGCATCCGCTGATATCATATATGAACACTGTTTCAAGAAGCTGCGACCTGAGATACAGAGTCAGCTGACCCCAGCCACAACGCCGCTCACAGGCTTCACAGGGGAGAAGATATGGCCCACGGGGCAATTACGTCTATTTGTAGAAGTTGGTGACAAACCACACTCTACAACTACCTGGATGAACTTCATGGTAATCAGATCCCCCTCCCCGTATAACGGTATTATTGGGAGACCTGGAATATCATCCATCCGCGCCGTGCCATCCACAGCGCACGGGATGCTCAAGTTCCCAGTGGAAGGAGGTATTGTCACCCTTTACAATACCACCACACCACCCAAAGAATGCAACGCAGTGACAAGTGACGTAGGCGTTGTTCCAGAACAGCGAGCAATCAAAGTCCCAAACCTAACGGTCGCCATACACCCTGAATACCCGGATCAACATGTATCTATTGGCGGGTCTCTGTCTGACAAAGGCAAATCAGCTATGTGCGCACTCTTGCAAAATAATTTGGATATTTTTGCATGGGAGCCTAAGCATATGACAGGAGTGCCACGCTCCATCACGGAACATAAGCTACAAATCCGACAAGGATATCCTCCAATACGACAGAAAAAGCGCGGACAAGCTCCAGACCGCGCAAAAGCCATCCTGGAAGAAGTGCACAAACTAGTAGACGCAGGCATCATGCGTGAAGTCTACTACCATGACTGGCTCTCTAACCCAGTAATGGTAAAGAAGAGCGATGGCAGTTGGAGGATGTGCGTAGACTTTACAGATCTCAATAAAGCATGTCCACAGGACTGCTACCCGCTACCGGAAATAGATTGGAAAATTGAGTCTCTATGTGGATATCCCTTCAAATGCTTCCTGGACGCATACAAGGGATACCACCAAATTCAAATGGCGGAGGGAGACGAAGAAAAGACGGCCTTCCACACAAGTCAAGGGGTCTACTGTTACACAAAGATGCCCTTCGGCCTAAAGAACGCAGGAGCAACATACCAAAGATTGGTGGACACTGCGTTCGAGAAGCAAGTGGGACGCAACTTGGAAGTATACGTCGATGATCTCGTCATCAAAAGCCATACAGAGGACGAGCTGGTGCGCGACATGGAGGAAACGTTCAAAACACTCAGGAGAATCAACATGAAATTGAACCCCAAGAAGTGTACGTTTGGCGCTACGGAAGGCATGTTTCTCGGGTATTTGATAGAACCCGATGGGATCAAGCCTTGCCCAGAGAAGACTCAAGCAGTCATTGACCTCCCCTCACCGCGCACACTAAAAGAAGTTCAGTCACTAAACGGCAAGCTAGCCGGACTGAACCGATTCTTATCCAAATCAGCAGACAAGTCACTTCCCCTGTTCAAGACACTCAAGAAGTGTACCAAAAAGGGAGACTTCAGGTGGACTGCGGAGGCAGAAGACGCCTTCCAACAGCTCAAACAACACATAGCAGCGCTCCCAAAGCTTGTTGCACCCCGACCAGGGGAAGAGCTGATCATGTACCTATCTGCAACCCAAGGAGCAGTCAGCGCAGTCCTACTGACAGATAGAAATTCCGTCCAAACACCCATCTATTTTGTTAGTAAGGCGTTGAAGAAAACGGAGATTAACTACACTGCAATGGAGAAATTGGTCCTAGCCTTAGTGTTTGCAGCGAAAAGACTACGCAGGTACTTCCAGGCGCATCCAATCGCTGTTATCACAGACCAACCCATCAAACAGGTTATATCGAAACCCGACGCATCAGGACGCCTACAAAAATGGAGTGTGTTACTGGGCGAACACAACATATCATACAGACCGCGCACTGCAATTAAGGGGCAGATATTGGCCGACTTCATCATTGAGAAGCCGGATACAGACACTCCACCTGCGACAAGCAAGGAGGAACTTCAAGAACCATGGGTCCTATTTACTGATGGATCCTCATGCGTAGATGGATCAGGAGGTGGCCTTATTCTCACCAACCCGGAAGGAGTTGAATTCACCTACGCACTACGTTTTGAATTCACAGCCACGAACAACGAGGCAGAATACGAAGCACTCCTAGCTGGGTTACGCATCGCAACTCAAATGGGTGCACGCAACCTAGAAGTGAACGTCGATTCGCGGCTAGTGGCTAACTACGTTTTAGGAGAATATATAGCAAAGGAGGAACACATGATCCAATACCTCGAAAAGACCAAATCTCTGATCCAGAACTTCGATAGATTCATCATCAAGCAGGTTCCCAGGAGTGAAAATAGGAAAGCAGACGCGCTGAGCAAAATTGCATCCACCAGTTTTGCGCATCTATCAAAACAAGTTTTGGTGGAAACCTTGAAAAACAAGTCAATCACAGAGATGGAAATATCCACGGTGATAGAAGAGGAAAATCCTACGTGGATGACACCGATCATTGACTTCATCAGCAAGGGCATACTTCCCCAAGAGCAGAAGGAAGCTCGAAGAATCCGACGCACAGCGCAGCGATTCGAGCTCAGAGACGACGTCTTATATAGACGCTCATTCCTACAACCATGGCTTAGGTGTGTTGGACCTCTCCAGGCAGACTATGTACTTAGAGAGATCCACGCAGGCTCATGCAGCATGCACTCAGGACCACGGTCCATTGTAGCGCGCGCCCTAAGGTCTGGATACTATTGGCCAACTATGCACCGTGACGCACGCGACTTGGTACGAAAGTGCAACGATTGCCAAGTTCACAGACCTATTCCGCGCCGACCACAACATGAACTAACACCTATTACATCGCCATGGCCCTTCTACAAATGGGGTATCGACATCGCTGGACCTTTCCCCATTGCCGCAGGAGGATTGAAATTCCTCATTGTGGCAATAGATTACTTTACCAAGTGGATCGAAGCAAAGGCAGTAGCGACCATAACAGGTAACCAGGTTAAACGATTCGTGTGGGACAACATAGTATGTCGTTTTGGATTGCCTGGAGAAATTATCTCTGACAACGGAAAACAATTCCGTGATAACCCGTTCAAAGATTGGTGCGAACAGCTGAACATCACGCAACACTTTGCATCAGTAACTCATCCACAAACCAATGGTCTGGTTGAGCGCGCAAATAGAAGTCTAGGCGAAGGAATCAAAGCGCGCCTGGACAGACACAAAGGTAGATGGGTAGAAGAACTATCACATGTTCTCTGGGCGCACCGAACAACCATCAAGGTTAGCAACGGGGACACCCCCTTCTCTTTGGTCTATGGGACAGAAGCTGTTATACCAGCTGAAATTGGAATGCCAACCATCCGTACTGCGGAAGTTAACGTGGCAACCAATGACGATGAGCGGCGCATAGACTTAGATCTATTAGAAGAGCGACGTGAACGCGCAGCAATACGCGAAGAAAAGGCCAAGTCGAGAATGAAAAAATACTATGATACCAAAGTGCACAGCACCTCATTCAGACCAGGCGACTTCGTATTCCGCGAAAACGACTCAAGCCGCGCAGAGGACACTGGAAAGCTAGGACCAAAGTGGGAAGGACCTTACGAGGTCATAGAAGCACTTGGCAATGGAGCGTACAAGCTACGCGACAAGGACGGAAATGAGCTACAGCGAACATGGAACGTCCGCAACCTTAAACGGTGCTATCTTTGAAGAAGGCTACGGCCTAACATGGACACTAATGCGCTTTAGAAAGTGCCCTCAATAAAGATCCATGTAATTTTATTTTTAAGTATTATCTAGATAAGTATTCTTTTTCAAAACTTGCAAGTATTAATAAAACGTTATGGTTTCTAGCTAACTCCATAACACATTTAACTTTATTGTTTGCATCTTCTATTATCATGTTTCAATATTGTTATATTCTTGCCTACATGGCGTGCATGCACACATTAAGACCCACGATGGCAGAAAGGATGAGTAAACCTAATAAACTACTCGTTGAGTAAGAGGGTTGCAAACCCATCAACACCGGATCACGAATCCTTGTTAAACACCTTGCGCTCAAGACGTTGGCGCAAGCTCCTCACGCACCCCACGACGGATGCGCGATAAAGCACACTGTGCGCGTTTAACAACTCAGGAAATCAAGACTCTTGATTCCTTAAAGTACAATACGACAAGTAAACTTAAAAAATACATAGACGACTATGATTAAGTTGAAAAAATTCAACACGCGACCACGGTCCTTAAGGAAATTCATACACGATTATGACCCTTATTTTCTAAATACGCTTAAACACTTAAAGCTATCTTCACGCAAGGATACATAAGTCATATAAGAACTACGAGTTCAAAAAGCATAAGTATTGAGAAGCTATAGAAACACTAAGTACAAAAGCAACTTTTTATTCATAGAATACAGTTCTACAAAAAAGACTTGTACAAAAGAGCTAAATACTATATGTACGCCTTAACTGGCTGGAACCCCCGCTCAAAGCCGCTTCCTTTGCATCCGCGAGCCTCTTCAACAACTCCGCATCATCAAGGGAAACAGTGGCCACGCAGACGGGCACACCATCGGACCTAGGCTGATGCGCAGCGCCTATGCCGCATAGAATGGCCTTTCCTTTCTCGCCTTTCTTTCGTGCGACCCTGGAAACATGCGCATTTAGCGACCTTTGCAAAGAAATCTCTTTCTCAAGACGGAAAGGATTTAGAATGTCACGAGGCTGAGCAAAAATGGGTACCTTCAACTGCGCCACATCAGGCTTCAGGTAGAAATCCACCTGCTGATCTGCACCATCCTGCAGATGCCTAGGAAGAGTAAGCCCCGCCATAATCACGCTGATCGGCTGGTCCTGATCACGCTCCAAGAGAGCGATGTGCGGAAGCTCAAGCTTCTTAAGCTCCTCCATGGCAGCAACAAGCTCAGCATGGGCATCCGCCTTATACCCAGGCACTTCAGTAAGCGGCACGGTCAGCAACTTGGCCTCCGCAAGCTTGTCTGCAGCCGAGGTCTCACCGTGCGCAATAGCGCAATTCACAACCTTCCCAAAGGATGCGGTGACCTCAGGATGCTCCAGCGTGCACAGGGCAGCCAAGCGAAGACCATGGCTGATCAACCACCTACAAAATAACACAAGTGTTAAAGAAAGAAGGTCCAACATATATACAAGTTATAACGAAGTAAATGAGCACATACCTGCGCTCAGCCACAGACTGAACAAGATGGGGGTACAGCTCCTCATCGTACTCAATGCTGAGCTGGCGGAGCTTCTCCTCTTGCGTCTTCAGGGCAAGCTCAATGCGGCTGCGGAACTCTTCAATATTGGCGAAGTGCTTGCTCCTATTCTGTTCCAAGTACTTCAACGCCCACAAAGAGTTACGCCTCTGACGGTCTGCAAAAGCGCGCTCCCGCTCCAACTCAGCCATCACCATGACCTTCTCCTCACCCATCTTTCGCGCAGACACCTCCGCGCACTCCAGTTTAGCCTTGGAGCTCAGCTGCTCAGCTTTAGAGCTTGCTAATTCAGCTTGCACAGACGCTAATTGCGCCTGCAGTCTGGTAACTTCATCAGACTGGTACACCCTGGCTTGCGAAACCAGCTCAGACTGGCGCACAGCTATGGAGGCCAGCTCCTCCATCGCGGAGTCAAAGGGACTTAACTCCACTGCAATGTCCTTCGATGCAGACGCCTCAAGGGGACTCTCCTTGGGTGGCGCACTCTCATCAACAACACCAGCAGGCTGTTCACTGTACGAAAAATCAAGAAACAAGATCAGCATACGGAAAACAGTCAAGCATATACCAAATCCTAAGGGATTATTAAAAACTACTTACATGGGGGGAGGAGTCGAGGACACGTTTTTCTCCTTCTCAGCCTCAGTTGAGGACACGTCCTTCTTCTTCTCAGTTTCAGTCGTGGACGCACCTCCACCAGACTTCTCAGCTTCCACACTGAAGACACGAAGCAACACGGTTAGAATAAAATACAACTTGACAAAAGTTTATAACTAACAATTCAGATACTTACTCCATCTGCACCTCCGTAAAAGATGGGCCTTCCCCAGCCTCAGTCCGCGGCCTCTTGGAAGGCCCTTCACCATAACCACCAGACGCTCTCTTCCGCGTCAGTGGGGAGCTCTCCTCCATCTCACTGTCAGTTTCCTCTAAATGGATCACCATTTCAGGAAGAGGAGGCTGCGCAGCGTCAGGACTTGGCTGCACAGGAGGAGCCACCTCCTGTATTGGCTCAGCCGCTATCACATCAGGGGAGCCTTCGGGATCTGGGATAACCAAATCCACGACGCGCCCTGCCATCGCCTGCAGAATAGTCTGCTCACCGTCCCCCAGAGGACGCACTCCAACCGCCACGGAACGCGGATTCTCCAGCCTCACAACAGCGAACAGATCCATATCTGCGCATCAAATAAACAAAGGAAAGCAAGTTACATAAAGTATGGAAAAAGAAGAAGCGCTTACACTAATAATGACAGTAAGGCGACAGAAGGAGCACCCACCCGTGCCATCCGCATTCAAGAATGTGGGGACCTCCGTCTCATGCTCGAAGTAGTTGCGACTGATGCCCATGTGCACCAGGAACGCCTCCGGATACGGCTTGATGGGAATACGGTTCTCATCAATGATCGCCGCATGATCCGCGTTATACCACGTCTCAGGGGGGCGCTCATCCTTGGGCAGATCGGCACGGGTGTAAAATGGAAAATGGTCAGGGAAGACGGCTTCATCAACCCAAAAGAATTTTTCCCTCCAATCCTTGAGCTTATCTACCTTAGTCTGATAACATTGTAACTTCCCTACGCGTTTGGCGAAAGTAACCCAACCATTTGACCACGTCAAATGATAAAACGCGCGAAATAAGTGGAGAGATGGGTGGATCGCCAACAAGCGACAGTTCACCTCAAAGTTAGCAATCTTCCCAGCACCAATACAATGCAACTGGGAGATGTGGAGATTGTAATAATTGAGTATGTCACTCAGTAACACGGAGATGGGGACGCGCTGATTCGCCCACTCGAAAAAGCGCGTATATAACCCCACTTTCCCAGCAGGGAAATCCGCGATGGTGTCATTCGGACCGGGTACCTCTGGGCGCAGGCCCCAAGGGATAAAATAATCCGAGGTGAACTGAATCAGTTCCTCCTCGGTTATGTTAGAATGGAAATCACGAAGTTGCGCTACCATTTCTTGATTCAGATTATGTGCGCACGCGCAATTACCTTTGAATTATCTTTTTTGGAAGAAGATTTGAAGATGTAAAAATGGAGGAATGGCGATTTTCTAACTGTGGCCGTCACAGTGAATGAGAAGCGGTAGTTTATATACTTTTCCTATCCACCACAGATGATCGCCACGTGTACCCCACTAGCTCAAATCGTGTGGCTAGGATAAATGACGGGACAAGGAAAGTGGGCAACCTCTCCACTTCCCAAGGTACCCCAATTGCACTTTTTTGGACTAGATACATCACACGTGTGGTTTTGGCGGTATATTTTTTGAAAGCTTCCCGCGTACGCATGGGGAATAATTTCGACACGACTCTAGTCTAGCGTCCGCAGGTTTTACCCTGCGCACACTAGACTGGGGGGACATGATGACGTATAGTCTACACCCGAGTCACGAACCCAGTTAGTAAACAATACTAACAATTAAGCCCACTACGCTTGGGCCGCAACTGGACTACCAGTTATGCGGCTTGGGTCGACAAGGCCCAAGCCCAAAGTTATTTCCGGATAATATATAGAATATCTTCTAAATAAAGAAGATATATACTATATACCCGATGTCGGCTAACACGCCGAAGAGTAGGGAACACGAAACCCACTAGGGTTTCATGCATATATAAAGGGCACCCAAGCCCTCGGTAAAGGTACGATCTTCAATAAACCCTAACCATAAACTAAACCCTACATTCGATTACTTACTCTCACGCCGGAGGATAATCGGGGGAGACAATCCCTCGATAAGCCTAACGGTGTTTGTTCTTTTTCTTAGTGCGCAGGTCTCATCAAGCATTAAGATTCGAATTGATACGAGAATAGAAGCCCTATCAAGGAACGCCCAACTTTTGTATCAACAATTGGGGTTTTGAAAAACATAAAATTTTGGCTCAAGTGGTGAAAAGGTGGAAAAATAAAGTGAAGTGCTTATTTGGATTAGCCTATTTAATAAACCATAAGTTATTGAAAATAACTAGTAAAAAGATAAAAATAAGTTGACACCATGAATATGGGTCGAACTACATATAAATTAGTCATGGTTGACTTTTTGACTAAGTAGCTTATTTATTAGAGCTTATTTGATAAGTATAAAGTTTATTTTGTAACTAATAAGCACTAAATAATAACAAAATGGGCTAAATTAGTTTTGGGCCATAAAACCCATTATTTTACTGTTGGTCTGAAGCCCATGAAGAAAAATGAGGTTTTGACTTTTTGACCAAACAGACCCAATGAGCGAGTAAAATGATTTTTAGTAACGCGTCGATATATACGTTATAGCTAAAAATGTGTTTTGGGCTAAAATTGGTTATTGGGCTTTTTAATAGTTCTCGGCCCAATTAACAAATAAAAATGACGAAATTGATTTTTGGAATATTTTCCGGCTCGTCGTGGTTATTAATGTTTAACGAAACGATAAATATAACGATAACTATTTTTGGACTTGTTTTGAGACGTCTAGTCTCCGAAAGGGTAAAAATTGACATTTTTACTAAATTGATATTGAGATTGACTTTCGTTGACTTTTTGACAAAATATTGACTTTGTGTCGAAATCTAGTGTTAATACTTAAAAATGAAGCTAACGAATAATATTACGACGAAAACATATTCACGACACTTGATATATATATATATCACAAAGGTATATTTTTGCACTTATAACTAGTTAGCGGAATATTTGAGTAAAGTTTGCAACACGTGAGATAAATGGAAACGTTGTATAAACGAATGGGTCATGCCCAAATTTTCTAAAAATCCAACACTTAGAGTATTTTGTGAAAACACTTAACCTAAGTAAACTTTATGGAATTACTTAACAAAACTTGTTTTCTTATAATAAAAGTTGCAACAGAAATAATAAACGATGTTTCTACTATAATAATTCTTCACCAACATTATTATCTTGATCATTTTTCAAAAGCTTATTTAATTAATTTTTATTTTAAATTAATTAAATACATAAGTAATTAATTTAATAAATATATATACATATATAATGTATGAGTACATATATATAACACTTGCACATTTAAGCCGCGAATACTAGCACGGATGTTCCGTTACGTATTCCCACCATGCACTTTCACCATGAGCCACCACCACGAGTTACAACGATAAATCGTTTCGAATATATATTACCACACAGCAAGCAAGAAATACACGAGCACTGGTCAAACGTAAACTTTTCAAATAAAATAAAGACACTTGAGACACGAATATTTTGCTAAGACTTACCGTACTGATTTAGGGTGCTGATCGGCGCGGTTGCATTATTTTGATTTATTTGCTGATTTGCTGTTATTGAAAGGTGAGTTTATAGCCCCATATTTTATACGATTTTTGCTTTATAAGCTTGGGGTGAGAAACATGCAAAACTGTTTTCATGGACCAGAAATGAAATTGCTTTTAAGATCACACTAGTATGCAGAAACCTAAGTTTGCTGAATCCCATTTTGTGCCCACTATCATCTGCCGTTAATTCCTGTTTAGGAAGTCGTTTGTTATAAATAGATCTATTGGGAGTGACGTCCCCGTTCGATTAGCTCGGCATAGCCAAGGCGAACGTATACCAAGTCGGGTTTTTGGCCGAGTGTCTGGGGATTAACACTCGCGGGTACCCTTATTTATTTTGCTAACGCTAGTCGTGCTGCATTGTCTTAGCATCGGTAGGATGAGGCTTAGTGTAACACCCCGAAAATCGTAATGAAGCAGCGGAAGACTTAAACGGGGTATTACCAATTTGATCACAGTCGTAAGTATAGATAATTGTTAAAAGTTGCATTTATATCATTCAAAGAAAACTCAATATTCAGAGATTACACATTAGTTGCCAAAAGGATAGTTTTTCACAAAAGTGATGAGGAGTTTGAAAGGAATGATATAGTTATTTGAAATAAAAAGGTGTAGATTCCCAATGCCCATGCCAACTCCGTGCTAGAGATTTCCTTAGTTACCTGAGATAAAACATGCTTAAAAAGTCAACACAAAGGTTGAGTGAATCCATAGTGTTTAATTTGTAATAGTTTGAACACAAACGAGATAGTGATAAAAACAATGATATTGAGGTGTAATATATATATTGCCCTAAGCCTCATGACACGCAAACCTTAACATCGGGTGTAATAATAAATGATATAAATAGCCCACATCATAGCAATGATGTAGGTGATAATGCCCTCGTCGTAGGAGTTTGCCAAACTCTTGATAATTCGAATAAAGTGCATTTGGTTACCATTTCAGGCTAACTTCAAATGGGTCGTCAACTTCCAATAGATCTATTCACTGAATTCGCGTTCACTCGCAAGTGATTAATGGTTCATGATATGAGGGACTTTTTGGCAGGGTGGTAACTTAGGCAATATTAACTTAGCAATATCAATCAGGATAGCATACAAAATATTTGTGTTCAGATTTATAGCATGTATCTCCCCACGGGATTTGAAAACATAGTAAAAGTGGGACTATGAACTCACCTCAGTAGTAGTAGAAATCTGAAATGCAATCGAGTCAAATAGTGAATAGCAGTTCCGACGCGAGACCTAGATTAGTATGGCATAATTTAGTTTGCAGTTCTGATTTAAGACTCGATGAACATAATTAAGTTTAAAGTCTTCAAAACATTTGTGTTATTAATGCTCGTGTTAACCATTTATTTTACGGTGTAAATATCGTTGACGTATAATGGTTTTTATTATCTCGTTTTGTCGCTTGTCATAATTTCGATAACTAATATACAACATAATAAGTGGCGTCGTTAATTTTTATTTGAAATGGTCTACATATTTTCATTTAATCCCGACATATCTTAACAATTCAAATATTCCAAGTAATTAATTGGCTGCTTTCTATGGGTTCTTTAGTGAGCTGCTGGGCTCACGAGTGGGCTTCCATATTCTGCTAGAATGGGCAGTTTATATGGGCTTGATGGGCTTGCCTGAGCCCAGTTTTCTAATCTTATATACACTCTTTGGTGGGCTTTTAAGTGGCTCTTTATTTGGCCTGGTAACTTGTCTGGTATTTCATTTGAAACAAAGCAGTTCTTGCTCCAATTTAGACAATTGGCAGTCTCGATTTGAGACTCTCGTTAAGGTCGAAAGTGATACTAAGGGTCGAACCTAGGGTCTCGCTTGTTAAGCGACACTCGAGAACCACTCGAGCTCAAGTCCGTTGGGGCGTCTAAGTGGTTGACAACACGAGGCTAGCCCGGTTTTATTCCAATGTTTCGTCTCAATATAACCCATAACCCCACGTTTCCTTTTGACTCAAAATATTCGGTTTAGTTATAAACTACAAAACTACTCGCTGACTACGTCACGACATCAAGAGAAGAAGAAAACTCGACAATTCACATGTTTTCAATATTTCCCAACAAGTTTTACTAGCCTAGTTCTAACCCCTTCTGCTGCCACTTCGCAAGACATACGATTCGACTAATCCTAAATGCTATCATTTCAAGTCCTTAATAACCTTTAACAATTTCGCAACTAAACCCATGACTTTTTAAAAGTCATTTCCCCTTTCGACCCATTTTGCAATAAAACTTTATTCGACTACTTCCACCCTACCTTATGCAACTTATTCTCAATCTCTCAACCATGTCGATTTACATTTTTATCAATCATCAAACATAACTATAAAAATTCTAATTTTGCTTTTATTCGACTTAATCTTCTACTTATATAGATCGAATGAAAAAAAATATAAAACAATATCAAGTAGAAATTAATAATTAACCTGAGATTTGAGGGATAGTTCGAACACAAATCAAGCTTTCTAAACCCGAATCCAAAAGCTCCAAAACCCACTTCCTTCTCCAATTCGAATCGCAACTTTAACCCTGATCTTGAGAACTTCTCAGATTGAGGTGTGGTTGTAGTTTGGTGTGATTCGAATGGTGTCTCGGAGGTGTGGATTTAAGGATGAAAGTGGAGTTAGGCTCCATATTACTTTTGATTTGGGGAAAAGCTAACATTCCTAAATGGGTGAAAGATCCCTATATAAGCTTCTATTTCTTAAGAAATCTCGTGACCAAGAATGGGACAAATGGTTCATGGTCAATGGTTATTAATTGGTGATGGAGATGGATCGATCTCTTCTTTTGGGGAAGAAGAAGGTGGCGACAAGAGTGAAAAAGAAAGGAGGTAGCAGCTATGTATTGATAGGTTTTATTTATTTAGGAGTAGTGTTTTAATTTAAAATGTAGTAGTGTTGTTTTAAGAATTTAGTAGAGTATATTTTGTGTTTTAAATACCCGAGTCTCGTTAGACAGTGTCGAGTCTGATTTTGTTTAAATGTCTCTAATCCGAGAGTTTAGAGTTGTCATATATTATTTGTTTATTTCCGAGTTCATATTTATCTTTGTGATTTCTATATATATATTCTTCATTTTGATTTATTAAGCTTATGCCATACTATCGTGGTGTCGGTACGCGTGCGGTTCCAGTGAAAATGGAACATGATTTTTGCCACATTGTTCGTTTGGCGATATCGTTTGTTGTTTCTCAGTTTAAAATAAAAACATAGCAATATTTTGAATGCAAAGGTGAATAAAATGACTTGAATAAAAATTCATTATTGGTTGTTTCGAGTTTACAGAAAATTAATAACTTGCAAAATTACGGGTTCTTACACTTAGTGTTTGCATAACGGATAGTGTGTATCTGCTGAATTGTTTTTATGATATTGCTATTGGTCCATATGTGCTATTTATTTAAACCTATGAACTCACCAGCGTTAGCTGACTTTTAGCATATTTTTCTCAGGAAACTGAGGTGCGTTTAGCCGGGTGCAGTGCATGGCGTCGGTCACAATAAATGATGAAAATGTTTTTAATGCGTTTACTCTGACAATTGGACCTTTTTAATTTAAATGGGCTTCATTTTCATCTGAAATGGATTTTATGTATCGCTACATGACTTGACATATGTAATATATTTTAAAACGGATTTTAATCCGTTCCCTATATCTTGTGTTGTGATTATCCATTCCATAGCACCCAAAGTATATGCTTCCGCGAATATTATGATTTTGGGGGTGTTACAAGTATCATCCATATTAAGAAGTTTTTGTACCTTTTTTACGGTGATTTCAACCCAATGCCTTGATCTGGCATCATTCTTTCCCACTGATGGTTCATCATCTGCCAGTGCCATGTATGCCCTTATCATGTGAGGAATACCATCTTCTGAGGACTGTTCTTCTGTATCCCATTCATGATTTTCGGCAACCAACCCTTTGTTCTCCTTGTCTTTGCCCTTCTATCCTGATGTTGAAGTTTGTTCACTTTTCTCTTTATCAGGGATTTTTTGTTTTAAGAGAGAAACCTCAGTTTTATTTCCTTTGTATAGACTTTTATAGTCTTTTCCAGAGTGATTGAGGTTTTGGTTAGAGAAGGAGTTTGTATGGAGATTTGATTTGGATGGATACAATGAGGTGGAGGTTTTGTTGCCTGGACAGACCTTTTGGAAATGACCAGCTTTTCCGCATCTGTAGCAAGTTTCGTTTGACTTGTCTTCAGTTCCCTTGGTTGTTCCGATTCTTCCTGGCCGTTTATAAAATCTTCGTTGATTTGCTAGAAGAGCTCTGTTTTGAAATCCAGCTGTTAAGTTAGGCATGAAATCCTGACTACTTCTTGTGTCCTCTTCAACATCAGAGTCACTATCATGGTCCTGCACTTTAAAGTTAGAAAACAAAGCATTTGACATAGAGGATGGAACGATATTTCTTTTCGTATCATTCTTATCAATTTGATCGATGAGTTCCTCCTTATAGTTGTATTTTCCATAAAGTGCAGCCAGGTGTGATTTTTTATAGAGTTGTTAGCTCTCTGAATTTGATTAAAACTCAACCATTTCCTGGGAAGACCATTTACAAAATTTGCATTAACCTCAGCTTGAGGTATCTCAACTCCTAGGTTTGAAAGTTCATAAAGTAGGATTTTCATTCTTGAAAAGGTTTGAGACACTTTGTCTCCTTCAAGTGCTTTAAAAGCATTGAATTTTAGCCTAAGGGCTGAGATTTTAGTGTCTCTTGTTTCAGAGGGTCCCTCGTGTTCAAGAATCAGGTCAGTCCACATTTGTTTAGCCGTTTTACATCTAACAACAGATTTCATCGCATCTCTGGGAAGTGCAGAGATGATGATGGCTTTTAATCTATTGTCTTGATTGGCTAGTCTGGCTTCTTCAGGAGTCCATTGTTTTTGTGGCTTAGCCAAAAAGTTTTCGGGTGTGGATGTGACTGTTTCTGGTATGAATGGGCCATTTTCTAGAACATGCAAAAGATAAGGTTCTAATCCATTTAGGTATACTAGAAACCTGTCTTTCCAGTCTAGGAAATCTTCTGCCTCTAGTAAAGGGACATAAGTAACATGAGCCCCCCCCCTTAAATCTAGGAGTTGTGGTAGGTCATAGCTAGGGGCACTAAAGATGAAATTATTTGCCCCTCCTCCTAGATTTCCGTTGGACGAGTCACCATTTCCACCATCACCCCTAGTTTGTAACGGTGGCGATGGCATGGGACCAAGGTTTGTAACATTTTCGTTATTTTCAGACATTTGGATCTTGATTTTAAAAACGCTTTTAACGGTTTATAAAACTTGTTTTATAAATCAAACCTCTCTTATACCACTTGTTGTTCCCAAAATAATGTCTTTTATCGAAAATAATGATTTGTATCAATTTAAGTAACAACACACGAATATAATTTTTCAATGTATAATTCTTTATTGATAAGAATCAAAGAATTACAAAGTGTTGTGTGGAAAACACTAAATTGAATGACAACGTAAAACCAATTCTCTAAACAAGCAAACTTATAATGAAAGGATTCTAAGTTTGCTTGTGAACTTATGATCTCTTGGGAGATGCTTGTAAGTTCTATGAGGGAGTGTGTGCTTCAAGGATTATAAGAATGTAGTTTGAAGTAACAACTTTTCACTCCGACCAACAATCCTATTTATATTAGTACGAGATAGATCTAAGTGGGATTAGGTATGTGCGTGTCACAATTCCAATGGATGAGGTACAACTTCAATTGAAGCCATCAACATTGGGAAAACGCTCTTTCTCAGCTTTAGTGAACAGTGCAGGCAACTGTTCACTACTTTTATCACCAACTCGTACTTGATTTGACTTATCACTAAAGTTTACTTTATCCCGCTCAAACATCTTAGTGAAAAGTCCCGCTTAAATCTCAGTTATATGAGCTATGCTTTGTTGGTCTGATCAGGGGAGTTGAAGGTTTATCAGGGTATTGCCACCCCTGAAAATCATTTCACTTCAGCTAGAGTTCCTTGTGCATACTGACTGACCCACATCAGCTAGAGAGCACGACTTCAAGTAAACTTGACGATGTCTTGTGACTTAAACTTCTGCTGGAGTGGCTTACTGACTTTGATATCAGTGAGTTCTTCTTTATCTGCTCTCTGAAGTCCCTATCAGGGAGACTTCTTTACTTAGCCTGATTTATGAACAAATCATAGTCAGGGATCAGTGGGCATATCCTTTGCCCAACATTCACTTTTTCCTTAAGTTCAAACATATATATTTATGGATATGTATTATTTGTATTAATGTATTTTATGAAAATTGCAAGAGATATTTACTCTTTCGAAACTATTAAACCTATAACTGCCAAATACCAATTTCTATCACTGTATATCGTCTAAAGATCAAGACACAACGAAAATTATATATTTGATATCGCCGCTGCTTTGCACAAGTACCATGCTAGTACTTTGACGATCAATACACTTTAAATATCGCTTTCATTGTTGGGCAAGTAAGAAATATTTAAGTTTCCATTGCTAAGAAATGTTTTATTTATCCTATTATTAGCCAAATCTTTTTATAAATCTACAACAATTATTTATAGGTTAAAGACCAATAGAGCTAAAACTAATATTCGTTTTAGAATTTGTTGACTAGGTACACCACACAGTCTTCTGAATCAGACACTTGTTTTCTTTTGCTATTTATTATTTTAATCAAAAATTTCATGTTTATTGGTTTTTATAGCAAGAAATGATTAGAGGACTAAAGATATGATTAATTTCATGTCTAAATCCAAGGTTATATAAATCACGAATCGGTAGTCGGGCGGTCGACTCCTTGTAGCTTGTAATCAGTTTAGGCAGGATTAATCGGTAATTAATCGGATTATCATTTTCGACAAGTTTTGGGTATTCCCGGTAAGATTTTTCTTTAAAAACATATTGTAATAGATATAAACAGTGACTATAAGTGATTAAAAACTAGTTTATGTTGAGTTTTGGGTATTTTTTGCAAGATTTGCAAGTTTCCGGCAAGTTTGACCACCGTTGACAGTTGTTGACCGTCATTGACTACGGTTGACTGATTTACATAAATCAGAAAGGTTGGTGGCCCAATAATATTTGATTTAAGATCATTTGAGAACCAAACTTTTTTAACATACAAAGGGATTAATTTCCACCCTCCATCTTTATTTGATCTAATGGATAAGATTAATCCAAACAATTTAAAAAACCCACTTTCATCATTCTTTTTCAAATATTAATATCTTTCAAACCGTTAATCATTAAGCGAAAAAAATATACCGTTACGACGAGCATTTAATTATCTTTCTATAGATAGGCACTTCGATATACTTTCGACAAAATTATTTTTTTCGTTTTTTTCACCTTTTTTTTTACATTTTTTTCGTTACTGAAATTTGCATAAAAAAATCATAAGTGATTTAACACTAATATCACATGTGATATTATATATCATATATGATTTAACACTATTATCACACGTGATATTACATATCATATGTGATTTAACACTAATATCACATGTGATTTTTCATGCAAATTTTAATAATGAAAAAAAAAAAAGACGAAAAAACGAGAAAAAAACGTGAAAAAATGTTTTTTTTTTTTTTGTCGAAAGTATATCAAAGTGTCCGTCTATAGAAAGATAATTCAATGCTCGTCGCGATGGTGTAATTATTTTCGCTTAACGATTAACGGTTTAAGAGATATTTAAATTATAAAAAATATGTGAAATATTAAAATTTTTTAATCTCAACCATTGATTTCATTTTAAATGGATAGTAGGGATGAGTCCCTTGGTATGTAAGATAAGTTTGCTATGTAAAATAACTCTCCTCATAATATTTAGGCAGCGATTAATCGGTTCCGGTTCTTGGTCAAAGTCAACGAACCGGTTCGGTTTTTTCGGATCCGGGGTATAAAAAACCAGGACCGGTATAACGTTCCGGTTCGGTTTTAAAACCGGTTCCTTGGAAAGGTCGAACCAGTCATAAAACCTTAACAGTGGGCATGCGTATTTGACGAGGTGCGGTGGAACAAACTACTATGAATCACAGCTAAAGAACATTTGATGATTATTAGTTGTCTACTTGTCTTGCTTGCCAATAAGCATTGGACAAAAATATCTTGCCAAAAACATGATTGCTTAAATCGAATGTCAGCCTGTAATGGGATATTCTATTGTTATAGTGCTCCATCACCACCCAATGCAATGCTCCATTGAAAAAACACGCACATGACTCTTGAGATAGAACCTTGGTGGTAGTAGGGGATGCAATTGGGCACCAAGCTCCAGTCTTGATGGTGTAAAACACTCCAACGGCTCCAAACGAGCCTACTGTCTGAAAATTGCGACAATACCGTTAGAGCCGGTACGGAACCGGTTTGGAAAAAACGGTTACAAACCGGTTCTAACGGCTAAAATGTGGAACCGGCGGTTTGTAAAAGAACCGAACCAGTTCTTAAAAAAACCGGTTTTGACCGATTTCGGTTTCGATTTTTTTTTTTTTTCCAGTTTCAGAACCGGTTTTTTTGCCCACCTAAACCTATGTGTCATTGATATATTGTCTGTGAAACAATGAGTTTTTTAGCTGTAATATAAAATTAGACACATAAGCAATGTTTTAAAAACCGGTTCGACCGGCCTCCGGCTGGTCGGCCGGTTTAAAAAACCCGGTTTTTTATAGTCCCGTTTATGTAGCGAACCGGCCGGTTTTGGCCGGTTTTTCCGGTTCAACCGGTTTTGACTTTTTGACTTTTTTTTTTTTTTTTTTGGGCGGTTCGGCCGGTTCAACCGGTCCGGTTCGACCGGTGAGGAAGCATGGCCGGTTCGACTAAAAAACCGGTTTTTAAAACATTGCACATAAGTCTGCCATGGCAGAGTGTAGGGTTACATGCAAATTGACCTTTCGTGAGTTCAAGATATCAGTTTCGAAATATAATATTTTGATATAAGTTGGTTAAACTATAGAATAAAATCTCGTAAATTTGACTATCCATCTACCAAAAATATAAAGAATTAAGTAAGTCCAAAAAAGAATCATTTTTCATCTCTTTAACACGTATTTTTTAATTCCATATATACCAAATCTAAAAACTTATATCATGAAATTCCCATAACACCTTAATAATATCAATAGAATCATTTTCTCATATTTACATACATACATACAAATGCCATACGTCCCCATTTATTGATTTCCAACCCAATTCTGCCACATAGATATCAACAACTCTTAAACAATATCCAGTAAAGATGTTGTGATTGGTTATGTAGGAGATCTAGTAAAGGTGTTGTGATGTTGGATCTGTAGATGTCTAATCCGGATAAATGTAAAATAGTTATTCATGAAAAATTAGGGACGCTTTGTTTGGCTGCTGCACAACTCGTTTGGGGGCCAAAATGTGACTGAGATATAGTCTGATCAAGTTAAATTATAAATAAGATAATATGGTACAATTTTAGGGGTTTATTCTATATTTGCATGATCAATTTAAATTGTAAATGGGATGTGCAACATCACAGATATATATATGCAAACATGTATTCATATTATTATGGGTATTATGGGAATCTCAAGATATAGATTTAGTGTGTTAAATTGAAATGGGTAAATATGATAAATTTAGTGTATAAATTGGATATATATAACATTATGATTTTTGGTCGGGTAAAATATGACATTTTAGGTTTTAGATTGGGTAGGTTTTATATAAACACAAAATTAATATGTAATGATAAATTAATACAAAATAATTCATGATCTTGACTAAGTAACAAATTTGTCCGGTCCCAGTCCCAGATTAAGGGCAGTATACATTATATGTTGGTATAACTAGCTAGTGATTAGAGAGTAAAGACACATGTTAAGACACATTTTAATAAAGTAATGTTTTTTAATTCATCAAATACATTACAATAAGCTAGCTCTTTAATTTTTGGGTAGATTGCAAATTTAGTCCCTAAGGTAGCCCAAATGCGCAAAAAAAGACACCGAGATAAGAAGTATTGCAAAAACGACATTAATGTTTTGTTTTTTTTTTACAAAACAGTCACCGAGAGCTACTTTTTGTTAACGCCCGTTATTTATCTCGTTATGGCACGCGAAATGACTAATATACCCTCTTCTTCTTCCCCAATTTTAGAGCCGTAATTTGCATTTTACCCACTTTGATTTTTATTTTATTTTTTGATCGGAATCTTTGATTCCCACCACCACCACTACTCTCTACCACCACACAAGCAACACCACCACCACTACTCTCTACCACCACACAACTCTGTTTAACTCTAGATTACTTAACCCTGTTTCACTTCAAAAAAAAGGCACCAAATCCTGGTTCCTTTCTATTATTATATGAATATATCTAACTGTATCTATATCCTAAATAAACAAAAGCAATAAACTTGGAATTTGGATAAAAGAAGTATATTGATTATACAATAAACAAATGACAACTGCGTCAAAGCTTGCAACTAATTGGAACAAAGCAACCCAAAACAAAGATCGTATGCACATTAGAAAAAAAACTTGCTGAAAATTGAAAAGAAAAAAACTTGAACACTTGATGCCAGTATTAGTCATACCAGGTTGTAACCAACCAACAACCACCCACATCCCACATTAGTCATCTCGAATCATTTTAGCCACTGTTCATCAATTACTAGTAATAATTTTAGTATAACGTTGTGTTTGTTTCATTAAGATGTTTAACTCTGAATCTGACTACTACATCTTACTGGTAATAGGTGGCTAGAAAGTCTAAATCTGAACGAAATAATGTTATTTGTTTTTGTATAATTGTCCGAATGATTTTTAATGCTCGTTTCTGTAATTTATTTGTTAAACTAACGCAATGCGATAATAAGTAACTGATGTAAATATATGAAACAAGATTTTTTATCATAAATATAACATAGTTAATAAACCATCAAATATATTTTATTAACACAAGTCTTCAATCTCTTATCGAGTAAGAGGCAGTAAGACAAGTCACCCACCTCTGAGTAAGATATTATATGTCTAACTGGGTCTAACTCAAAAGAAAAAAACAAACAACACAAATGTCTGACCGCCTCTTACCACCTCGACTGAGTAAGAGTAAGAGGCTAGTAACACATTTTTTTCAAAAAACAAAACACCCTGAGTTACATATTTGAGCTTCATTTTTATGGAAACGCCGCCGAAATAGGTGACGACGACAAACAGGTGGCCAAAACAAGAAATGTTAACTTGTTACATTGAGTTTCTGCAATAAGTGTTGGAATATTAGAATCATAAAACTAGAAACTAATAAACATAACATGAACATCAAAGCATATTGCACAGCGGAAGTAGGATCTATAATAACATGTAATTAATTAACTAAATATTAAATAGATGCGTACCTTTAGGTTTCTAGCAAGAACAAGAAACCACGTGATCACCAAGAACAATATAAACCCTAAATTGGGTTTAAGATAGATCAACTTATGTGAGTCGAATGGGGCAAATAACAACAAGCTAAAACAAGCTTGTACTCCGTTCTTGTACACACGTATTGTTAGCGTTTCAATGTGAAAAGCTAGGCTCTAAGTTCACAAGCAAAACCAAACACTTAATGTGAAATTGAAATCGAAAACCCTAGGTGATAGGGATGTTCGATCGTACAAACACAAGAGGAAGAAGAAGAGAAGTTTGGCTAGCTTGGAATTAGGATTAGGGAATTACAAATACAAGGGGTTTGTATTTATAGGCTCCCAAAACTTCTCCTCCAAGACACTCAACCGAAACCCTAACCCATAGGGTAGGTTCGGCCGACTATAGCCCAAAGAAGGCATTCTAGATCCTTCTTTGCCTCTCTTTCACATTTAGTCCTTATTTAACGAGCGTTATCCAAACCCCGTTAAATACTAACGACCGTTAAGTATTTGTTTGTGAAATGAATAATTAAAACATAAATCTATATTTAATTATCCAAACCATTGAGACTCATACGCAATGTGTGCAATCCCGAAGTCTCGTGTTCGAAACCGGACATACATATATTAATTATTATCCATAAACTCTAACAGCTCCCACTTGGATATTCATTAATATAGTAATGACATGGGTTAGTCTAGCTTAACACCCCCAATGCCCCCAGATCAAACCGAGTATGGTTTTCCTGGAAAAACCACGTGATGATTATATCATCATACTTATCCTTTTGTTTCTAATACCGCGTTAATATGGATATGGATCTAGGTCATTCCATATTTAACAATTAGTTTCTCGTTTATACATAATTGATCAAGATTACCAAATCATCTGAACATCATTCAGATAGCCTTTGGGCGTGCACGCATACATCTTGTCAATCCTACGAGTGGCCAAGCAGTATTAAACTTCAAAACACATTTGAAGGAACAAATCCTTTATTGACTACGAGCATAACCCTCGAACTTTGCATCACCTCCGAAAATAGCCCTTATAACTACCAGTTACGGATAGCGTTAGACTACCTTACAGAAAATGAGCTACATCCTCGGCAGTTACCTGGTATCTCAAGTCTGAGGATAAATATTCATGATTTACTTAATGACGACGATCCATAAAGTATAATCATGTGGTTGGGATAGTCATATATTCAATTTATCCAATATTGAATATCATGTGATATTGGTATCTTAACCTTATAGTACATTCTACCAATCCTCACATTTGTCTTTATTTAACGATATTCCCATATCATTAATTGACAACGGACAATTTAGAATAAATTAAATTATTCACGGATTTAAACATGCAAATATAGATACAATATTAACAAATGATAATAAACATTATCCGCACTTTATTTCATTTAAAAATAATAATGTTTATACATCCCTTATCGAAAATCTAATCCAACAGATTTACATGAAACTACTGGCTAAACGAAGACCTATACCATTAGCATGTTGAGTAAACTTTTCCTTAGGTAATGCCTTCGTAAAATGATCAGCCAAATTGTCATCTGTGTGAACTTTGAGTATATTGATTTCTCCTTGTTCGACTTGTTCACGAACATAGTGATATTCTCTTTGGAAATGTCTGGCGCCTTTCATAACTCCAGGTTCATTGGCGAATGTGACTGCGGCAGAGTAGTCACAATACACATTTATAGGTAATTCAATTGACGGCATCACTCCAAGATCCGAAATGAATTTCCTTATCCAAACAGCTTCCATAGCCGCTTCCGACGCAGCAATATACTCAGCTTCTGTAGCAGACATGGCCGTCGTACTCTGCTTCTTACTCTTCCAGTCTACAGCTCCTCCATTAATGACAAAAACGTAACCCGTCTGAGACTTCGTATCATCTTTATCAGTCTGAAAGGACGCATCGCAGAAACCTGTAACATTCAGTTCTGCGTCTGGATTTCCCCCGTACATAAGAAACATATCTTTAGTATTCCTTAAATACTTAAGAATGTTCTTCACAGCATGCCAGTGATCTTTCCCTGGATTCTGATGGTAACGACTGGTTAAATTTTGTGCGAACGCCACATCTGGCCTTGTACATCTCACTGCATACATGATAGATCCTACTGCCGAAGCATATGGAACTTTCTTCATGTGTGCCACCTCTTCAGGTGTTGAGGCACATAGTTCGCTGCTTAAGCCATGTTCTACTTGCATGGGCAAATATCCCTTCTTGAAATTTTGCATATTGAATCTCTTTAATATTTTATCCATGTAAGCACTTTGGCTTAATCCAATCAACCGCTTAGATCTGTCTCTATAGATCTTGATTCCAAGGATATACGCTGATTCTCCTAAATCCTTCATAGAAAAGCATTTACCCAAATAATCCTTAACTTCATTAAGGCTTGGTATATGATTTCCCATGATTAATATGTCATCGACATATAGAATTAGGAAAGTAGTGTTACTCCCACTAGCTTTGTGGTATACACATGGCTCATCGAAATTTTGAGTAAATCTAAACTTCTTGATTTCCTCATCAAATTTCTTATTCCATTGTCTGGATGCTTGCTTTAATCCATAAATGGATCTTTGAAGCTTGCATACTCGCTCAGGAAAATCTGGATTCACAAACCCTTCAGGCTGCGCCATATAGATGTCTTCATCTAGGCGACCATTAAGGAAGGCGGTTTTGACATCCATCTGCCAAATCTCATAGTCATAGTAAGCAGCTATGGCTATAAGAATCCTAATAGCTCTAATATCGGCTACAGGAGAAAAGGTCTCCTCATAGTCAATACTGTATGTTTGGGTGAAGCCTTTAGCCACCAAACGAGCTTTGTAGGTGTGTACATTGCCATCCATGTCCGTTTTCTTTTTGAAGAGCCACTTACTCCCAACTACCTTAGCATTGGGAGGAAGGTCTACTTCAATCCAGACATTATTGTCTCTCATGGATTGCATCTCCCCATTCATAGCAACCTGCCATTTTTCCTTTTCAGGACTATTTATGGCAGCTCTATAACTAGTGGGTTCATCTAGATCCCCTAGTATAGTTTCCTCACACTCTACGTTTAAACATAGACGTTCAGGAGCTTTTGTAGATCTTGTAGATCTACGAATGGGTACCACTTCAACTTCAGGTGGAGGACCTAAATTTTCAGGTTCCACAGGAAGTGTGCTAGTGCTTTCCGAAGGTGACATATCTTCATGATCATTTTCTAGATCATATACTCTTCCACTGAATTCTTGAGATATCAGATTATCCTCAAGAAATTCGCCATACCTAGCCACGATGACTTTGTTATCTGGTGGGAAGTAAAAGTAGTAACCCTTAGTTTCCTTAGGGTATCCTACGAAGATACACTTAACAGATCTTTGTTGGAGTTTATCTGGTGAGTCACGTTTAACAAACGCCTCACAACCCCAGACCTTTAAGTAAGACAAATTTGGAGCCTTTCCAGTCCATACTTCATATGGAGTCTTATCAACCTTCTTAGTTGGAATCCTATTCAACACGTGAACAGCTGTTTCTAGGGCATAATCCCAAAAGGATAAGGGAAGAGTTGTCAGATTAAACATAGATCGTACCATATCTAACAATGTACGATTCTCCTTTCAGATACACCATTTTGCTGTGGCGTATAAGGAGACGTGAGTTGTTGGACAATGCCACACTCAGCTAGATAATCCTTAAACTCTTGGCTTAAATACTCACCACCACGATCGGATCGAAGAGCCTTAATCTTCTTACCGTGTTGTAGTTCTACTTCACTTTTAAAAACCTTGAATGTCTCAAAGACTTCATGTTTATGTTTAAGTAAATAAACATAACCATAACGACTATAGTCATCCGTAAAGGTTAGGAAGTAGACGGCACTGCGTTTTGACACGTGTCTAAGTGGACCACACACATCAGTGTGTATCAATCCAAGTAGATCATCAGCCCTATCCACTTGATGTGAAAAGGATTTCTTTGTCATCTTACCCGATATACAAGATTCGCATTTGTCAACTGAATCATCATTGACATTTTTCAAAAGCCCTTCATGTTGCAGCTTTTGCATGCAACTCTTGCCAATATGTGCAAGACGACAGTGCCAAAGATAAGACGAATCTAAGTTAGACTTGATTCTCTTATTGCTAATGCCATACATAGAATTATTTCCATTGGATACATGATTTTCCATATCTATTTCAAACACACCATTTAATGGAATTGCATTAAAATAAAAAACAGAATTTAAAGAAACAGAAATTCCATTATTATTAAATGCGTGTTCAAATCTATTATCCAACAATAAAGAAACTGAAACAACACCTCTAACAATAGACGGTGCGTAATGACAATTGTTCAATACTAAAATTAAACCCGAAGGTAAAACCAAGTCAAAAGTCCCTATGGCTTCCACTGCTGCACGTATGCCATTGCCCACGTACAAGTAGCATTCTCCATAGTTCAGTTTCTTCGCTCCTCTAAGCCCCTGCGATGTATTACAAATGTGAGTACCACATCCTGTATCATATATCCAGGCATTTTGCTTACGAGGAAAGGAAAATAATTCAACCATAAAAATACCTGAAGTGCTCGCGCCATTTGCAGCCTTGGCATTTTTATTCTTGCGACACTCCTCAAGCAGCAATGGACAGTCTCTCTTCCAATGTCCAGGAGTGTTACAGTGGTGACAAGCAGCCGTATCCTTCTTGGGATAATCCTTCTTCACAGGATTCTGCTTCTTAGGCTTCTGCTGATGGACCACAACCTGTTTCCCTTTATCAGCTTTGCCTTTGCCCTTCTTGTTCACATGTCGCAGCTTATTGGGCTTAGTGATCCTACCACCATGAACAGCCATCACAGTCGGTGTAGGTGCCTTCTTTGAGAGTCCCTTCTCAAAGTCGATAAGCATTGCATGCAAATCACTTATCGTCTTCCCCGTGCAATGCATATTAAAGTTGCGCATGAACTCACCATAAAATTCCTCATTGAGGGATCGGTTGATGAGGCCAACTTTCACATCTTGCACATACCCGCATCCAAGTGTGTCCAATTGGTCAAGATATCCTTTCATCTCCAATACATGGGCACTCATGGGTTTTCCAGCTTCCTGCTTGCACTTTTGCAAAGCGTCTAGGACATCATACAACTCAGCCATAGGTGGCTTCTCAAACATGCGTTTGAGTTCGTTTATCATGTCCATAGGGCCATGATGCTCAAATTGCTTCTGCAATTGAGTATCCATGCCTGACAACATTAGACAAGCCACGTCATTGTGCTTTTCCCAGTTGTCATTGAATGCTTGCAGTATCTCATTAGATGAGTTGGCAGCAGGAGCTACAGGAAGAGGCTCACTAATAACATCAAGCCTTTTGGCCACTCTAAGAACAATCCTCAGAGAGCGGTACCAATCATTGAAGTTTTTAGTCCCAGTCAATTTCTCTCTTTCAATCATAGATTTGAAAGCAGAGGTCATGTTTGACATGTTATTGTCGGGGTGGGCCATTTCTACAGAAAAAGTTCAAAAGTTAGTTCTTTCGATAATAAACTTTTCAAGAAAATTAAACACCCATTGGTAAAATAACCATTTAATTTTCACTGAAAACTAGGATCCTAATTGACGTTGTTTCATTACATCAGCTTTGGCTGCTAGCAATGAAAGTACTCAATAAGGTACGGGATCACCCAATTGCCAATATCCAATTGCAATTCCTAGAAATCATGGGACTTACATATTATGCCAACCTCAGTTGCAAATGTAAGCATGTTTCATCCCCAAATCTTTATGCCTTGACGCCGTTCCATTACATCAGCTTTGGCTGCTAGTAATGAAAGTGCTCAATTAAGTCAACCAACTTAGGAAACTGTAAATTGACGTCGTTTCATCACATCAGCTTTGGCTGCTAGCAATGAAAGTACTCAATTTACCCTTAGACAACCACCCTTTGAACATCACATTCAGCTTTGGCTGCTAGTGATGTAGGATGAAACCTTAGGTGTTTCCTCTTTAGTTGGATGGCATATAACTTAAATTTTAAGGGTATTAAATTTTGATGTATGTAATCAAAAATATGTACAAAGATGTCATGCATTCATCTTTGTATCATATAAATTTCAAAACTAGTTTACTCATTCGCAGCTTAAAATCAATAAAATTTTAATTAATGGCGTTGAGAAACTTACAACATTGCCTTAAGATGCTTCGTACTTTTTCATGGTGTACTTGGTAAGTCTAATATTGACGCACAGGCGAGCGGAGAGACAGAATGGAGTCTCTTTAAGGCCACAATTTAATGCGAAACCAACCTTATACCCACTTTATAGTTTGTCAATAATAGGTCCGCCGCTTCGAGCACTTTTGTACAGTTGCATCAATCAATTAAAAACTTTAATATTTAAAGCTTAAAACATTTATGTAGTAAATTATTAATTGCTAGTCTCGCCTGGGAGCAAATTACCGTGCGAAGCGAACCACTATCGGCACATAAGACTTGGCAATATAATTTACCACAAAGGTTTCATAGTTATTAGGTTCATTTATTTTTTATTCAAAAAATTACCCTCTTTGATGTTTACAATCCATCATAATTAAAACACAAAGATCAAGTAATTAAAAAAATAAACAAACACTCAATAACACATATATGATCATTAACAATATCATATAGCCACATGCAAACCTTTTGATAAATCCTATTAATAATTTCTATGTGAATTTTTAATGTATGTAATTAATAAAACTCCCATTGGTTTTCGAGCTCATTGTGCCCAATGGACCACAGACGCCAAATAACTTGGCCGCGTAAGTTTTAATTAAGAGAAAATGCCCAAAATAGGCCAAAAACATTTAGTCATTTCAAGAGGAAGCCACAAACAATACCTATTTCCCATTTTGTCCACGCTCGACTGCTCGACCCCATTATTTTTTTGACACTTGTCTTTGCAAGTACAAGTGGTAGTTGGAGATATTTTTTTGGTTTTAGGTTAAATGACAAATATGCCCTCAAACACATATATAAATAGCCACATCTCACTTCTCTTCTCTCTCTTCCCCCACCGCCGGCCACCGCCACCTTTCGGCCACCGGAAAATTTTCAGGCGAGCTACTTTTCTAGCCAAATCGATAGATCGATGCACCCTCTTCGTTTCTGGAGCGTTTTAGCTTGTGACTCCCACCGCAACACCACCCACGCGCCACCCACCGCCACTATATTTCTCAAGATTCCATGTAATTGTGATGAAGACTATTTGCTACCAATTATCATAGGTACATGGATAGATTTCTTAGGCAACTCTTCTTTTTTAAAACTTTTATTCAATTTTACTTACACGATCTTTTAGAATCTCATTAAAAGATTAAGAATAGTATAGAATGGGTTCCATGAGTGAGGGTATAACACAAGCTGTGATACCATTGGCTGCATTAATAGGAATTGTGTTTGCATTAATATGTTTTGTAGATTATATGTTCTAGCTGATTTGACGTGGTCACAATTATGAATCCGATCCTTTTCACTTTCTGTGTCTTTGGAAAAGGTCTATAGTTGACTTTTCAAAGTCAAAACAGTAATTTTCAAACACGAATCGATAAGCCTCTGATAAATTTTCATCACTGCCATGTATTTTAGTTTTCTATCCAATTCAAAATGATCCCACATGTAACATTTTTTTTTCTAACTTTTCAGGTCGAGTCCAAATCGACCTTTTAATATCAAAGCAGCCGAATACGATAAGCAACTGTTAAATTTGTTTCACCACTATGTTTCACACCTTATTCTTTATATCTAAATTCACATGATGACTAAAGTTTTCTCAAAAATTATATTTCACTTCCCATGCTTTAAAAAGGTCCGCAATTGACTTTTGAAGGTCAAATAAGTACAATGCTACCTCATACTTGATTGAAAACACTTGCATTTCACTATGTTTAAGGTTATTATTTCTATCTAATAAAGTATGACGGCCTTCAAACAAATCAATGTTTGCTAGTATTACACTAGCAAGTCCATGTGTAGAGCATTTTGTTTGACTTTATTGAGATTGTAATGTAATGCTTAAGCGAGAGTTACCCGTGATTGGGTTTACGAACTGAGAAGAATGGATCTTGCATTTCGAAGTAATTTTCCTTACTACTTGTGAATTCTTAGATGAGATAAGAGACTATTTACCTTGATAGGTATCGACATGGTGAGGAATGGACATTCGCGTGTGATTTTGTTTTAGTTAGTGTATGTGAGGTTTTGATGCCGTGTAAAGTCATATACTAGAATTGAAAGTTAAACTGATATCTGTGATTGAAAGCCAACTATTTCTTTTTTGGATGGAGAAAAGTAATCTGTAAGTGGTAATCCGTAATATTAAATTTTTTGAGTTTGAGTTCCATTTACATGTATTCCACCCCGTCATGGGATAAGGGGAGGTTATTATAATGTGATTGTAATATTTAATAAGTTTCCAAAAGGTAAATCGAGACTAACTAATGATAGTAACTTATCATCAATTGTTGCAGGGAAGAAGGTGCAATGCTAGTCACTCTGCTCTTTTGTGGCTCAGGCTTCACTTCGTGTCCGAGAGAAGCGAGCCTGGAGCCAGTGAATCAGATTCATATTGCATATCAGATGCTGGTTTGACTGCCGTTGCTGATGGTATATTCAGTAAGATCTATATTTGGTATATAATGAAAAGTGTGTTGACTAAGTGAAGAGTATTAGAGGCAACTAGTTTGTAAGGGAATAGGTCCTACTCCTACTAGAGTGGTCTCATCGTAGGTTTAAGTCAGCGCACACTGTGTGAGAAGGTATGTTGTACATGCTAAAAGTTAAATATGTGATGGTGAAAAGATACATATTGTAACTTGATAAAATTTAGTACATTTTGGTCTCATTACTTTCTTCCCGCATAGTAAAATCATGATCAAATCATCCTAGCTTTTATGAAGGTGCTTAGTTTATAAAAGTTGCTTTTTCTGGAATGCAGTTTATAAGTTGCTTTTTTAACTGTCACTGTTGCTTGATTTCTTTTTCCTGCATGTATGACTTGTGACAGGACACGGTTGCTGGAACTGAGACTGCTGGAACTGAGCGTTTGATGTTGAGAGCATGACATTTCAGCAAGAAGATGAACTTTTTCCTACAGTTGGGGTTAATGGTGACAATTCTTTAAAAGGGAGTGCTGATGCTCTTGCAGAAAAAGATACAGATAAGGCAAATGATGGCGTTAAAGCAAATGGGAAGAGGAAATTGTCTGAGAAACCTGCTGAGAAGAAGGTTCGATTAAATAGTGTCTGTTTGCTTGTCTAATGATCTTGTTTCCAATACCAATTTTTTGATCTCTTCTTATCAGTAGTTTGTTTCTGTATGCATTGTCATCAGACGTGCCACTTTCAAGTATTAAATTAGGCAATGTTGCAAGATTACCTTGTAGCTAGTAGCCTAGTAATCTTCCTGGGCTGTGATTAAGCGGGGATAAATTGGATTTTTTATTTTTAAGTTTCGAAATTATATGTATGACATGTTGATAGGACCATATGATTGCCCATAGGACCATAGAAATATTTTTAGAAACATTACTAGGAATGCTCAATTTGTTTTGCTTAAGCATCTGTCTAAATGGGTGTGGGTCAAAACTAGAGTTAAAACGGGCCGGGTTGGGTTGATCCAAAACGCCTTTTGTCCAAAATTGATGATTTAGTTATGTGTGCCAAATGATGTTACATAGTTTACTCTTTTTGTATATAAACCTAAGATTTTATTATAGAATGATGTTAGGTGAATATTTCATCAAATAAAATTACATTTTGCGCGACTCTAGACCATTCTTAAGTAAACGGGTCAAAACCGCCACATCAACATTAATTGTTCAGTTACGTTGTTATATACTAGAAAGACATAATATTTTTATCCTTTTGTTAGGAGGAACCTGGTGTGCGAACCACACAATTGCATGATGACGGGTCAAGACATCCATGAGCTTATTGTCCACTCAAACTGTTATACCTGAACGTCACAGCCAGTACCAACCAATAAACTTGTTCATTTGCCAATGGGAACACTCTCAGACGGAAGGAGGGTACATTGGATTTTATGGGAATTTACCATTTTGCCCAGTGAAGCAGAACGAACGCCACAAGCTTGAAAGGTAGAGTGAGAGATGGTCCGTTCATGAAGTATGCTTATGTCAATTAACTTAAGTAGCAGAGGTTAGAATTAGCATATATGTAAAACATGTATGCTGCTGTAAAAAGGTAGTGCATTGATATATTTCAAGAAGTATGCTTATGTTTCTTGAAACTAATTTGACTGGTGTAGATTCTTGGTTAGTTGGATGTGTTTTTTAATTCGTCTTTTAGGATATTGGTCACAGGGGAAGAGTCATCTATTATTTCTACAATAATTATTTACAAAATGTTGAGCTTGAAAAATATTTATAACAGATGCAGTCTTATAAATCAGCTTTATATCATTGCCTTCTTGGTAAGTTTGCAATGTACAGGTTCTGCAAGTTTCTTTGGTACAATTTTTTATGTTATGTGTTTTATGTCCGATTAGCTAAAAGTTTGGTTCTAGGTTCTTTCCTTATCTATTCAATGATTATAATATTTGACATTGACTATTTGACTGTATAAAAGTATAGAAATTTAACAATCTTTACAAAACTAAAATTCCTAAAGTCGAGCATGTGTGGATACATTTGGGACGGAATCAAAGTTTTTTAGGTTCCAACAATACTGCTCATCATTATTTGTTATTCTCCATAAATCTATGCATATCTCACAGCTTCATAAATGAAATTATGCGACTCTACATATTCTTTTGATAAATGTTAAGGGAAGATGTTACATTAAAAGCTTTGGTGTAGATGATAACTATAAATACAACTTAATAACATATGGAATTCCCACAAAAACATTTTTATATTTTTTAGTCGCCACAAACTAAATATGTGACGATGCCCGACGGTGCTCAACTGACGGTGCTCGACTTGAAACTGCTCGACCGGGGGCGTACTTTTTTGCTTTGAAAATGTAAAAGATTTTTACAAAATCTTTTGAGTTATTACAGTATTTATTAAAACCATCAACCCTATATTAATTAATATTTAAAGTTAACATCTACCATCACATTTATTATATCCATCTCCCCAACTATCAGTCGAGCATAGGACACTTGTCAAAATATGTGTTGAGTTGACTGCTCGACTGGTGGTCTCGAATGCTCAACTGCTCGACTCCTCAACTGCTTGACTCCTCGACTGCTCGACTTTAATGCTTGACTGATCGACTGCTATCAGTCGAGCATAGGACACTTGTCAAAATATGTGTTGAGTTAACTGCTCGACTGGTGGTCTCGAATGCTCAACTGCTCGACTCCTCAACTGCTTGACTCCTCGACTGCTCGACTTTAATGCTCGACTGCTCGACTGATCGACTGCTCGACTATGAATATATTTAATGATGATAATTTTAAATGTGAGTTAATATGGAATAATATACTATTGAAGTATATTTAAAGTTAACATCTGCTCGACTCCTCAACTGCTCGACTCTTCGACTGCTCGACTTTAATGCTCGACTGATCAACTCCTCGACTGATTGACTGCTCGACTATGGATATATTTAATGATGATAATTTTAAAGGTGAGTTATATAACATATATGGAATAATATACTACTGAAGTATATTTAAAGTTAACATCTGCTCGACTCCTCAACTGCTCGACTCCTCGACTGCTCGACTATGGATATATTTAATGATGATAATTTTAAATGTTAACCTATATGGAATAATATACTATTGAAAGGCATCCTAAAAAAATGAGTCTTTCTACTACTAAACACTCCAAACTGCTTATTTGTGTTTGAGACTTGAGAGCTTATTTACAACTGCTCATTTACTCAAAATAGGTAGAAACAAGCATCATACACTGCATTCCAAAACACAAATCCAAACACCCCTCAATACATATCATTAACTAAAAAAGATCCAACAAATCTCCTGGTAATTAGAAATCTACATACATTGACATTTTGTTGACCAAATAGTCTTTTTTCATTCCCAGGAAGCAAGTCATAGACATATAGTTACAATGTTTCTGGAGTACGGAAAATACCCAAGTGGTGTAACACCCCAACCCGGCAAGGGTAGAAGTATCACATTAATGGTTTCATATCAGATCAAAACAAAGCATACATTCAATAGTAATACAAGGATTCTCAAAGGTTACAAATGAAATACTGAATACACAAGGATACAAAGGAAACAAAAGCTAAATACTAAGTCTGCAAACGCAATCCTTCTAATAACTTCGACTTCAGAATAACTATCAAGGTCTTCTAAGTTCAAAAGTCTCTTCACTCATACCCAGCTTCCAACTAAAACCTGCCGCGGGAAAAGAAACGCGGCTGAGCTTAAAAAGCCCAGTGAACAGATATGCAAACAAAGTAATGATAACGAAACAGAAATAATGTAAGGTGAAATATCATAAGGTATAAATAGATAGAAAGGATAAAGAGTGAAGGTGTAGGACAGTAATCCACCACGAGCCCAGAATCATATCATATCATATCTTCAATAATCATATAGAGGGGAGACCTCTCAGATAATCAGATAATATGAGGGGTGTCCTCATTCTTCAAATGGAGTAGCTAGCTCCCATATTTTGTGAAAGACGTGGATTGCACCCATCATCAGTCACCACATATATCACATATCACATCACAAATACGTACCTAGGATGCATCCATTCGCCCCCCACATATCACATTGGCCATAATAATAATAATCATAAAGCGCGCATATCACAAATCACAATGGGGACGGTGTAACCAAATCACTAGGGCTACACACTAGTCATGCCAGTGGTGCATCACAGACACGGCCATGTTACCTTCATGGCTAGGAAACACATTTTGGCTCGTAGTATCAAACTGGGGTCAAAGGTCAAAGGTTCATATCAAAGCAAAGGTTCACATGGTCATAATCACAGTCCAAATGTCAAGGTTCATATCATAGGGTTCATTTCATAGGGTTCATATCAAAGGTTCATATCATAGGTTCAAATCAGAAGTCAAGAGACCGAAGGCACCTTATTAAAAGGGCAGAATATCCGTACCTTATTTGAAGCATAAGCAAACAACGAAAGAAAAGTCACAAGATAAAAGATCACTCCCGCTTCACGGAACCTATACGAATTAAATACCAAGTATTACTTTAAGTCGTATGAATTTTAGTATGCTTTCCATTTTTTAGTGATTATCTATTTTTATCACGTTTCTGATTTAATAACGTTTAAGGTTTAAAATGACAATTAGATAATTTTAGACTTAAAATGATAAATACTTTAGCTTAAGATTTAATATGACACCTTTAGAAATTTTTGGGTTTAATGTGACTAAATGGTAAAGTATTGGGTGAAATGTGAAATTTTGTGAAAAAAACATAGGCTACTCTATTTTTGGTTGTACTGCCAACAGTCAACTCACTCCTTGATTTTTTTTTTTTTTTTTTTATTCGAATTGGAAGAATGGACAAGAAAGGAGAAAAATTAACCATGCTACACATCTACTAACATGCTACTCTTATTATTATATTACACCCATCACTGTACAAGGACAAACCCATTTATTCTTTTGTTTACTGCTTCGAAGATGGAACACAGGCAAAGGAAGTGACCATGCATGAAATCTTCCTAGCATAACCCACTCTTCATGCGTATAAGATGTATGCAATATAAGTGGGCATGAACACAAGCTCAAGAAGGAAGACACAACCCTCGAAACAGCTCGCGAGACACCAAAATAAACGAAACAAGTTATGGTCGAAACAATATTAGCGAGTCACATCCATTAATAAGCTTAGTTCACAAAGTAATACACGTTTAATAGCCTTTATGTTTGACATACGATCACGTTTTAATCTTTATTTATTGCACCCAACCTACGCACACTCTCGTTCACACAACATTCATGTTTACACTTGCAATTCATTCTCACGTGACTCACAAGACTCACATGCAAGCACATCAATTGATAGCCAACATATTCACACCAATACATAAATTAAGTAGACCCAAAACAGATCCTACGTTCCACCCTTTACTTTAGTTTTGCAACCCTTTTAAAAGGACTCAGTTCACTAGTACTTCATTTGACCCACCACACGCATGTAAACATACCATTTTGACATAACCCAAACTGAAATCACGCACACACACAGTCCACAAGCTAATGAATCACACATAACCCCACCCTTTTTACGTCAACAAAATGCACAGCCCTTCTCTTATTTCCTTACGTTTATTATCAGTCCCAAATGGCGATATTAGACATCAAAGTGAGTGTTTAAAAGACCAGGTTTCATACTTACACACACGCCACAAAAACAGTTTATTCAATTCGACTTACTTTCATACGACACAAATAGTTCATATCACACCAGTTTTAACGAGCCAGAAGTAAAACGAAGACTCACATAAAATCACAACTCTTATGTCAAAAAGGCAGCCCATGATTTCTGATCTTTAGCGCCACCTTAATTCCCTTATATGACAGGTTTTTAGGTCTTGATTAGTGTTATTATAGGGTCGACAATGGGCTGGAAAGGTGACAACAAAATAGTTACGTAAACGCGACTCAACCCATATTAGAAGAGGCGTACATGGTCATGGTTTCGTGTGTTAGATATAACGAGGCACTAACATATTTGCAAGCATTATTTGGACGATTATATGGCATGTTTTAGGTTGTGTACAACTACGTTCGTGTCGACTAAATGAGAATCAAACCAGAAAGTAAGAAACCTGGATGTCGACTCGGAACAGAAACTGCTGGGATCAAGAATTAGGCTCGAATGACTCCAAGAAAACTCCAACTTTTGCACCCATATTAACCACCGGACCTTCTTCTCTTTCTCTTCTTGCCGTGATCCCTTAGGAGAGGAATAGGGAGGATATACGAATGAAAATAAAAATAACAAACCGGATCATAAAAATAGGGGTAGTGTTTGCTTAAATTTGGAAAGGCTATATTTTCAATTTAATAGTGATAAAGTCTGACATGATAGAGCGGAAATTTTGGCTGAATTGAGGGTCCATCTCTTTATTTATTTTGCATAAATTCGTGTATAGTACAAGGATTATTGGTGTACAATGTTTGATGAGTTAGGAATTTATAAACATTTGTAACAATTTCTCTTATTGTGTAATACTTTAGTTAATTTAATCGAACGTATATGTGTCCATAACATACAGTTTTATAGTGTGAATTTTAATCATAAGGTGGTGTTTTAAATGGCATATAGTTGTATTTTCATACTTAGGTCAGAGTGTATAACGTTCTCGTATACTTATTTGTATGTTCTTGCAGCTTCATAAATCTTGAGGGGTAAAATGGGAATTACAACTGATGAGAAAATGGGGGTTTTACAAGTGGCAAGTTACAACTCACTGATACATCGTTGATTAAAAGAATCAGAGACTAATCAAGCGACAAAAATAAGAAGAAAAAAAAAGAATCCTTAAAGGGACCCTCAAGTTACATCAGTCAAATGACAATTCGATTTGCATATTACAATGGAGTAGTGAACGGACTTGACTTAGGGGCCGTTTACTTTCAACTTAATGTCCTGTTTGGTAACAAAACTGGTTGGAAACAGGAAACTTTTGTGTTTCTTTTTAACTTATTGCAAAAGAGAATCCTTAATGTGGAAGGGGGCAAAATTTGATACTGTTTCTATTCAGGACGTCTTAATACGATTTTTTTTCCCGAACTAGTGTAGGTGGAAAAAATAAATTCGAAAAATTTAGAAAACTTCGAAAAAATTTATAAAAATTCGAAAAATTTATGAAAATTCGAAAAATTTTATAAAAATTTTAAAAAAATTCAAAAAATATTAAAAATACAAAAAATTTATAAAAATTGAAAAAATTTATAAAAATTCAAAAAATTTTAAAAATACAAAAAATTTTAAAAATTGAAAAAATTTATAAAAATTCAAAAAATTTATAAAAATTCAAAAAAATTTATAAAAATTCGAAAAATTGATAAAAAATCAAAAAATTCGAAAATTTTATAAAAAATTTATAAAAATTCAAAAAATTTATAAAAATTGAAAAAATTTATAAAAATTCAAAAAATTTATAAAAATTCAAAAAAATTTATAAAAATTCGAAAAATTGATAAAAAATCAAAAAATTCAAAAATTTTATAAAAAATTTATAAAAATTCAAAAAATTCGAAAATTTTATAAAAATTCAAAAAAACTTATAAAAAATTTGAATTTATTAAATTTTTTTTCGAATTTTTATATTTTTTTTGAATTTTTAAAAAATTATAAATTTTTACAAATTTTTTGAATTTTTAAAAAATTATAAATTTTTATAAATTTTTTGAATTTTTTAAAAATTTTTATAATTTTTTATAAAATTTTCGAATTTTTTGAATTTTTATAATTTTTTTGAATTTTTAAAAAATTATAAATTTTTACAAATTTTTTGAATTTTAAAAAAATTATAAATTTTTATAAATTTTTTGAATTTTTTAAAAATTTTTATAATTTTTTATAAAATTTTCGAATTTTTTGAATTTTTATAAATTTTTTGAATTTTTATTAATTTTCGAATTTTTTTAAAATTTCTAAAAATTTTTTCGAATTTTTATAAATTTTTTCCACCTACACTAGTTCGGGAAAAAACTCGTATTAAGATGGTCAATTAAGCATAAAAAAGAAACAACATATATCCACACAGGACCTAACTAGAAACAGTACACATATATCCACACAGGACCTAACTAGAAACAGGAAAAAAAAGAAACAGCCCCTTAGTCTTCTTTTTTTTTATAGTCTTGCCTTGAATCCTCCTTCAGCTCGCTTTACAAGGTCATACGGCATGTAGGTACCAAGAAGTTTGTCCCAAATGGGGAAAAATGGTTGCGAGAAATTGTACTTTAAGCCATGGAGTTGATGATGGACGTCATGATACGCAGTGTTGTTTTGGAAAAACATATGAAACAGATTACCTGGCAACCAGAGTCCACAGTGATCATCGACAGTTTTCACGGTAGCAAAACAGAAGAATATGACTGCGGTTCTTGCAGTCATTCCTGATATGAGGATGTGTCAAGTAGAAGACCCTCGAGTGGGTGATTGTAAAGGGCCCCGATTGCATAAGGTACTACTACTCTGTGATGCTGGGAATGAATGTGGCGATAAAGAAATTTGTTTATGTGCATGTAGCGGTGCACATCCAAGGGCTAACTCAACCAAACCAGTGTCAGTCAAACCTTCACAAAATCGTAGATTTAGTATTTCAAGTTGCCTGCAACACTTGCCAATAGCCACTAGACCTTGATCTCCGACATAGCAACCCTTTGGAAAAGAACAGGAAACTAAAGTTACATTAGTTCTAAACTTCACTTGTTTTGTACTTAGGTGACCAGTAAATCAGATAACAAAAAACATAAGAACAGTATACATAATATAACATTAGCTTCTTATAATGCAGTAAGTCAATAAATGACAAGTATTCTCACACGATTTAGTATTTATAATTAGTAGATATACATTATTGGTTCATGAGCATCCACTATGCTAGCTTCAAAATAAGGTTCTAGAAAAATGAGAACTTATATTTTTGTTATGCATAGTGGGTTTGCGTTGACCTGCTTTATGTGGCATAAAATGGTTCAAAATCTTGAAGCTCTTCATAGTTTTATTTTTCAAGCTCCTTTTCTTCAAAAACTGAGCAATTAAACTATGTGAACTTATTTATAAAGTTTTGAAAGATTTAGGGCCCTAACATTAGCCTTGCACATTAAAAAGGTTTATGAGTTGTTGACGTGGCGAGGCATGGCGAACTTATATACCTTTTGATGCTCTTAAGAAGTGCAATATATGAAATGAAAGCCAATTTTCATACAAAGATTAACATCACAAAAAATTAGAGAGCCTGGGACATAATAGAAAATTATAGTAATGCATTATGCCAATAAGCAACCACACTTTTCTCACCAAATTCCCGCCATTTCAATGTTTAAAACTACTAGACGGCTTATAGAAATACATCACTGGTTCTAAGTGAGGTCCATCTACCCAGTAACAGTAAAGTGCTTAACCGAAGTGATGCATACTTCACACCGAAGAAACTGAGATGATATACTTACCTGTAAATCCAAAGATTTCAAAAATCTACACTTCTCAGCTACAGATCAGAGGCCTGCACTTGTTGCATTGGAGCACCATATAAGGCTCAGTATCTCAAGTTTGCCAAATCCATCAGCAACGGCAGTCAAACCAGCATCTGATATGCAATACGAATCTAATTCACTGTACTTGCAAAGAAATATCTCCAACTACCACTTGTACTTGCAAAGACAAGTGTCAAAAAAATAATGGGGTCGAGCAGTCGAGCGTGGACAAAATGGGAAAAAGATGTGGTTTGTGACTTCCTCTTGAAATGGCTGAAAATAATTGGCCTATTTTGGGAATTTACTCTTTAATTAATTAAATACCACATTGCACATAACCAATTAATTAATATATATAATTAGGGTCTTCCCTAATTTTAGATCTATCTTAAAAAACATGTAGCAATTAAACATCAATTATCATGACAAAACATACATGTTTTTATCATGAATCCCCATATTGCACTTATAATCATGTAATCACATATTATCAAGCCAATCATGTACGCATACTAAATTAATGACATCACTTAGGTACTCATTAATTAAACACTTAAAATTTTCATGCAATCCTAGTGTTTCTACAAGATTTTACAAAAACTAAAACCCTAAAAATAAAAAATTGGGTGTGGACCCAAATTAAAAAAAAATTAGGGTTTGTAAAATAAAATCCTAGAATAATAATGATTGCATGTATCTATTCAATAAGATTCAATTTTAAGGTTTTTAGTAATCAATTACATGTATTAAACGGGCTCATGATGCCACTGTTGGAATATTATAATCATAAAACTATAAACTAATAAACATAACATGAACATTAAAGCATATTGCACAGTGGAAGTAGGATCTACAATAACATGTAATTAATTAACTAAAAATTAAATAGATGCGTACTTTTAGGTTTCTAGCAAGAACAAGAAACCACGTGATCACCAAGAACAATATAAACCCTAAATTGGGTTTAAGATGGATCGACTTATGTGAGTCGAATGGGGCAAATAACAACAAGCTAAAACAAGCTTGTACTCCGTTCTTGTACACACGTATTGTTAGCGTTTCAATGTGAAAAGCTAGGTTCTAAGTTCACAAGCAAAACCAAACACTTAATATGAAATTGAAATCGAAAACCCTAGGTGATAGGGATGTTCGATCGTACAAACACAAGAGGAAGAAGAAGAGAAGTTTGGCTAGCTTGGAATTAGGATTAGGGAATTACAAATACAAGGGGTTTGTATTTATAGGCTCCCAAAACTTCTCCTCCAAGATACTCAACCGAAACCCTAACCCATAGGGTAGGTTCGGCCGACTATAGCCCAAAGAAGGCATTCTAGATCCTTTTTTGCCTCTCTTTCACATTTAGTCCTTATTTAACGAGCGTTATCCAAACCCCATTAAATACTAATGACCGTTAAGTATTTGTTTGTGAAATGAATAATTAAAACATAAATCTATATTTAATTATCCAAACCATTGAGACTCATACGCAATGTGTGCAATCCCGAAGTCTCGTATTCAAAATCGGACATACATATATTAATTATTATCCATAAACTCTAACAATAATTTCCTGGAATTCTTCTCAGCGGTAGTCAAAAGTGAACATGTCTGAGATGCAATCATATATTATCACAATTTTGGCAACTGAATATTTTGAATATATGAATTGGTAGTGTTGTACTAAATTCCCTCTTCACTATGTTTTAATTAAAGCGTTGCGGACTCCAAGAAGAAGACGAAGCTGGATACTCTGTTACTAAAGAATGAGCTTTTTTCAACAATTTTCCCAGATTTACATCTTGTGGAAAGTTAAGTAATATTTGAAGGCAAGAAGTAGCGGTTTCGGTCGAGAGAACCGATGACCGAACATATAGTATCATCGAAACCGCAAATGCAGCAATGAAGGCCCCACGGGATGAATTGAGGACTTGGAAGCTTTCTTCGGGGTTGTTTTCGGATGCTAAACTTAATCTAGTATGATCTAATGAAAATATTTCATCCCAAATCACCAAAGGATCCTCGAGGGCAAACTCACGCCCGAATAAAACCCGTAACCAACGAAGAGCAAAATACTGAGGTTCTACTCCTAGCTCAATCAGATGAGTGTAAAGAGATGAATCAACAATCGCAAGTAAATGGTATAATACCCAAGATGCTTCGATTACAGGTGGCAAACCGTTTAACGGAGACGGTGAGAAAAAGCTTGCCATCGAGACCGCACCATTCATTAATGCGTCAAACATACAATAAGCATCGTGTTCCATGAACTTTTCAGACAAGACGATACCCAATTCTCCCTCGGCTCCATAAGCATCACTAAATGAAATGATGGTTTGGATCTTGGGATCCAGTTCATTAAGGTTGTTAACCTTGATATGATTTTCTTGGATTTTGCTGTCGTCTTGTATGTGTTGAGATATTTGTTACCGTTCAAAAAAAATTGCATACATAGGCTGAATCAGTCTCGTGAAAGGAGAGGCCATCGAAATTGTCGGTGAAATAATGTTGGTACAATTTTCGGACGGGATGAGTTATTCAAGCCCCCCTATAGGGGGGGTGTTGACTTTTCATGTGCTGCCGCCGCTTGTACTGTGTGCTTTAAAATTTGTACATGTTGACCAGAATAGGCGGAGCCCACATAGTAGGGGGGGCTTGTATAGTATAACCCTTTTCGGACTGCGCTTAATTAAAGAGACAAGACAACATGCGGGGAGCAACATCCCATGACCATCTCATTTATATTTATGAATGAAACGTGTGTCCAACGTTTTTCTTTTTTTTTTTTTCTTTTTTTTTTTTTTTTTTTTGAACCCCAACACTGAACTACTCCCTCCGTCCCACTAAAAGTGTCCTACTTTGAATTTTCAAAGTCTTTGTTTTTCAACTTTGACTGTAAATATTTTTGTTTGTGTTATATAATACTTGATGAAAGTTATATGAATTGATTTAGTTTTAGATGTGTTTTCATTGGGTATACTTTTCATCAAGTATTATATAACAAAAAAATATATATTTAAGGTCAAAATTTAAAACAAGAGACTTTGAAAATTCAAAATAAGACACTTTGACTGGGACGGAGGGAGTAAATATTTTACTCCGTATACCATAGGGGGATGTCATGACCTATTTAATACTGAATTTATACCATATGGATGATGATGGATGAAATGGATTTTTGTAACTTTAGTAATCATCTAATATGGATTTTTGTTTGAATTATGATTTTGAAGGTGATGATGATGATGAAATGGATGGAGGAGTGTGGTGGTGGTGGTGGTAAAGGATGGTGGTGGTGGTGGTGGTGTTGGTTGTGTGGTGGTGATGTGGTGGCTTAAAAAAAATAATATTTAAATAAAAATAAAAAATAAATAAAATAAATAAAAAAGGGGAAAATTGCAAATTACGTCCCTAAAATTGGGGAAGAAGACGAGGGTATAATAGTCATTTCGCGTGCCACTAACGAGATAAATAACGGGCGTTAGCAAAAAGTAGCTCTCGGTAACTGTTTTACAAAAAAAAAGAAACATTAATGTCATTTTTGCAATACTTTTTATCTCGGTGTCTTTTTTGCACATTTGGGCTACTTTAGAGACTAAATTTGCAATTTACACTTAATTTTTTTTATATGAAGATGTAAATATTTGACTTAACTAATGTGTATTTTATATGTTTTTGGCTTATATGAATTGTTTTAAGTTTAGTAAGTTGTAAACATGTGCAATCCACTAACCTTATACTCCAGTACTTTAGTATCTCTTCGAAAGCTTTACTAAGAAACAATTTTACGAATCATGAAATTTGAAAACAGGATAAAAACCATATATTTTTGTTTGTTATGAAACTTATACCTCTTTGAACTTTATTTTCAAGAAATTCTTAATGTATTTTGTGTTGTAATTGAAAAAGATATCTAAGATGATTGTTGCAATTTTCTGTTCAACTCAGAAAGTGTGAGCTTCTTTTAGTTATATGTACGCGGTCTTACCGTGTTAATCCCAATACAATTTCCGACCATGCTTTACCGAGCTTTCAACCCTTGACCTCTTATGAGGACCATCTTTATTCACAACCCAACCCAACCCAATCTTTTATTAAAATATTATTTTCTCTTTCCTCCACATACACAACCATTGCATACAACCAATTCATAATTTTTTTACCATTTATCAACAACCCAACCTAATATATAATATTATTATACTTATATTTAATTTAATTATTTAAAATTTTATATAAAACTATATGTTTGATTATAAATATATTTTTGAAAAGTAACGATTTCAATAATAAATAAATAATAAAAAAATGTTATATTTTTAATTTTTAATTGAAATAAAATACGTCTTTTATTAAAAAAAAATTACAAAAACACGAAGAAATAAAAAATTGCAAATTTTAGAAATACAAATGACATAATTAATTATCATCGCTAAATTTTTGCCATATATGCTCAATCAAGTCATTTTGTAGAGATGAATGGGCTTCTCTATTGCGCAATTGTTCTCTATTTCTCATATAACTTCTCAAATCCGCAATTCTTTCAGTGGAGTACTCAACAACATCATCGTTACCATTTGTATGTGTGTCATTAAAAAATTCAGATGGATCATAATTTCTGTAAGTTTCTCGCTCATCTTCAACTATCATGTTGTGCATAATAATGCAAGCAATCATAATTTGTCCCATTTGTTCGTAGTCCCAAATAAGACATGGATGTCGAAGGAATGCGAAACGAGCTTGTAGAACTCCAAATGCCCGTTCCACGTCTTTTCGAGCGGCCTCTTGATGTTGAGCGAACAACCTGTGCTTTCTAATTTGTGGAGAAGATATAGATTTGACAAATGCAGCCCATGAAGGATATATACCATCAGTAAGGTAATATGCCATATTTTTCTGATTACCATTCACAACATAGCTCACTTTTGGTGCTCGACCTTCTAATACATCATCGAAAACAGAAGATCTATGAAGAACGTTAATATCATTGCACGAACCTGGTGTTCCAAAGAAAGCATGCCATATCCATAAGTCATATGACGCGACGGCTTCCAGAATGATGGTTGGCTTTCCATTTCTTCCTGCGTATTGTCCAGCCCAACCTTTAGGACAATTTTTCCACTGCCAATGCATGCAGTCAATGCTACCTATCATACCTGGGAACCCACGTTGTTCCCCAACATTGAGAAGTCTCGCTAAATCATCTTCATTTGGCCTTCGAAGGTACTCATCACCGAAGCAAGAAATGACACCTTGTACAAACAACATCAGAGACTTTCTTGTCACAGCACCACTCATCCTCAAGTATTCATCTACGGCATCAAATGATATACCATAAGCCAACACCCGCATAGCTCCTGTACATTTCTGCAATGATGAAAGACTTTGTCTACCCGTAGCATCACGTCTTTGTTGGAAATATGGATTATTGGCAGTAACAGCATCAACAATACGAACAAACAGGTGTTTACGCATGCGAAATCTGCGTCGAAATATAACTTCATCAAAGTTTGCGTTTTCATTAAGTCGTTTAAAACGACCTTTCATTTGATTTTCATTCCGAGGGCCGATTTCTGTTGGGTTTTCAGCTCTTGTCTGCTCATACATTTGCCAAATTCTTGCCCACATGGAAGTTTTTCTTTGATTATTTCCACGAGTTGAATCACCACTAACATGACACCATGCTGCCATCAAAGCTATATCTTCTTTGGTTTCCCATTTTACATTCTTTTCGGTACTTCTGCTTGGTATTTGAGAATCTTCAAACAAATTTCTAGAAATATGTTGTGAAGTTTCATGGTTGGGTGTACTAGGCATTTGATTTAGATTCGGGGACTGGGAGTGTAGAAGATTTTGAAAACCTCCATAATACGAGGTGTTTGGGAGATAATTTGGATAATTAGGATCCATAGTAGATAAACTATATATAAGAAGTTTAAGAAATCAGAAATGAAGAATTGAGAAGGTGTATGAAAATATGTCGATATTGGACTATATTTATAAAGACTGAAAACTAAGTATAATTTTTTTTTTAATTAAAAAAACTAACATAAATAATCTATTAGTTTATCAAAAATATGGCTAACCAATAAGAAAATGAAAGAAAATATAGTTGTCCATTAATATAGTGACATGTGTCATTTTAGATAAAGAATTTTAAAAATATAGTTGTCCATTAATATATGTATCATTGTACCAAGAACTAGCCAACCACCTTTCCAAAAAAAAAAAAAAAAAAAAAAAAAAAAAAGAACTAGCCAACCATATTGTGACATGTGGCAGATTGGGTGAAGAACTTGAAGGTCACCAAGTGACCGGTTCATGCACTTCTCTTTCTTTCCTTTACGTACTTTTAATATAATATTAATTGTTTGTGTCCTTTATACCCTCCAACCGGTTGGATTGGATCACCAATAAAGATGTCAACCCTTGACGTCTTATGAGGAAACCTAGGACAACCACCAAGGCATTTAGTGGTGCACGGGCAAACGGATGGGGTTTCATTCAGGTTATCCAAGAATGACGAGCCTTTTTGACTCAAATCTACGTGACTTTAATAGGTTAATTTCAAGACTTTTTCTGACCCTTCCCTGACCACCCATGAATGTATAATCTAACGATGCTTGAATCAATGACCTCGTGTGAGGAAACCAATTATTATACCACTAACCCAGGCCAATCGAAGGTGATTGATCTACATACTCCATTTAACTTTGCTAAATACTTTCTACACCTTTGTGGTGTAAAGAGGTTCTTCTAGTTTCATGTTTGTAATATCATTTGCTTTTTATGACGTCATTATTTTTACCCAAACATTAACAAGCTAATGTTCAGTTATGCTTATATAGGTGCTTATTGGCTTATTGTATTATCTTATCCAAAACCTTCATAAAAATTGCTTAAGCTGGATGTAGCAATGGTGGTATTGACCGTCGCCACATCAACATCCATTTCCACCCTTATCCGTGCAGTGGTTAAAACATATCATACTATTTATATATATATCACTTAAACACAATATACCTACTATATATCATATTATAAAATATATATAATATATAAATATTAATTATACTATTTATATATATATCACTTAAACATAAATATAACCTGCAAGGCCTCAACACAGTCACACACACCTCTTTTTTTTCATCTGATAGGTCTGTACCACGATTCTCTTCTCTTTTCTCCTTCACGCATTGTCAGTAGACATGCGTAACATTCATAACGCGTGAAACATGGCCCCTCGAAGGGTACGCCTTATTATCTTTCTGAAATGTTAAAAAGTGTCTTTTGTTTCCAAAACACAAATTACCACATCAACGAAAACGTTAGTAAATATTGCACCCTCTTGTATATGGCATGAAAAGTTCTTAGTAACATACTCGCACTGGTAAGGTTATCAAATGATCAACCATTATGGTATCGCTATGGGGTCCTGGTTTCAAAATAGTTTAAAGGAATACCGTAATAACATAACCATGTAATACTTGCAACATATCATAACCTCAAAATTTCTACCAATTGTAAGGAAAAACATCCGCTTAACCACCTACAACCCTTAGGGTCGTCGTTAGCAAAACCATCTACATGATAACAAACTTTAAATCATTATATACACACCATATTTGAACACATACATATGACAAATTTTACTTAGCATCTACCGGTTCAGAAAAGTTAGAAGTTATCTGTTAGATTGATAAATTACCAATGAGCAGGGGCGAAACTGAGATGGTTAATTGCGTTCTTCACGCATTACTTTTTCAATTTATTAGAAGGTTTAACATTTCGTTTTACCAGAAAGTGGAACTGAAGCTAATGTCATTATACTTCGTAGAAAAGAGTTATGAACAAGTAAATCGTTTAGATTTGAAATAAATAGGTGCAACCATCTGTTAACAACTTTGATGTATAATGAGGAGGTTATGAATGCATAAGGCGATCCATAACCAATTTGACAACTGCAGGAGCATCAACAGTAACAGCCACCTTCACCGTCGGTTTATTGCACCATTCAGTCTCTTCATGAAACCTTGCATAATAAGAACATATAAGGAGGTAAAAAACATGCATGATTTAACAGCACACGACATTGTCAAGTAATTAATTTAGATTAAAAATTGGCAAGAGAAATTGTACTTTAGGAGTACTAAAAGAAACACGGGAATAAGTGTGCATATGCTTTGAGTAATACTGAGGGTTAAGATTGTAATTTTCCGTTCAGTCACAATACTTTTCAAATGGTTATATTTCCATTTAGGACTAAATCAGGCTTTAAATAATATAAGCCTATGGTTCATTCAGCACGGTATCATAATTAACGCATATTTCTGCACCAAATATTGTATTAAAATCCTAATTTTAGCCTAATTCCACCGTTAATAATAGTTTTCACTTGGCTATATATCATAACATAACAACCAAAACAGCACAGATCGACATACTGCACTTCCACAGAGGGTACTAGAAATAAAGTCAAGTACTATTCAATGAAAATGAAATACTAAGGAATTAAAATAAAATTATCTTTGCACCTTTTCTGTTTGTTATAAAACAATGTTAGGCCCCTTGTGATGCCACTTGTCTGGACTCTAACAACACCTTCTGTGTATGTCATTAGTGAAGGATTAACAGCTGCAATGAGTGCTGTTGGATCATGCAGGTACACACCTACATAAATGTACCATCACTAACATCAGCTGATGAACTGAATGCCTACTTTAATACAAAAGGTATCATTATAAAAGCTAAATAATTCGCTATCTTGAAATACATACCTTTCATGCTATATGCATCACGATGATAAGAAAAGTAATATTCTAGGATCTTGCACAAATAATTAGCAAATACACCATCCGACTCTGCCATGATGTCATGCTCATGATCTACAAACATATTAGAAACTGTAAATTGTAGTGCGATGTACTGATGATTACAAATTATGATTCAGCTCATAAACAAACAAAAAAAAATGTTCGTTATAAACACCAAGTTCATCAAACCAGTTTTTTGTAGCCCAAATTACTTTGAAAGTAGATCAATACAGAAACCTTATATGCCTAGATGGCAAATAAACGATTTTTCGATTAATGTCCTAATCCACTAGAAAATAAATGAGAAAGCGAAGCGAAAGCAGATATTTTTACCATACTCTGAATCAGTTTATATATTTAATGTTGAAAAAAGTTGGTTACATAATAACAATGTGGGTTTTACTAGAAAATGAAAATCACTGATCAACTTTCCTCCTAACTGAATTGTGTTTTGACAATTGACTTTTTTCAACTTGCAGGCGGTTTTCCAATATTTTATGGTAATCTTACCGATGAAACCATTAATTTGTAATCTAAATAAGTGACCATCAAAATATTTGAACTTTCAATCAGCTACATAATCTGAAATAATAAAAATTTATATAGAAACAAGCTGCTTAATGCTATCAATTCAGTGCCCTTTTGTATCCTCTTTATGGATTAAGTAGAGCTCATAGAAGGCTATGTGAAGGTGTAGATCCTCTCTTAATGCTATGAACTAGACTGAAAATATTCCATGGTGAAGTGTATAAGCATTGTATTCTTGACTGTACTAAAAAATAGCTCATCTTAGATGACCAGAACATCCATTTTAAATTGCTTTAAGAAATAAAATCTTGTGCATCCAAAGCGCATATGGAGTAGTGAAAATCATCAGTTTAGTACAAAACTAACTGGTAGATGGTCTAAATATTGTTATATGATCAACTGAATGGATGAAGGATCTGTTGCTAACTTGCTATACATACGCATGACAGCACAAGACGAGACTAATCCTTTATTATTGGTTCAAAAAGAAATACTATTGGTGCTTATGATTATTCAATCTTTTTTCTACAATAGAATAACAAGGGTGATTTTATAAGTGGCCAAACTAATTACAGCTAATGATAAACAGGGGATCACATGAGTTGGGACATAATTGATGTATATAAACTTTGAGCCAATTTGAGTTCGCCCAGAAATAAGCTTTCTGGTATGTTACAAAACCTCTATAGTAATGCTAGATAAACCAAATATGTGATACTTGGGACACAGTTTATATACTCTAACCTGAGGAGGATGAGATATTTTTAACAGTAATATAGGCAATCATTTGGAGATAATATAATCAGATTCAATTATGTTTGGTTTGATCTTTTTGGCTTTGAATTCTACCTAGATGTATCTCTCTGGGACATTATGGCCCCAATTTCTTCACGAACTAATGTAATTTTTCATGTGTAAATAATAAATAATGTAATTTCCATTCTCTTACATATAGGTTTTTCATTCTTAAGACTACTGTTATGATCTACAAAATGTGTATGTGTTTTCTGTGCATAACAGTATTTATTATACCTTACGTGATATATAGTGGTTAAGGAAGAGATGTCCCACTCATAGCACATATAATTACATGGCTAAAAGTAGCAGATACCATTTGAGTCTTGTTGCATACTCATTATCGTCACAAACGGTTAAACGCCTATATCAAAATATTCAAAGCTTTGAAAAATATATTCTACTTAGGTGCACCTTAAGCAGGGAGAATAGTACAAATCTGCATACATTGATATATTTACAAAAAGTACTTTTGTCACACATTCTAACTTAATCACATCAAAATGGGAGCACTAGCACATAATTTGGAAGTAGTAGCATCATCAAATAATATGACTCTGCATCAAACAGTTCAAAGAGTGCTACAAAACATACAAACAGGGGTACCTGTCAAAATAACTTGATGTGTAACATTGATCCCAACCGCCAAAACATCAGCTCCACTAGTAAATACAATATCAGCAGCTTCTGGATCGCCAAAAATCTTCATATCGCCGAAAATTGAGATGTAAATTATTTAGATTAAAATGTTTAAAACTTCAATTCAATAAACAGGATCATGGCTGCACAACCATCCTAGGACTTATAGCTATTTCATTTGATTTGGGACTGCACGATGTCACCAGTATAAAAGACTTTCAACTTCCAAGGTCTATGATAAATGCTATACAACTTTGATTCTTATTTCAATAATACTCAAAATAAAACTAATTGGTTTAATATCTAAGTTGTAACAACATTAAGTTTCCCTATTCTTATCTTAAAATGTAGGTCACAGATCCGTCATTATCACTCTCACTTTTGGTGTTTTTGCATTATGGATAAAAAATGCAGATCACAGATAAAATTAACATGGCGATATTTTAGTTACTGTCATTATCACTCAAACTTTTGGTGTTTTTGCAATCTGCATAAATGTTACTGCAATCCTTCTTATATTGTTTATGGTAGTTATATCATTACTTCTTAGAAGTTATACAACACAGCGGAATCCATTTGTTTGCTTCAAAGTAAGAGAGCAGAACAAAGTTACTTACATTAGCCTCAGCAGCTGGATTCACATTCCCGTTGACTGCAAAAGCACCACCAAGAATAACGATCTGTGCAATGTTTTTGGTGAATGCAGGGTCCAATTCTATGGCCTGCATCATTTAAAAGGTAAATTAAGGGTGCTTCGATAAAGTACTAATTGCTTATATCAATAAAAAAGGATGGGAACGAGACCAAGGCAATGTTGGTAAGGGGACCCAATGCAACCAATGTGACTTCACCAGGATAAAGATTAGCCTGCTCGACTAAATATTCAGCAGCTGACTTTTCTATTGGTTTCGACTTGGGCTGAGGAAAGTTCTGGTTTCCAAGCCCATCCACCCCATGTACAAAGTCTGCAACCCGAAGCTTTGTCGCTCTCTTGGGACATGGAAAGAGGGACATGATAAGTTATTTTATCCATAAAAAGATACAAGCAAACAACAACATGAAGCTAATAAAACAAATCAAGATCACAGCTCAAAAACAGATATCCGATTTTGACAAATCCGTCACATATTGCTGGAAATTTACAACGCAAGTTTGATATATATATTAAAAAAAAAAAAAAAAAAGTCATTTTCGGAAAGGCATTACACAAAAAGAATTGTGGAGACGAGTTACGAAACAACTTGATGAGTGACAGAGTAACTAATCGAGTAACTTGATATTTTGGTTGGCTAATACTTTAACCAAATAATGGTTAAGCCTAGCTTATAGAAAGAATCCAACTTGTAAGAATATCATCAGTATGTGGTGTCTTTGATATGGATGTTGTGTTGTATGCAGGGACGGACCGGGGGTTTCCTGGGACACCTATGGATTTTTTCGATTTAGTGTTATTTTTTGAAAAAACCATCAATTTTTCATAAATGCATCTTAAATGCACCCGGTCCATCAAAATGTGTTTCTATATTAAGATTCAACAAATTTTGTGCACCCGATCATGGTTGTTCCTGTTTCCGTCACTGGTTGTATGAGAAGCTAGTTACGTAGATAAAACACAGAAATGGAAGAAAATATACCATATAACTAACATGAGATCCTTCGGCAACCGGAATATCCGTTCGCCCCGCAACCTCCAACTAAAAAAAAAACATCAAACAAAGATGAAAATTAGCATAGTATTACGTACAAGAAAAGTAAGGTTTAAGGTTAGGAAATACATACCAGATGTAAAGCATTTCGGGTGGCAAGAGAAGTATAAACATTGCCATAAATACTAGTCATCCCAATCACATCTATTTCCGGTGACCTTAACGCCAAAAATATCGCCATTGCATCATCTATATATATATATATAAATAAATTCAACCACAGAAGCAATATTAATTACTAGTAAAAAAATGAATCAAAAACTGTTTGTTTGTTTGTTTGTTTGTTTGTAATAGTATTACCGATGCCGGGGTCAGTGTCTATGATAATCTTTTTCGGTCCTGCCATAGTTACAAGTTATTAATTATGATCAAAAGAGTTATTTGTACGAAAAGATGTGGGACAAAGTGATAAGAAAGTTAGATCAAAAGGTGTCCAAGATCTAGTCACCTACTCGTATCATATTGTTATCTTTTTGCTCTTTGCTTTCTTTTCTTTGCTTTGCTGGACCACCGTTTAAGGTATCCTAATTACTTTTATTTTTTGTACCCAACAAGCAACAACTATTGAGTGTGGATCTAAAACATCTAACTCTAAAATTGATTATAAAGTTCACCACACATGGTAACTACTAAAACTTAGTAATTAACAATTCCTTCTATCAAAAAATTAAATAAATAAATAAATTAAATTAACAATTGCAAGAGTAAAACAGTAAAAGCTCAATACAAAAATTTTCATGTGATAAGAGAAATGTTTTAAACCCGGGTTAACCTGGCCGGTTCAGCTGGTTGAACCGGGAACCGGGTCGGATGTGACCAGGCTTTTGCTTGTTTGACAACCGGATTTAACCGCCGTTTTTTCGTTTACCCAGTTTGATAAACCCGGCGAGGTCATGACTTTTAATCAAAAAATCTAACAAAACATTTTTTTTCCATTAGTTGAAGTGGTGAGAACTAATGTTAGTTTAAATTTTGTAAAATAGTAAATTAGAGTTATAAATTTTTAAAAAAACACCAACTTATATAGCTTTAATATAAATTGTTATAATTTAAAATCATAAGTTGATTATTGTTGCAAAGCTTTGCTATATTATTATAGATATTGATAGCGTATAGAGATTTCAGCCCAGCTGACTAAGGCCCATACACTCTAAACTCGGCCCAAATATAAGCCCAATAAGGCCAGGTTCTGACAAAAAGCATGGGAAATACTTCCCCAGGCAAGCTCAGACCAAAACCTGCCAGACGAACGCGCTCAGGCAAACGACACGCCTAGCGATCTCTCCAGGGCCGTTAAGGCGAGCATTGCGTGCCTCCCTCATCCCTAACCCCGATGATCACCACGTGGATTATCCGGACTATCAAATTACCTTTATGGGTCCTTCACAACCCTAAAGGACCTCGTATAAATACTTGACCATTTCCCCGAAATGGTCCAAGTGAATTTACGCTAGCCACACCTAGCCATCCCTAGCAAAACCACATCTAGGTCAATTATTCTATAATTGACACATACAACCCAAATGACTGAGTCAACTAGTGAGCGTTACCCCAACTCGTGATTCCGATCACACCTTGGGGTCCTTACCGAACGTGGGAAACCAAACAATTGACCAACCCAAACCCCCAATACGTATTAAAAGTAAGAATGGCACCATCTGTGCTATGCGATACTAATAGCCGTAACCCTATTCTTTTTCCGATTAACCGGAAAAAGTTATCCTCGCCTAAAAACTTTGTTTTCGATAAATCCGTCGCGGGTAAACCAAGCGAAACGCTAGTGTGTTGGAAAACCTTAAAACCCACAAACCAACTTTTCCGTTGCGGGAAAAGTTATCCATACCCAGAAAACAAAGGTTTCACCATGAAACCCGCGTTTCCAGGCAACAAACCGAAAACCCATTTTTTGTTGCAAAACACAAAAAAACCCCTCCCCATACACAAAAAAAATCAAGAAATAACAACCCCTTTCACCACCCGAGTCACCGGAAAAACCTTCCGGCTCACTGAAAAGCAAAAAATACCAAACAACCTCACAAAAACATATATGGAGCCTGATCCAAGCAGAACCGTATCCACTCACTCAACCTGGAAAAAAATGGCGCTACCAATAATAACCTAGAACAGCCTAAAAACGGCACAGTGAAACCCCAAAAACGACTTGAAGCAACTTCAGGCAGCAAAACCTCAACCTTAAATGGATCAATCTCAGCTCCAAGCAGCCTGGGGTCACCTTTGAACACGCTACACAACCAGTTCTGGGACCCTAAGCCCAGGACACACCCAAACAACATCCTTACAAAAAATCATTCACCAACGAAATCTACAAAAACAAAACCAATCAGCCCTCATAACAGGCATAACGAAACAAAACTCCAGGCAAAACATTCAGTGGCGTAAAGATGTGTCATTATGACACTGAATGATACAGAGCAGGCAAAGGCTAAAGCTCATTTCCTGGCAAAACAACAAGAACAACCGATTCCTTAAAAACCTCTCACGCGACCAAAATCAACAACCACCTCATCAGGCTTGTATGTCACTCCCGTCAGTTTGACACAACATCAGATAAGGCTCAGGCGCCATCAATCAGACCAAGAACTCAAAGTAAACAAAGAAGCAGGCGAAAGGAAAATGGAGTAAATCCAGGAAAACCTATAAAAGGTTAGGCGAACAAAAAAGGTTACAACCTACTTACAGGCGTGACAAGGGGGTCAATGTCCTGGCATGCGATCAAACCAAGGAAATCCTACCTCTAGGTATACACTACAAATTCACTATTTCGATTCTTTCAATTACTTCAACAATTGTAACATGGAAACAATGTAACAACAATTCAGACTGAGAGACTATTTACTAAGATAAATTGCAGGAAAAAAACTCTTATTACATCACTTCTATACTTTTGAAGTACAAATTATGCATGACAAACCTGACAATAAAAACACCACTTTCATAAAATAAGTCACATGAAATCAGGCTCAAATGCCACCAGGCCCTATCAGGCTCAAACGTCATCAGGCTCATACACCATCACAAACAGGCTCGCACGCCATTACAACACTATAATTATATGTTTGAAACATATTCCATTGGCGACTGACCAAGTAAATCATGTCTTTCGTATCCTCATACTTAGTCACATTACACGTTACTAAACAGATGAAAGGTTGTCACAAGTGTTAATACAAATATCGTCTAAAAAACGTTATTTATATTTTACGATCTTTGCTATATTTTGTTAACGACAATTATAAACTTTATTTTTAGCAAAACATAAATATAGTTAAGTCTTTTACATATATAGTCACAAGTCTTTCATAAACATAAAACATCGCCTAACTAGTATATACATTCTACAAGTTCACTTTCATATACATTTTACAAGTTCACTTTCATATACATTTTAATCTAAAAATGGAAATGTATTATGACATCATGGCATGCATCACTTTGAAATCTTGTTTAGATCTTTACTCAATGAATCCTTGGAAAGATATGGAAATATCTTGGTTAGATTTGATTAAGATTTGTGGAGATATTCTGTCAGGTTCCCACGGAAATGAGCTTTAGCCTGTTGTTCGCCCGGATTAGTTTTCAAGTCCCGCGCTTGAAAACCCGACCTCCCGAACTCGTTATTTCACCAAACCTTCCAGATTTACTTAGTATATCATTGAGCTCATTTTCATACAAAAACATTTACCGTTTGACTTCCTGAAATAGTACTTTACAAATTAGACGGGTTATACAAATAACCCGTTTTGACCCATTTTCGCAACATACAACTCATACCACTTCCGTTTTACGCCAAACTTGACCAAACTCATTAACTTAACATATTAAACACGTTCCATCGACACTTGACCCGTTTACAACCCAAAATGGATACATTCACACTTGATCCAAACGCACCTTAAATTTTCACAATAAACACTTAAAACATACTTTGACACACCGTTAGACCCCCAAATCGTTATGACACCTTTAATATACATTTTAACGCTTGACTCCACTTTACAAACCATTTATTGACTCACGGGGGTACCATCTTGAATGAGCCCGGTATTCTACCTAGCTCCTACATATACTACCTTCTAACTTCCACATTAGTAACTCTTAATCCTTAGCTCAAGCTTGCCATTTCCGTCGCACATAAACCTACAAAACATTAAACACTTAAACCGTAAGCACAAATGCTTAGTAAGTAAAACGGGTATAATATAACATTATACTTCATTCACACATTACGCATCCATATCATTAATCCATTACAACATCATTCACAAATACATACCTCAACCACATAAGCCTTAACCTTCCTTTCCTTAATCCACTCTTATCTAACACAACAATTAGCCTTACATTTACTTGCACATAACATCATCATACAACATTTATCTATACTACATATAATGCATGGATGAATCTCTCTCCTCTTGGTCTTAAAATTAAGACTTACAAGATATAATGCTTATTGTACAATACACAAAGCACTATTAATGAACTTTCTCATAAATCTTAATTTTAAGACTTACAAGTGTTAAAGCTTAATGTACAAAATACAAAGCACTATTAATTTGGTCAAGATATTTAATGTAGTCAATTAATTAATAGGTCAATAAATACAATTAATGTAGTTATTAAAACACCCCTTACATAAGAAATACAAATTATCAAGCATATTGTACAATCAACTTAAACACAGTTCCTGCATTAAATGTTACTAATACAAATAATAAAACACGTTATAGAAATATTCAAGCACGAACGGTCAACGGGCCAAATGGGCTCGAGCCCGAACGGGCACGAGCCAAACGGGCACTGGTTAAACGGGCTCATGTTATAAGAATGACATTAAAAAAGACCCAAAAAGACGACATAAATTCCTTAGTTAAGGAGTTGAAATACGTCACATGAAATTCTTGATATGCGTAAATTTATTATCAAAAATAACATAATAAACTAAAATACATGATTCACCGGAAAATATTAATTTATGGTACCCGGCGCCGCAACGCGCGGGTACCCTGCTAGTAAACACTAACATATAAAGGCACATAAACACATAATGTATGGAAATCACCATAACATCATCTTATAGCCGGTTTACTTACCTTGATTCCAAGCTAAGGCTATCAATAACATCATCATCATCATCCTCATCTTTTATCACCACTATCATCATCATTCTTACTTCCTAACCATAATCATAACATCAAGGCTCATTAACATAACAAATCATGATCAAGGGTTATAAAACCCATCTAAACTTACCCATCATTCTTTCCATATCATCATATGATCATATCATGATCATAAGATGAAAACCCACTTAACCCATAAACTTTTACCTTAATAATCATCATAAACTCAAGATAGAGATACTTACTTGAAGTGGATAATTGCTAGGAAAGGCTATGGACACTTGCTCTTCATCTTCTTCTTCTTTTTAAGTCACCACTAACTTTTCCCTCCATTTTCTCCTTCCACCGGACCTCCAACCTTATCTAAAATAATGGTGGAGAAGTCTAGAATATCCTGGATATACTAGTTAGGTGGCAACTTTGGGCTAATGGCAAGAATGGCCCCTCAAGTCCATTTCCTTCTATTTTGGTCACAATAACTTATAACATATTTAACACTTGGCAACCTAAGTCCCTTTAGTCTATTTCCTTTCTTTCTTGCCACATAATACTTTCCTTAACCATACAATGCATTCTTTGACTATTAATTGACTTCGGGTTTGACTATAACTTACATTCATCGACTAGCCAATCACATAAGGCCTTTGATCCACTTTCATCTAGGGTGGGGTACAAGTACCCGGGGAACGGGTCTAACAATCAATTAGAGAAGCTTAACTCATCTTGTGAATAGCACAATCACCTCAAAAATCATCCTTAATCACCATACAAGTGATTTCTTCATTCTTAGGTTTCTTACCATTTTTTCCTCCAAGAAAACACATAGACACGTGTGTTTATGAGATGAGATTCGGGACTTTATGAATTATCAATACCCAAGGGTAATTCTAGAAATTCAGCCCTTAAAGTTAACTTTGCACCGTTAGTTTTTCTTGTTAAGTCTTTTGCATCGTTAGTCCTTTTTTATTAACTATTTGCGTGACAAGCCTTTTTTCTATTAGAAACTAACAAAAGGTCTCTTTTAGTATGCTAAAAGCAATATAATATATTTCTGACTAAAATCATAAAAATTAAGGTGTTACATTTTGATTTTCACTAATATGCTAATGAAAGGTCTCTTTATTGTTTGAGGGTTTTGCTAGCAACAACTCTTAGAGATGTAGTTAACAAGTTTATTTCTACTGCAAGTCATTGTAAGAATTTGAATCATCTAATCTCAGTCAATTGTTTGTTGTGTTATCATGTTTTTTAGGATTGTATCCACTTTTGTGAAATTATCAACCAATCATAATTATTTATTCTTAACTATGTAGGAGTTATAAAATACATCTTATTAACCATAACCCTTAGGCTGAAAGTAGTGGTGGTGAGTCACTCACCGCCACCCCGGCTTTCTCTCTCCTTTCACTTACACTCTCTCCCACTTATCATACATCTGTTTTAATCACCAAACCTAACCTTTCATTAAAATACATAATTTATACAAAATATACCCCACTAAATATTCTCCACACACTCAAAAACCAAATAAAAAAAATATTAAAACAATAGTGGGGCCTAAATTTGTTAGTGATAAACGTTGGTGAGTAACTCACTAAACATTGCAAATTTGACCGTGAGTTTTGTTATGTGTTTTGGTTGGAACGTGAGTGAGTCACTCACCAAATGCCAAACTCACTACCACTCTGCATAGCCTTAGAGGAGAGTTATTTTGGATACAAAAAATTCCTTGCACACGGAGGGACCCATCCTTACCATCCATCTAAAAATAAATCAATGACTGAGATTACAAATATTTTACCTATTTTTTATAATTTAAATATCTCATGAACCGTTAATCGTTAGACAAAACAAATTATACCGTTACGACCAGCATTTCATTATCTTTGAAATCACATGTTATTAAACACTAATTTCAATATTCTAATGAAATCACATGTAATTTTTCCCACACGCAATCTCAATCACATGTCATTGAGATTATCTATAGAAACTACAAAGAAAAAAGGGAAAAAAAAAGACAAAAAACGTAAAAAAAAATAAAAATAAAATAAAACGTGAAAAAAAGGGAAAAAAAGTTTGTTGAAAGTATATCAAAGTGGCTATATATCTATATAAAGATAATTAAATGCTTGTTGTGATGTATAATTTTTTTTGCTTAAAGATTAATGTTTTAAAAGATATAGTAGGGTACCCGCGCGTTGCAGCGGCGGGTACCCTAAAATAATGTTAACGACATCAATAGGGGTGTTCAAAAAATCCGAGAAACCGAAGAACCGAGCCGAACCGCTCAATCCGAAACCGAAAAAACCCGAAACCGAAGAAACCGAAACCGAAAAAAACCGAAACCGAAAAAGCCCGCTTATCACGACTCGGTTTAGGTTTTTATTTTTTGATATCCGCGGTTAACCGAACCGAACCGTGATTAATACATGAAGGTTTTTTTAATTAAATATTTAAATAATTATAGAAGTATTAATTATATTATTGCACTAATTTTATTGTATAACGCCCTTTTCGCTCATAATGTGAATATTTCTAAACATTTATGTGTTAAAGTTGATAAATGTAGTTGTAATCTATAAACGTCGAATAACTATTATTTTGTTAATTGATTATGTATGGATATTTGAATGCAATTATTTTAACAAGATAACTTTTATATGACTATTATCTATTAAATGTCATTTAATTTTACTAAAATGACATTTTACGTTCTAGAAAATGTTATTGTTTAAAAGGTTAAACTCGATTAAATATCTAAAATGGTTAACCGTGACCCGAACCGCTGGTAACCGCTCATTTCGGGTACCCGCTTGTCCGGTTACCCGCCTAGTACGGTTCGGTTTCGGATAGTAAAATTAATTACCCGCCCCGCTATGGATAATTTAAATCTTTCAACTAACCGAACCGAACCGCCCCGCGAACACCCTAAAATACTATTAACGACATCAAAAGGAAAAAGTGATAGCTAGGAGTGGTAAACCGTTCGGGCTCTGGCCCGTGCTCGTTCGGGCTCGAGCCCGTTTGGCCCGTGCCCATTTGCTCGTTGCCCGTTCGTGCTTGAATATTTGTATAATGTGCTTTATTATTTGTATTAGTGATATTTAATGCAGGAATTGTGTTTTGGTTGGTTGTACAATATGCTTGATAATTTGTATTTCTTATTTAAGGGGTGTTTTAACAATTGCATTAATTATTTTTATTGACCACATTAATAGTGCTTTGTATTGTATTTAATGTTAGTAAATGTGTATTAATTAGTGGAAGCAAAAGTTTTATCATATTGTACTTGTACATTGAGCTTAGGTAGTTGTAAATATTGGTGATGGGGTGTAACACCCCAAAAATCGTAATGAAGCAGCGGAAGTCTAATTTGGGGTATTACATCTTAGATCGTAGTCATAATTATAGAAAACGACTCGAAAGAGACGTTTTGTGAAAATTTGTTATCATTCATCAAATTAAAATCAGAGTTGTCAACAACAGAATCATAATATTTAAAAGTACAAAATGAAATTGTTTAAGATGAATGAAAACATTTGTTTTTGGACATCGTCCAAAGGGGGCCCTGTTCCACTCCGTGCCATTAGCTTCTTTAGATACCTGAGATAAACATGCTTAAAACGGTCAACACAAAGGTTGAGTGAATCCATGGTGTTTAATTTGTAATAGTTTAAACACAAGTCAGATAGTAGTAAAAAAAAACAATGATATTGTAGTGTGATATATATATTGCCCTAAGCCTCATGACACGCAAACCTTAACATCGGGTGTAATAATAAATGATATAAATAGCCCACATCATAGCGATGATGAAGGTGATAATGCCCTCGTCGTAGGAGTTTGCCAAACTCTTGATAATTCGAATAAAGTGCATTTGGTTACCATTTCAGGCTAACTTCAAATGGGTCGTCAACTTCCAATAGATCTATTCACTGAATTCGCGTTCACTCGCAAGTGATTAATGGTTCATGATATGAGGGACTTTTTGGCAGGGTGGTAACTTAGGCAATATTAACTTAGCAATATCAATCAGGATAGCATACAAAAATATTTGTGTTCAGATTTATAGCAAGTATCTCCCCACGGGATTTGAAAACATAGTAAAAGTGGGACTATGAACTCACCTTGGTAGTAGTAGAAATCTGTGATGCAATGGAATCAAATGGTGTGTAGTAACTTCAAAGCGTGACCTAGATTAGTATGGCATAATTTAGTTTGCATTTATGATTTAAGATTCGATGAACGTAAAATAGTATATATATTTTCAAAACGATCATGTCATTGTTGCACGTTTTAACTATTTATTTTACGGCGTAATTATTATTGACGTATAACAGTTTTTTAGTCGTTTTTGTCATAGTTTCAATAATTAACATACAATATGTAGAGTTGTGTACGAAGCACCATCAAAATTGTCTATTCGGGTTTTCGTCGACATGTTTAAAAAGTGAGACATTTCTTTCAAATTTTTAGAATCAACGCACCCTACAGTTCATATTTAAACCCATGTGGGCTGCGGCCCAAGCTCAAATGTAACCCAATTCCCTTGTGGGCTTTGGCCCGGTACAAGTAATAAACAAGCTGTTACTCTTTTAGTGTTTACTGGGCTTCGGCCCAGTAGTGTATTCATGTCCATTTCACTTATGTTACAAACAAAGTGCAGTTTTTCATTTTTGTGGGAAGAAGAGTAAATTGCAATGCAAACAGGCTGGAGTTCGAATGGACAAACCCCGACATTTCGACTTCGCAATATAACTCAAATGTGACTTTCGTTAGACTCGTGTGATGGCCAATGGTGGGTTCGACATAGCAGCCAAAAGACTCATTCAAAACATACCACAAAGTCAATCTTTTAACCTATCTATACGACTCGACTTTTATACCAAAATCAAGACTCGATTTAAAACATGTTGTCCCCGTTAGGGCACCTTGACAGCTGAAATTACAAAAGGTTAACTGAAATCCTCGGCCTAACATTCATACTAACTCCCATAATCTATTCGACGACCCTATTTCTATCCTAGTGGCTTTCGACAATTTCACAAGTCTTACAAACATAACCCCTACCCATTTCAAGATCATTTACAAGTTAGCAACCAAACAATCCCATGACTTTTTAGAAGTCAAATCCCATTCGACCCGTTTGACAACAAACCCACATTCGACTAACTTAATCATACTCGCAACTTATTCTAAATCTTTCAACATGGTCGTTTACATTTTCATCCATAATCAAACCTAACTATAAAAATTCCAATTTTTGCTTATATTCGACTAAATCCTCAAACTTATATACAATAAAAAGAAATAAAAACAATATCAATCAAAGTTAATAATAACCTGAAATTGAGGAATGGTTCGAACACAAATCAACCCGAATCCAAAGCTCCAACCCGATTAATCCTAGCTTCCAAACCGAATCACAACCTTCACTTTTATCCTCACTTGAGAACTTCTCAGTTTTTGTGGTGTTTGGTGATGAATGTTGTGATTCGATCTCTCCCTGGAAGGCTCGGATTTATAAGTGGATTGAGGAGAATAGCTCCATACGAGCTTTCGGGTTGTGGGAAAACCAACCTTCCTAATCGGTGTGATATCTCTATATGTGCTCCTATTCTTATGTAGTCTCGTGGGGACACAGGTTTCTATGGTCAATCGACATTAATTGTTGATGGAGATGGTTCGGTTTTGGGTTTTCGAGGGAAATAGCCATAGCGACAACACAAGAAGGTGGTGCTTTTGGAGATGGTGGTTTTGCCGAAAATAGGATGAGATGGGAAGGTGGGATTTGAAAGAGGATGGTGTCATAGATGGAAATGATGGTTCGACATAATCAAGAAAGAAAGGAAGTAGCAGGTGAGTGTATATAAACAAAATTGGTTTTGGGAAAGTGATAAAGTCAAAGAAGTGTGGGTATCGACAAAATTAGAAGAAAAGGAATATATATATGGTTGTAGTAGTATTGTATATTGTGCTTTTAAATACCCGGGTCTCGCTGGGCTGTGTCGAATCTAACTCTGTTTAAATATCTCCAGTTCGAGAGTTTTAGAGTTGTCCTAAATTATTTGTTTTTATTTCCGAGTTCGTATTTATTTTTATGATCTGTTTTGTACATTCTTCGTTTGAATCTATTAAACTTATGCCATACTATCACGGTGTCGGTACGCGTATGGTTCCAGTGAAAATGGAACGTGAGTTTTGTCACAGGGTTCGTTTTGGAATCGCACCAGTTATTCCTCAGTAAAAAAAAATATAACACATATATAGCAATATTTCGAATGCAAAGGTGAATAAAATAACTTGATTAAAATTCATAATTAATTGCTTCGGGTTTACAGAAAGTTAATAACTCGAAAATTTCGGGTTATTACAGTACCTACTCCTAATTCTGAATTCCGTCCCGGAATTCTTAGTCCGTGGTAGTGGTTGGTGTTGGCTCGGGAAAAAGGTGTGGATATTTGGCACGAATTCGGTCTTCACGTTCCCACGTGAACTCTGGTCCTCTATTTGAGTTCCATCGAACCTTGACGATGGGAATGCGGCTTTGTTTTAGTTGTTTCACATCTCGGTCCATAATTTCTACTGGTTCTTCTATAAAATTAAGCTTCTCGTCAAGCCGAAGTTCTTTGAATGGAATGATAAGGGTTTCATCTGATAAACACTTTTTCAGGTTTGATACGTGAAAGGTATTGTGTACCCTACTGAGTTCCTCAGGGAGTTCGAGTTTATATGCCACTGGACCAACCCTTTCTAGGATCTTGAATGGTCCGACGTATCTGGGATTCAACTTACCACGCTTCCCAAATCTAATCATTCCTTTCCAAGGAGATACCTTCAACTTGACTCTGTCCCCAACTTGAAACTCCATAGGTTTTCTTCTTACATCGGCATAACTTTTCTGTCTGTCCCGGGCGGCTTGTAAGCGTTGTTTGATTTGGACAATCTTTTCGGTGGTTTCGTGAATGAGTTCGGGCCCGGTGATTTGTGCATCTCCAACTTCGGTCCAGCAGATAGGGGAACGACATTTCCTACCATAAAGTGCTTCAAATGGAGCAGCTTTAATGCTAGCGTGATAACTATTGTTATATGAAAACTCTACTAATGGTAAGTGTTTATCCCATCCTTTTCCAAAGTCGATCACACATGCTCGCAGCATGTCTTCCAAGGTTTGGATAGTTCTCTCACTCTGACCATCAGTCTGCGGGTGGTAGGCGGTACTCATATCTAACTGTGTATTCAAAGCCTTCTGCAACGATCGCCAAAAGTTTGACGTAAAACGACTATCTCAGTCGGAGATGATGGAAACCGGTACTCCATGTCGGGAGACTATTTCCTTCAAATATAATCGCGCAAGGGTATCCATACTGTCGGTTTCTTTGATTGCAAGGAAGTGCGCAGATTTAGTGAGACGATCAACAATGACCCAAATGGTGTCAAGTCCACCCGAGGTTTTAGGCAGCTTCGTGATGAAGTCCATTGTAATCCTTTCCCATTTCCATGTTGGGATCTCTGGCTGTGTTAACATTCCGGACGGCCGTTGGTGTTCTGCTTTTACTCTAGCACATGTCAAACATTTTCCGACATACATAGCGATGTCGGCCTTCATGTTTGGCCACCAATACAACTTCTTGAGATCCTGATACATCTTATCAGCCCCCGGATGAATGGAATATTTCGACTTATGGGATTCGTGCATGATGAGATCGCGCAGTCCTCCGTATAGTGGAATCCATGCTCTGTCACCGAAACACAACGTCCCATCTTGTTTTCTCACAAAACCGTTCTCAATTTCCGGCATCCTATGAATCTTCTCATTCGGTCGGTTTTCTTCCTTCAGGGCTCCGGCCTGAGCTTCTAAAATTTTGGCTGGGAGTGGTGACCTAACTGTAATTCCCAAAGATCGAACTCTAAGGGGTTTGATTCGTTCCTTTCGGCTTAAGGCATCAGCCACTACGTTTGCCTTTCCGGGATGATAACGAATCTTACAATCATAATCACTGAGTAACTCCAACCATCGGCGTTGTCGCATGTTCAGCTCTTTCTGATCTAGTATGTGTTGAAGGCTCTTGTGATCTGTAAACACCTTGCACTTGGTGCCATACAAATAGTGTCTCCACATTTTAAGAGCGAACAAAACTGCCCCTAACTCAAGATCGTGGGTCGTGTAGTTCTTTTCGTGGGTTTTGAGCTGTCGGGAAGCATATGCGATAACCTTACTCCTTTGCATCAATACGGCTCCCAAGCCTTGGCACGATGCATCGCAATACACCTCGAAGTCTTCACTTCCTTCGGGTAGTGCTAAGATCGGAGCTTCGCAAAGCTTTTGTTTCAACAGTTGGAATGACGTCTCTTGCTCCTCTCCCCAGTCAAACTTCTTCTTCTTTTGTGTCAATTCCGTCAAAGGTTTGGCGATCTTAGAGAAACCCTCGATGAATCTCCGGTAGTACCCAGCAAGACCTAAAAATTGACGTATCTCCGTGGGGTTTGTAGGAGATGCCCAATTCTTAACAGCTTCGATCTTTGCGGGGTCCACGTGAATACCTTTGCTGTCGATGACATGCCCCAGAAATTGCACTTTCTCAATCCAAAAATCACACTTGGAAAATTTGGCATATAGTTTCTCTCCTTCGAGCAGTCCTAGGATAGTTCTCAAATGCTCCGCATGTTCTTCCTTGCTACGGGAGTAGATGAGGATGTCATCTATGAACACAATTACGAACTTGTCCAAATATGGCTTGCACACTCGGTTCATTAGGTCCATGAACACGGCTGGTGCGTTCGTCAGTCCAAATGGCATCACTTGGAACTCGTAGTGCCCGTATCGTGTACGAAACGCGGTCTTCGGTATATCTTCCTCCTTAACTCTCAGCTGATGATACCCGGACCTTAAATCAATCTTCGAGTATACACTCAATCCTTGCAGTTGATCGAACAGGTCGTCGATTCTAGGCAGTGGGTATCGGTTCTTTACAGTAAGCTTGTTCAATTCGCGGTAATCGATGCACATCCGGAAGGATCCATCCTTCTTCTTGACAAACAGCACCGGGGCTCCCCATGGCGAAGAACTCGGGCGTATGAATCCTTTATCTGACAATTCCTGCAATTGCTCATACAACTCTTTCATTTCGGATGGTGCCAACCTATAAGGTGCTCGTGCCACTGGTGCTGCTCCTGGCACTAGCTCGATCTGAAATTCTACTTGTCGAGTTGGCGGGAGGCCAGGCAAGTCTTCGGGGAATACTTCGAGAAATTCTCTAACTATTGGCACATCTTCTAGTCGCTTCTCCTCCGACTTCGTCTCGGTTACTTGTGCCAGAAATGCAAGACATCCTCGTTCGATATACTTCATCGTTTTGCAGCACGATATGATACTTAGTCGAGTCTTACTCCGTCTGCCGCGGACAACTAAAGTTTCTCCTTCACATGGGATGTGAACAACTTTCTCATCACATATAATTCTAGCGTGGTTCTTGGATAACCAATCCATGCCGATAACTACGTCGAAACTACCAAGCTGGATGGGCATGAGGTCTATGTCAAATGGTTAGTTTAGTAGAAGTAGGGTGCAGTTTCGGATTACGGTGTTAGTTTTTACTAGTTTGCCGTCAGCTAGTTCTATTTCGTAGGTGGTGTTCAATTTAGTCGGGGTAATATCAAGTAGAGATGCAAATGAGGAAGATACAAAACTTTTGTCGGCTCCAGAATCAAATAAAACTTTAGCAGGGTGGTTATTAAGAGGAAACGTACCCGTCACGACATCGGGATCTTGTTCGACATTTCCATCTCCTAGCACATATGCTCTCCCGCGAGCATTGTTGACGGGGTTGGCAACCTGATTCGGAGACTGGTTCTTGTAGTGCCCCTTCTTACCACATCCATGGCACACTATGGCCACTGGTTGTAGGTTGGCTCCTGTGGCCTTGCAATCTTGGGTCTTGTGGCCGGTTCTCTGACACTTTCCACATTTAGCGAAACAGGGTCCTTGATGGTGCATCTTACATCGGTTGCACATGGGAGCGGGTCCAGCATAGCCCCCAGTTCCAGTAGGTGTGGCAACGTAAGCCCTGGCAGCTTCCTGCCGGTGATTCTGTTGGTTGTGGTGGTGGTTCCGGTTTTGCTGATAGCCTTGTGTATTGTTGCGGTTGTGGCTTTGGTTATTGTGAGAGTTGTTGTTGCTGTGATTGTTTCTACGATCATCAAATTTTCTTTTGTGATCGTTGCTTCCCCGAGCTTGATTACGCCTGATTTCCCTTTCTAGTAACTTCTGAGCAGTCTCCATGGCTTCCTCCAGTGTTTGTGGTTTGGACACTGTGACATCTCCTTCTATGCTTCTGGGTAATCCTTCAACGTACCTTTCCAGTGTCTTCTCGAAATCCGGTACCTTGGTTGGGCATAGTATGGAGAGCTCTTGGAATCTCCTATCATAAGCCCTAAGATCATATCCTTTTACCACCAAGCGGTCAAACTCATCTTCCATCTTTCGGATTTCGGTGCAAGGACAATACTTCTTCAACATCTTCTGTTTAAACTCAGCCCAAGGAAGTTGGTAAGCTCTATCATTACCCATTTTATGAGCAGTGGCGTTCCACCACGACAGTGCATCATCTGTTAGGGTGCCAGTAGCAAAGGCGACTTTGTCACTTTCGGCACAACCACTTCTTGTAAAGACAGTTTCTGAACGCTCAAACCATCGAGCTAACTCCGTCACTCCATCAGTACCTTTAAAGGTTGGCGGTTTGCAACTCATGAACTCCTTGTACGTGCACTTGCGGGTTGCAACTGGCTCACTCTCGGCAGTTGGCCTTGTTGCACTACCGGTAGGAGTCGTGGCTGCAGCTTGAGCTATTAATGCAGCGGTCACGCTTTCCGTGATCAATCGGCGGATCTCTTCCGGAGTCATGATCGATCCGGCGACTGCTTCTGTAGTTCTGTTGCGGGTAGCCATGTTCTAACAATGACACAAGAACATATGTTTAGGTTTCACGGTTAATATAATCAAGTGAGGTGTCATAATTGTCCTCATAATAGTAGCATACAACATCCTTATAAATAAAATCATCATAATTAATCATCACGACATGTCTGAATACAATCATAACACACATGGAATAATATGGTGACGTATAAAAGAAAATCACAACACATAAACGAAGAAAGCAACCATAACATAGATTAATATTGGTACATAGTAATCATAACTAACCATGAGTTTTAATAATTTGATACATTGTTTCCAAAAGAACAATACAATACAGATTATTAATGCCACGCAGGGCAAGTTACGGTGTCACTACTACAACAATACGTGGCTAATCTACGAAGTGCCGGGTGCATCTCCAGGTCCATGCTGCAATCCTCTAACAGTCTCAGTCAACTCCTCCATCTTCTGGTCTCTGACTCTATCTCTAGCCTGTAACTCTCCAACCGCTCCTCCGAGAGCATGGATAGTACTGTCAGCTACTGCCAATCTCTCCGTCTGATGCTCGATCATCTGCTGCTGCATCGCTACAATGTCTCTCAACTGCTGTGTCTCATGACTCTGTGCATCTAGTCTCTGACCAAACTCAGTAACAATCTCTCTAACCTCCTCTAGCTCGGTACCAAACAGATCGAACACCTCCTCCATAGCAATCCTCCCGACCACGAGGTTCTCGACCTCCTCCTGTATGTTCTCGACTCGCTCGAGAGATATATCATCGATCAAACTCAGCAACTCATCAAGACGATCCTCATGTCGGGCCAGTCTGGCGGCCAGCAGTGGGATGGTGTGGTGGATAGGCTCTCCTGTGACTGGGAGGATAGCTGATGAACACTCCCCCAGCTCTGAAGCTCTAGGGGCTCCCTCCTGAAGTCTCCAATGACGAATGCACTCCAACAGAAATGACCATATACGGGCATCGACTCTCCTATGTGGTCTAGGGTAAACTGCTGCCTCAGTAGCAATCTGAACGTAGGGGTCTGATGATGAAGGACTCATGGGATGTGCTCTCTCAGAAGAGGGTAGGGGAACACTCTGAGCCCGAATGGGTGAGGCAGTAGGAGATGAGATAGGAGATGACATGGGAACAGTGGTGGTCTGAGTATAAAACACAGTAGGGGGTGGTATAGGTGATGGTGCATCCTCTGGCGAGGGTGGTGGAGTCGGAAGCATATAAGAGTGGGGCTGTGGCACTGATGGGGATGGCTCAGGAGAACTGGGTGGTGGTGTAGCTACGAGAGCTGGTGGTGGTGGTACTAGGGCTGGTGGGGTACGTACTCGTTTTCGAGCAGTGTGAATATAGGTGAAACTGTTAGGGCCGTACTTGTATCTCTTCCCAAAAGGAGCTGGCTCATAAGGCTGGAGGACTCTAACTCGCTTGCGCCGGCGAACCGGTGCAGGCGGGGGTGGTGGTGGAATGGATGCAGCTGAATCAGAAGAATCTGAGTCGGAGGACTCATCATCCGCCTCTGATCCAGATGGATGGTGGGGTGTCAAAACTCGGGGTGGAGGTGGTGATGGACAATCATCAGCAGCTAGAAACTGCTGTGACTCGTAATACTGGTCAAGGGTCAAGGGGCCATAAGCAAGTGAGGATGACAGTGGGATAGTAGGTGTGATGACCGGTGTGGAAGCGACTTCACCCTCCTCGAAGGGCTCCGTCTCTCCGGACATATCCCCAGATGGGACCAAAGATGGGACAGTGGGTACAACAGGTAAAGTGCTATCAGTGTCATAGTCGGATAAAATGATAGTGGGGACAGAGGGTGATGCCGGTAGTGCGTCATCACTGTCAGAAAGTATGATGATGGGAGGTGACATGGTACTGTAATATCCCAATAATAATAAGTGTAAGTTAGCTAATAATAATAACATGCATTAGTCATAATAATATATGAAAGTGATAAAACTAATTTGTCATGCATAATCTGCCAAGCAAATCTCTATGCTATTTTCTATAGTGATAAAATTCGTTTGTCATGCATAATCTGCCAAGCAAATCTCAATGCAAAAGTGTAGCAAAGTGTTGGCACGGAGAGCATAGGGTGGTAAGGTTTAAAATGGTCCTTTTAGAAATCACGGTTATAGTCCAATGTTTTTGAAAAACATTTGGTTCTCTATAACCATGGCTCTGATGCCAATCTGTAACACCCCAAAAATCGTAATGAAGCAGCGGAAGTCTAATTTGGGGTATTACATCTTAGATCGTAGTCATAATTATAGAAAACGACTCGAAAGAGACGTTTTGTGAAAATTTGTTATCATTCATCAAATTAAAATCAGAGTTGTCAACAACAGAATCATAATATTTAAAAGTACAAAATGAAATTGTTTAAGATGAATGAAAACATTTGTTTTTGGACATCGTCCAAAGGGGGCCCTGTTCCACTCCGTGCCATTAGCTTCTTTAGATACCTGAGATAAACATGCTTAAAACGGTCAACACAAAGGTTGAGTGAATCCATAGTGTTTAATTTGTAATAGTTTGAACACAAGTCAGATAGTAGTAAAAAAAAAACACATGATATTGTAGTGTGATATATATATTGCCCTAAGCCTCATGACACGCAAACCTTAACATCGGGTGTAATAATAAATGATATAAATAGCCCACATCATAGCGATGATGTAGGTGATAATGCCCTCGTCGTAGGAGTTTGCCAAACTCTTGATAATTCGAATAAAGTGCATTTGGTTACCATTTCAGGCTAACTTCAAATGGGTCGTCAACTTCCAATAGATCTATTCACTGAATTCGCGTTCACTCGCAAGTGATTAATGGTTCATGATATGAGGGACTTTTTGGCAGGGTGGTAACTTAGGCAATATTAACTTAGCAATATCAATCAGGATAGCATACAAAAATATTTGTGTTCAGATTTATAGCAAGTATCTCCCCACGGGATTTGAAAACATAGTAAAAGTGGGACTATGAACTCACCTTGGTAGTAGTAGAAATCTGTGATGCAATGGAATCAAATGGTGTGTAGTAACTTCAAAGCGTGACCTAGATTAGTATGGCATAATTTAGTTTGCATTTATGATTTAAGATTCGATGAACGTAAAATAGTATATATATTTTCAAAACGATCATGTCATTGTTGCACGTTTTAACTATTTATTTTACGGCGTAATTATTATTGACGTATAACAGTTTTTAGTCGTTTTTGTCATAGTTTCAATAATTAACATACAATATGTAGAGTTGTGTACGAAGCACCATCAAAATTGTCTATTCGGGTTTTCGTCGACATGTTTAAAAAGTGAGACATTTCTTTCAAATTTTTAGAATCAACGCACCCTACAGTTCATATTTAAACCCATGTGGGCTGCGGCCCAAGCTCAAATGTAACCCAATTCCCTTGTGGGCTTTGGCCCGGTACAAGTAATAAACAAGCTGTTACTCTTTTAGTGTTTACTGGGCTTCGGCCCAGTAGTGTATTCATGTCCATTTCACTTATGTTACAAACAAAGTGCAGTTTTTCATTTTTGTGGGAAGAAGAGTAAATTGCAGTGCAAACAGGCTGGAGTTCGAATGGACAAACCCCGACATTTCGACTCCGCAATATAACTCAAATGTGACTTTCGTTAGACTCGTGTGATGGCCAATGGTGGGTTCGACATAGCAGCCAAAAGACTCATTCAAAACATACCACAAAGTCAATCTTTTAACCTATCTATACGACTCGACTTTTATACCAAAATCAAGACTCGATTTAAAACATGTTGTCCCCGTTAGGGCACCTTGACAGCTGAAATTACAAAAGGTTAACTGAAATCCTCGGCCTAACATTCATACTAACTCCCATAATCTATTAGACGACCCTATTTCTATCCTAGTGGCTTTCGACAATTTCACAAGTCTTACAAACATAACCCCTACCCATTTCAAGATCATTTACAAGTTAGCAACCAAACAATCCCATGACTTTTTAGAAGTCAAATCCCATTCGACCCGTTTGACAACAAACCCACATTCGACTAACTTAATCATACTCGCAACTTATTCTAAATCTTTCAACATGGTCGTTTACATTTTCATCCATAATCAAACCTAACTATAAAAATTCCAATTTTTGCTTATATTCGACTAAATCCTCAAACTTATATACAATAAAAAGAAATAAAAACAATATCAATCAAAGTTAATAATAACCTGAAATTGAGGAATGGTTCGAACACAAATCAACCCGAATCCAAAGCTCCAACCCGATTAATCCTAGCTTCCAAACCGAATCACAACCTTCACTTTTATCCTCACTTGAGAACTTCTCAGTTTTTGTGGTGTTTGGTGATGAATGTTGTGATTCGATCTCTCCCTGGAAGGCTCGGATTTATAAGTGGATTGAGGAGAATAGCTCCATACGAGCTTTCGGGTTGTGGGAAAACCAACCTTCCTAATCGGTGTGATATCTCTATATGTGCTCCTATTCTTATGTAGTCTCGTGGGGACACAGGTTTCTATGGTCAATCGACATTAATTGTTGATGGAGATGGTTCGGTTTTGGGTTTTCGAGGGAAATAGCCATAGCGACAACACAAGAAGGTGGTGCTTTTGGAGATGGTGGTTTTGCCGAAAATAGGATGAGATGGGAAGGTGGGATTTGAAAGAGGATGGTGTCATAGATGGAAATGATGGTTCGACATAATCAAGAAAGAAAGGAAGTAGCAGGTGAGTGTATATAAACAAAATTGGTTTTGGGAAAGTGATAAAGTCAAAGAAGTGTGGGTATCGACAAAATTAGAAGAAAAGGAATATATATATGGTTGTAGTAGTATTGTATATTGTGCTTTTAAATACCCGGGTCTCGCTGGGCTGTGTCGGATCTAACTCTGTTTAAATATCTCCAGTTCGAGAGTTTTAGAGTTGTCCTAAATTATTTGTTTTTATTTCCGAGTTCGTATTTATTTTTATGATCTGTTTTGTACATTCTTCGTTTGAATCTATTAAACTTATGTCATACTATCACGGTTTCGGTACGCGTATGGTTCCAGTGAAAATGGAACGTGAGTTTTGTCACAGGGTTTGTTTTGGAATCGCACCAGTTATTTCTCAGTAAAAAAAAATATAACACATATATAGCAATATTTCGAATGCAAAGGTGAATAAAATAACTTGATTAAAATTCATAATTAATTGCTTCGGGTTTACAGAAAGTTAATAACTCGAAAATTTCGGGTTATTACATGGGGTGTATTAATTGTATGTATTAATTTGTACAAAGCATTAGTTGTAAATATTAGGGAAGTTTCTATAAGTAGTATTGATTATTGTACTTATAGCTTTAGAACTTGTATTGCTGAATTTTAAGGCATTAAAAAAATTCATGTGTGGAAGCTTAATTATATTGTACTTTGTGGTTATAAAGTTTTATATTTAGATGAATGGGTGCTTTTAATAGCGTATTAATTGTATTAAATGAGTAGTGTGTTTTTAGTTTTATGTGTGCATTAATTAGTTGTAAACATAGCTTTGTAATATGTACTACTTAATTTTAAGTTTTTGATGTAATTAATGTTGGAAAATTATGTTTAAACATGTCGTACTTTTAGCTTCTTTACTTGTATTGCTGAATTTTAAGTATTATTATTTATAGTATTGCTGAATTTTAAGTATTACTATTTATAGAAGGCCTAAATGCATTATAAGATAGTAAGATTAATATTTGAAAAAAAATAAGTATGAAAATTGGTTTGTTAAATTGTTGGGTTTAATCTAATCCATTAGATTAAATGGAGATGAAAGTTTTGTATAGAGGTGTCAAAACGGGCGGACCGGGCAGGCACGGGCTTAAACGGGCACGGGCTAAACGAGCACATGTTATACAAATCGCTTTATAGAAGACCGAAAATGACGAAATAAATTCCTTAAACGTAATACCGTATTTATATTTAAAAAATTAAATATATATATATATATATATATATATATATATATATATATATATATATATATATATATATATATATATATAATATATATATATATATAGTGTAACTTTCAAACGAGAACCATTTTATCCACAAGAACTGAGAGAACCACCAAAAACATACATGCACGCCTTCAATAATTGTATTTTTGCACATATGTTTTCAAAACAACACATATGTTTTAAAAAAAACATAGTTGTTCTAAAAAATTTGATAAGAAATTCGAAATACAAAAATTTTCTTTGAAGGTGTGCATGTATGTTCTTATAAGACGTGCAACGACAATATTGCGGCCGTGTGTAAGGTTTTTATGAAAAAAGAGGATGAGTTCATAATGATATTGAAGAACATAGGTGGATGTTTACGATTATTGATGATTTGCATGTATTTTTATTTTATTTTAAAAGGCGTGCATGTATGTTTTTGGTGGTTCTCTCAGTTCTTGCGGATAAAATGGTTCTCGTTTGAAAGTCCCCCTATATATATATATATATATATATATATATATATATATATATATATATATATATATATATATATATATATATATATATATATATATATATATTATGAGAAGGGGTCTTAAAATGAGAAGGGTGGGAAGGATTGTGGGAGTGACATGTGTCACTTTGCCACATCATCATTCCGCCAAAATTTTTACTGCATCGTGATGCAGTAAAAATTTTGGCGGGAAAAATTTTTTTTCCCGCCAAAAAAAAAAATTTTTTTTTGGGCAAAAATTTTTTTTTTCCCGCCAAAATTTTTACTACATCGTGATGCAGTAAAAAATTATACTGCATCGTGATGCAGTAACCGTAATGAAGTAAAAAAAATACTGCATCGTGATGCAGTAACCGTAATGGAGTAAAAATTTATACTGCATCGTGATGCAGTAAAAATTTTGGCGGGAAAATAAAAATTTTTTTTTTGGCAGAATTTTCCCGCCAAAATTTTTACTGCATCACGATGCAGTAACCGTGATGCGGCATGATGATGTGGCATGGGGATGACACATGTCACTCCCACAATCCTTCCTACCCTTCTCATTTTAAGCCCCTTCTCATTGTATCCCTACCCGTAGGTGGGAAGGAATATAATGATTACTAATCAACCATTATATAGTAAATTAGGGGTAAAGTAATGATTACCCACCATCACCCATTTCTTTGTATTCCTTTTTCCTTTTTCTTTACATTCCCCTTTACATTCCTTTTACATTCCCTTCTACTGAACCAAACGGACCCTTAAATCTAATCGGAGGTCGTTAACAAAACTCTTTGCAAAAATATATACTCTTGAGAAATTTTTTTGTTACAACTTACAAGTACTTTTTACAATTTTCTTAGATTATGACGGTACAGTTGACCAAAGTTAATTTAAGAGAAACTCTTAATTTAAATTGATAGGGTAACTTTTAAAAAATTTAGGTATGAATAGTATAGTGCTCTTGTAATTTGACGTCCTACTCCACCAACAATTTGTTTTAAAAACCCCTGAAACACATGGATATATACGGGGGATTGTGACGATGATGATGATGATTAAACGCATACAGGGGACGATGAAGCCGCTTGCTCGTTATGCATCCAATGTTTGTGTCAGTCAATCTTTTCTTTTTATAATTAACAAAGATTTATTCATAAATTTATAATCCTTGCTAAATTAGCTAGGATTCCAATGTTATGAATCCTATTACCGATAGTATAAAACTTGAAAATGTTTGTTTAACCAGTTAGACAGCTGCTCATTTCAAGGTGCTTATTAAAACTTTTACTTTTTGAGCATCATATTTTACTTAAAGCCTTTTATAATTGGATTTGATTGTTACGAGTAGTTTTTTTTATTGCTTTTCGTAACAAAATAAGCAAATCTAAACATTATTTCAAAAACTAATTATCAGTACTAAGCAGTTTATAAGTATACCGTTTTAAGCATAAGCAATCCCTAAACGACAATGTGTATTCATCTATTAATTACAACATCATTCACTATGCAGGCTTCATTCCGTAATTCTCGGAATGATAAGTACAAGCCAAATCACAAGACTCCTGCTAATGATTTGAATCAAATTAAACCATTCAGTTTAATCCTCCCGAGGAGCACAGATTCACTTTCTGGGATCAAAATGCCCGAAAATCCTGAAAGTTCTTGTCAAGTACTCAGACCCGGAATGGTTCTCTTGAAGAATTATATCAACATCAGTGACCAGGTATATGTTTCGTTGGTATATTATTAAAGCTTAACATTATGTAACTTATTCGTCCTCCTACCCGGTGTGTGACGTTTCACATCCTCTCATTATGGCACATGTCACAGTGATATGGTCAAAAGGAACATTTTTTCATAGATTTGTGATGATTGTGTACATGCAAAAAGCTATATATAAAAAACAATTCAAGTTTGTATTTTTCTTCCCATTTTGCCATCAAGTTGACTAAACATAGTTGTTTTTCGGTACTATACAAGGGGCAGGGTGGAACTGTGGAAGTTTATTAAGTTTGAAAGTATTCAACAACCTAAGCTGCATTCTAAGGGATAGATGGAAATTGGATGATAGATCAAAGGGTTAGGGACTCTTTGGCAATGCAGAATTGTGGAAAGTTTTTTGTTCTCCCGTTGTTGCCTCTTTCCTGAACCTCGTGTTGCTAATGAATATCAGTATTGAAAAGAAAAAAAACCATCCCTGTCCAACGTAAGTCTGAGTTAGAAGTTTCACTCTCCTTATTGGCCCTTTTAGTCTGTTGTGACTTCTTAGAAGCTCAGTTATTGGCTACAAGATTGAAATATTTCAAAAGATTTCTAGTTGGGGTATGTTAGCAGTTATTGACTGCCTACATCTCACCTCCCCCATACCTTGCTCCGGCGGGATTGGGTATCGTTGTTGTTTTGTCTAGAATAAGATGGTCAAGAATTTCTGATTTTCCTTTTGACTGGTGTTATACAATAGTACGACGATTGTTGAAAAGTATGGTGACATTCTTTTCATCCCTATGATGTACTTTAACATCGAACTCTGACATCTTACTTTGTCTCATTGAGGTCAATTCCCCTTCTCTTATCCTTGAAAAAGCTTTACACAAGTTAACTATGTGATTTAATCCCTTATATGGGAAATCCAAGTTGATAATGTCAATGACTTGGAATTTGAAGGTTTGTAAGTTTTCATATGCCCAGTCACTAATTCTGGATGTCTGTCACCACACTTGACATCTTCCCTTCATAAACTTTTTAACCGTAACATTGAACAATCAATTACTTCTAAAGGTCAAAGTGCGAGTCCATAAGAGGTTGTTAGTTTTTCAAATATGAAAATGATGCTGACAAAGGTGATCTCTCTAGTTCTTGTCCCATTATCTTTTCTCAGAATGGCTCCCTTTTTATTCATGTTGCACCTTTCCCTGTTATTCCTCACTTTCCTGTTTCTGGATTTCATACTTGAATCCTCTTGTTGTAACAACTTTCTCGTGCCCTTCCTCGAAGTTAATTACTCTGTATAATTTTGACCTCTCTATCTCGGTCTCCTTGTCCTGGAATCGAGTTCCTCAATTAAGTGTCTCTCTGTTTGTAGAATCTCGACTCAGTTATCCAGTCGAAAAAGAATTTGACAACTAAAGAAATCTTTAAGGAAAACGTGGATGCATTTAAAAAGCATTCCAAGGCAAAAGGGAATAAGAAACGCACTGTTATTGAACCAGTCATTTTAGATGGACATATAACGGATAAGAGTCATTGTTTTGGGAGTTTCCATCTTGATCTCGGAAAGAAAGGAAAATGTCTCGCCATTTCAGTCTGTGGAACAAACAAAATTTATGAATAAAAGCAATGTGTTATGACCAGCGGGAAAAATTATGATCTTTTGCTGCTGTCATCATTATCATATTCTACAGTTTTAATTAGGACTTTATCTTTTATTTGAATTGTCTTATTTAAGGATAGAACCACCACCAAACGGCCTCGTGGTAAGGCACCTAACCTCTTCATAAGAGGTATAGGGTTCAAACCTCACTAGGTACACATTTCGGGGTGGCCAGGGAAATGGTCGGAAACGATCCTGGGGATACCTCGGTTAGGCCGTGTACATCTGAGTCAAAGACTCGCCCTCCCCAGGTAACCTGAACAGGGAAAACCTCAACCCTTTTTTTCGTTTTATTTAAGGATAAAGTAGAAGTGTTTTAGATTTATCAGGTTGCTATTAGTTAGGGGTTTGATAGGTTCTCTTTCCTTTCAATATAACCTTTGTTTTATTCAATAAAAATCAGAAAATTTAGTGTCAATTGAGTTATCTCATAGATCGTTGGGTCCTCTCCTATCTAGCCCAATTCATCTTATTATAATAGATCGTCAAGGCATTAAGTCTCATAAGCCAAAGTGGCAAAGCATGCTGATCTTGCTGTTAACAGTCAATGTCATGGACAGACAATCTTCGTAATCTCGTCAATATCTTTTAGCCTGCATCTACAAAATCTGGTTTGTGTGGTAGCTCTACAAATGCAGCTCCAGAGACATGACAAGTTTAATCGATTTTCTTATTGGTTTAGAGGTTTTTGCTTTCAATTTGTATTCATTAGGGGCTGCTACAGTATATGTAGAGATATGTTGGTTAGGTTTCATTAGATATCTTGGCATCAAGCAGTTCTTGTTTTATGTAGATTAGAATACACATGTATGTTCGTGTTATCTCTTGGATATTTTGAGGTTGGAATCTAAATCTAATCTAATCCTACTTTTAGGTTGAAATAGTGAATACATGTCAAGAATTTGGCATGGGTCCCCGGGGATTTTATCAACCTGGTTACAAAGGTGGAGCAAAGCTTAATTTACATATGATGTGCTTTGGTCGAAATTGGGACCCGCAAACAAAGTATGATCCGTATTACAGAAGCGATGGTTCTCAGGCACCACCCGTTCCCAATCAACTCATTTCATTGGTCAAATCCTCAATTCAAGATTCTCAAGCACATGATGATGAAATTCCTTCAATGTACCCAGACATTTGTATAGTCAATTTTTATACCACCACTGGTCGACTTGGTCTTCATCAGGTTATTTTTTACCTATACTCGCTTGGTCTTCATCATGGTAGTTTTATTAATTTCCTTTTTATTATAGTAACACGTATTGAAAATAATAATTCTTTTCCCTTCAATGTGGGTCAAACGGCCTGGTCCGGGTTAAGCTGACCCATACATAAATAGTAGTTTAGTTAATATATCTTGAGAAGTCTGGTATGCAACTCTTAACCCATCTTTAGATAAAGCCGTTGAAATTGCCACCTCTAACTAATGTTAGTTTTATATAATATATGTGTATATCTAAACTAATTTATTGCAGGATCGCGATGAAAGCCAAAATAGTCTGAATAGAGGATTGCCCGTGGTTTCCATCTCCATTGGTGACTCTGCACAATTCATGTATGGTAATAATAGAGACGTGGAAAAGGCAAATGAAGTTTTGTTAGAATCAGGAGATGTATTGATATTCGGGGGAAAATCTAGACATATTTACCATGGGGTGAAAACAATCGTCCCGAATTCAGCGCCATTGCCATTGCTACGACAAAGCATGCTCAGACCTGGTCGTCTTAACCTTACATTGAGACAATATTGAGGTTTCATAGAGTTTTTTAGTGTATATAATAAAACTTGGTAGCATTGGTTAGTTGTTTTATTTTTTTGTTTTCCCATAATTTTATCCTGAATTGTTGGTGGTATATGCTCTCTTTCCCGAGTGCTTCTGCAGAGTTCTGCTTCAGTTAACCAAACTGCTTTTGCATGCTGCTTTGATTAGATTTTGACTGCTTCAATATGATAGTTGATTATTGCTGTTTTTCATGCTGCTACAAAAAACCAAACACCAAACCAAGCATGGAATTCACAATACCTGAAGAAATCTTTTCACTTAACCATGGGCCTGATAAGGTTCGTCTAACTGCTCTTAGGACCTGACTTTTGATAGGATGGTTGGATGCCTCGTTGATTGTTTTGGATCCCTTGGGTTACTTTATTCTTAATAAGTACATGAGAAAGACAGAGTGATTCATTATGTTTTTGATAACATATCCTGCATTTTCAGGGACTTCTTGGCTTACCTTCTCTAGAAAGAATGTATGGAAGAGGGAGTAGATGGATAGTGATATTTCACTGAATAAGTATTACAGTGTGTAATTGGGTCCATTTTTTTTTTGGTTGTTGTTGATGTTGAATAAGCAGTTGAAGTTTTGGTTGTGCCAGTGAGGTGAAAATTTCAATAAGTTGAAGATGACTTTTTGCATCGGAAAATATCAATTGCAGATGACTTGAATATTTTAGTAATGAAGTTTAATACTGGTTTCGTATGATAGTTTCGTGTCTAAGATAGGGGTAACTTTTGATTTGTAATATGATGTTTTTACATTTAATGGTGCTTATAAATTCATAAAAGTAATGGGTGTATCATAAACAAGTACTCTCAATTTAGGAACTTTTATTTATTTATTTATTTATTTATTTATTTATTTTTTCAAATCAGTTTATGCACTTTTCCTTTTAGACCGGTGTAACAATGACCATATCTACCACCACCGCCTTACTTCCCATCAACTTTCAACCATTCACAAACTCAATCACCAAAGAGTTGCATCAACTACCCAACCAATCACACAAACGTATTTACAACAACAAAAATATCGTTTGGTCATCCGGATGACCAAACCATCTCAACTTTTTCCCCTTCACACGTGCTTGGTGCACCTTCCTAAGAATAACGGGTCAACTTTGGCCATTGCTCTATTACGTCTAGTTTTAGAGCGAATTCTTAACACCGGTAGTAGTAATTTTGTATAAAATAACCATTGATGTAAAAATGTTGTAAGGTTAGTCTTATTGCTTAAAAAAAATATATATTTAGACTATGTTTTATAACCCCAAATTCAAGAACCAAAACCAAAAAAAGCAATAACTAGGACTAAAAGCAATATGAGAACAAAATTATCCTAAATCATGTCACACCCGATTCAAAATCCTAGATGTGTTAGTAATCGTTTTTTGCTAATAGTTTACCTGGATCCCATACTATTACATTTTAGTAAGGGTGTGTTTGGTATGATCACGGGTTTTAGAATAGGATTTGGATTTGATAGAGAATGAAAGAAAATGAGGAGAGAGAAAAAATGTGGAGACAAAAGAAAGATATTAATTATATATGAAATATTGTTGTTTCCTTAACACGCTTAGAGTTAACTAGAAAGTTAATCTATTTGTGTTTATGACTAATACAATGTAATGATTACTTCTAACAGTTAATGAAACGTTAATATAAAAACACACAGTATTTTCAACGTTTAAATTCTTATTAGAAATGAATCAAAAAATATATTACCCAAAGTGTTTTGCGGAATAAACACTTTGGGATTGAATAGACAAGGTATGGGTTGTCTCCTATCTAAACTCAATGCTATGCTTGAGTGGTAACAATATGCCTCACTGAGCTATCTCAGGGACTGGTTACTCTTTGTAGGAGAGAAGTTGTTTTGCAAAAGTCTAACGCTTTCAATGTACAAAACACACTTAACTTCTCTCCTTCTGAACCTATTTATACACAAGTATAAAAGAGTAAAAGTGATTAAAAATACTTCAACTTGTTGAGGAAGCGTGTCTGACAATTACAACAGTAATTGTCATTTCCAAGAACCAATAGGAATGGACCAAAAAGTCTTTAGGAGTGTTTGGTCTGACACTCCATGACTTTTAGCTGTCTTTGGGAAGGTTGGTATCTGACAAGATAAGAGTGTTTGGTCTGACATTCTTATCTTCTTAAATACTTCCCACTTATTCCCGCCTTTATTTCAGGCGTTGGTTTCTTCAGTCTTCAATCACTTATTGTTGTTGAGGAGACTAGGGTTCAGTGAGTTCTTGTCCAACACTCACTGAACCATCATCTTCTTCTTTGGCTTAAGTCCTACTCAGGGAGTACCGCCTACCTGAGTAGTGAATCCTTCTTCTTGAATTCGCCTTAAGCATCCTGAAGATGACTCACTGAGTGACTGTTCACTCAGTGACTTGAATTGTTCTCGGTTTAATTAACACTTAGTTAATTTGTGTCCAAATCTTGTTTTAAGTATTCTTGGGTACTGATGGACCCAACAACCTCCCCCTATTTGGATATAAATTATTCCTAAGTGTTTTGATCAGTAATAAGTGAGCTAATGACTTCTTCTCATACTGAATGTACTAGAAAGTAAATAAGGACACTGATATAACAAAACATTTATCAATTTATTCATATCATTACAAGTCCTAACAATCTAAATACAAAATGCTCAGGGTTCTTGAAAGTAACCTATGAGTTCAAGCTTTGCCTTCTTAGACACTAACACCTCCTTGTCAGGTCTTTCGCTCATCATCTGGTCCAGCAGCCTGACAAACTCCTCGTTCTCAGGACTCTTTACTCTTAGCGCCATCAGTTTGTAGGCGAGGAGAGTTGTCGTTTCCACTAGATCGATGTCACTTACTCTCTGAAAGGCTGCCTGATTAAATTCATCGACAAAGAAGATACCATACTCAGGATCCTTGATGACCAGGTTTGGGACGAACTTGACTCCCTGAGGGGGAATCCTGTTGCAGTGAAGATCAGCTATGAATTGTTCAGGTTCCTGACCCACAGCTTTTCTTTTCCTCCCGGTCTTCTGAGTAGGTTCAGGGATTGCCAGTCCCTAAGAAGCAAGCGCCTTCTCATGATCAATACCCAAACTCTTTGCTACCTTTTCGAGTTCTTCATATTTGGAGTTCAAGGTCTTGATAAGAGATGGGGCAGTCTTGCTTTGTGTCTTCTTCCTCAGGATGGACATCATCATATCCCATTCCCTTAGCCCAAAGTCAGAAAATTTGAAGGGTTGGTAAACCTCTGACTTTCTTGGTCCCCTGTGTATTGTTATGCTTAGGGGCTTGGTGGGGGTAATGGTTATGTCAGTGATTGTGCCTTCTCCTTTGGTTTTTGTCATGTGCCATAAGTACCTCTCATAAGTTCTCTGTCTCCTTTCTTCTTTCAGCTTGGCTTGCTGATTATGTTCCTAAAGAAGTTCAGCCTGGAGCTTGAGAAACTCATCCCCTTTGATGTCTTTTTCAGACTCCTTGATTACCTCCTTAGCAACCTCAACAATTACTGGTCTGTTGAGTTGCTGCTCCTTTTCTTTGGCCTTTCTGATGTCTTCTTGATGCAAGACTTCTGCCACTTCAGCTGGAGTCCCAAAGAAGGTCCTACCTCCTTCTAATTCAACCACAAAGGGTGCATCAGGATCTACACGCCTTTCAGTTGTGGCCTGAACCAAATGTGCTTGAGGAGGAGAACTCTCAGTTACCATGATTCCCTTCCCTTTATCAGTGGGAGGGGTTGACTGGTGGAAGTTTCAGGGACTACCACTATAGCTGATGAAGGATCAGGAGTAGGTTCAATAGGTTTCTCCCCCTCAGCAGGTACTGGAACTTCAGTGGATGGACCTGCTGACTGAGGAGCTGGGGTTGGATGAGAGGCCTGAAGAATGGAGAGGATACTTGAGACCATTTGCTTTGTTTCGGATGTCTCATTCTTCAGTGTGATGATTTCAGTAGCCATTGACTGTTGGGTGGTGGTGAGTTCAGTGACATGGGAGGTATAGTGGTCGATCAGCTCATTATGTTTTGTTGAGAGCTGATCAAAGGCTGAGGATATTTTTGCTAGGTGCTCCCTGAATTCAGTTACTGCCTGATGAATTGACTCTTGGTTTGTCCTGATGGTTTTGAGATCCACCTCCTGAAGAAGCTTTAGAAGCTCAGTAATGTTGGTGGAGGTGGTCGTCTGAGTGGTCATGTATTCATTCAGGTTTTTCAGCAGTGTAGGATCATCTGCGAGTTGTTCTTGAACTGATTCAATAGCCTTAAGGATGTTGGAGGGGTCCTTGTGCTGTCCAGTGGCTATTTCATCAATAGATTTGCTCAGGTCGCCCAGTTGTTTATCAGTAAGTTTGGCGGCCTGAAGAACCTTTCCCTGAGATTCTTCCACAAAAGCCCTGAAGTCGGCATAGGAGGCTGCCACTTCAGTGTGCTGAATCCATTGTTCATCCGTGAGTTCATTGTAAAGATCCTCGTTGGCTTTGCGAAGGAATTTAACCAGTTGTCTTTCAGTAAACGGAAGAACGTTATCATATCTCGCAAACCACTGAGGAGTGGCGGGAGAGGAAGCACCTGATGATGATGATGATGATGATGATGATGTGGGGGAGCTGGGTTGTTGATCCTCAGTGGGAGGAGAAGATTGTTGTTGCTCAGGGTGCTGAGGAGGGCTTATCTCAGTCTCCATTTCCTCCTCAACACCAAGATCTTCTTCATCACCAAAAACCATAATTTCCTCCTCTGACTCTTCGGCTAATAATGTTTTAAGGTCAGCCAGAGAAGGAATCTTCAGGGAATCCGGCTCCCCCTCAAAAGAGGGCTCACCTTTGTTGTGGCCAGGTCCTGACCCCGTCATAATAACTGAGTGGGTTTGCTCAGCCTGACTTTTGGGGGCAGTTCCTGAGTGAAGGGATCCGCCTGAGGTGGTTGTGGGTTCCGTATCAGCGGGTGGTTTATATCCCTCTGAGTCTTTGTCCCCCTTAGCGCCTTCAACTACTGACGGGTCTTTTTCAGTAGTATCATGAGGCACTGATTGTGATGGTTGATGGTCCCCCTTCCCATCAGGGTTGTACTGCCCTTTTGGGGATTCAGGGACCTTTACTCCCTGAGACCCTGAGTGTGATTGCTCAGGGACGTTAGCAGGATGTGATTGTTTGTGGGTCCCCTTCCCAGTTGAGTAGTGCTGCCCAACCGAGGATTCAGGACCCTTTTCTCCCTCAGGCCCTGATTGTGATTTGTCAGTGCCTTCATCGGGATGTGAGTGGGTGGAGGTTCCTGACCCTAGTGACTTGTTTATGTCAATAGAGTCTTGAGGAAGAGGGGGTTTGCCCGAGGACACTGAGGATGATTTCTCATGCCCTCCGTTGGCCTTTTTTTGTGGTCGAGGGGGTCTCTGTTATGGGTGTCTCAAAGGTCTGGGCCACAGTAAACCCTTGTTTAAGGTTGCTTGGGGCAACAGTCTCAGTGACGAGTGGTTTAGGTCTAACCACCTTACTGGGCTGCCCCCTTTCTTCTTCTTCTTCTTCTCCTGTTTTTCAAGAGAAGGAATGGGTGAGATTGCCTTATCGCCCATAATGACTACCAACATGTAGTTGGTCAGGGCGATGGGTTGTACCTCTGAAATGCCACTAGTGTAATTGGTCTTATAGAGGACGTCAGGTTTTGTACCTTCAACGTCAGACCTAATATAGTCAGGACCAAGTAGGTCCTGAAGCACACAGGAAATAAACCTAGGATAAGACATGTGTCCTTGCCTAGATTTCCCTGAGAGCTTGGCAACAAGGTCACAGAAGATTATACCTCCGATATCTATTTTTCTACCCTACAGGAGACTGAACAACATCAATTGTTGTGATGAGTTCAACTACTCCATGGAGGATTTATTCCCTCCAAGGACCTGAATGACAAAAGTCATCAGGATCCTCCAGATAGGGTGGAACCAGGTCTTCACAATTGGAGCCTTGTCCAATAAGGCTCCTGAGGACATTTCAGGACGCTTAGGGTCATGAGGTCCTAGAAAAATCATTTATGCTTTAACCTCTTAGTCAGTAGGGTTGGGCTCAAAGGCCTCAGCGAAATCAAGACCAGTGGCCTTGATGAAGGTTTTGTAATCCAGGGAGAGGGTCCTTCTCCCATTCATCACTGTGAATGTGATGATGGATTCTTTGGTGTCTTTAGGGCTAGTAGCCACTGCAGTACACCAGAATTCCCTCAAGTAGTCATGATAAATGACTGAGGGGGTGGTTGTAAATGCCTTAGCAAGGAAGCAGTTTTGTAGAAATTTAACCACATTCTTGTAGGCAAAGAACTTTTGTGGATAGGCAAAGTTTCCTACCACATTGTTCTTGGTGAGGTCTACACCCTCTAATATGAATTCCACATTAGGGGCGTATATGATAGCATTAGAAGAAGCCATTTGTATTGGTAGGTCTGGGTTAACAAATGATTCTAGGTTTCTAAAGCCTAAGAACACACACAAAAGATTTAGTTTTTGAAAGAAAAGGGAAAAATTTTGCTTAAGATTTCTAAAAACATGTGTGTGTTTTTTTTTTGTATGGGGTATTTATAGGGAAGTGAAGTGGAGGGTAATTTGGGTATTAAGCGGATTTTATTTATTCAAAAAGAATTTTTGGAAACTGTTTTGAATAAAATGTTTTGGGATCCGCATTTAATGCCACCACTCCACTTTCCCTGGTTTGGCGCAACAGTCAAGGTGAATAGTTGAGCAGTTCTGCAAAAGTGTAATTTGCAGAGATGAGTCATCACATATTTGTAATGTGATTGGAGAGGCATTTAATGCCAAGTGGGAATGTGGGGGCCCAGAGGTGGAAGCCAAAAAGGCAAAAGAACAAATATTCTTATATTAAATAAGAATTCAGTTACCAACCTCAGACATTTACTAACTAGATACTTAGAGCATTGAAGTTAGTATTTAATGTCTCTTGAGGGCCCTGAATGACTTTTCATTCAGTGAATCTGATTGTCAGGACTTGGGTTTAGTCACTGATGGTTCTAGTGTTCAAGAATTTGGGTTTAATTCCTGAGGTTTAAGGGTTCAGGAACTTGGGTTTAGTTCCTGAAGTCCAACATTTCAGGAACTTGGGCTTAGTTCCTGAGGTTTCAGTGATTCTTTTCACTGAAGTACACATTGAGTCAGGGACCTGGGTTTTCAGAATTTATACTTATTTGGATGGAATCAATCAGTGGACTGATTCTCAATATCCAACATTTCAAGTTCAGCTTTCAGTCTTGTGAAAGTTGGTTCATTCAATGGCTTGGTGAATATATCAGCTAGCTGATATTCAGTAGGAATGAAGTGTAATTCTATGTCACCATTCATGACATGGTCCCTGATGAAATGATATCTAATATCAATGTGTTTTGTTCTCTGATGAAGAACAGGGTTGTTTGAGATGGCAATTGCACTTGTGTTATCACAAAAGATGGGAACTATCTTGTACTGAATTCCATAGTCACTGAGTTGACTTTTCATCCAGAGTACATTTGCACAACAACTTGCTGCTGCAACATATTCAGCTTCAGTTGAGGACATGGCAACTGACTGTTGCTTCTTAGCACTCCAACAGACTAGTTTTCCACCAAGAATTTGGCAGGAGCCTGAAGTGCTTTTTCTGTCCATGTTGCATCCAGCATAGTCAGAGTCTGAGTATCCTTTAAGATCAAGGCCTGAGCATTTTGGATAGTATAATCCAAAGCTTGGAGTACCTTTCAGGTACCTGAATATCCTTTTCACAGCAGTGATATGAGATTCTCTTCGGTCAGATTGATATCTGGCACACAAACAGACTGAGAATTGGATATCAGGCCTTGATGCAAGTAGATACATCAGTGATCCTATCATTCCTCTAAAAAGAGTTTGATTTACTGGTTTTCCAATGAGATTAGGACCAAGGTTGTTTGGGGGTACCATGGGAGTTTTGACTGAGGCACAGTCACTGAGCTCATACTTCTTCAGTAGGCTTCTGACATACTTCTCTTGACTGATAGAGGTTCCTTTATCAGTCTGCTTGATTTGAAGACCAATGAAGTAATTCAGTTCTCCTATCATGCTCATTTCAAATTTCTTTGCCATTAGTTTTTCAAATTGTTTGCAAGTTTGAAACTTGTAGAGCCAAAGATGATGTCATCAACATACACTTGTACTAGTATGACATCATTATTTGTCTTGTAGATAAACAATGTGTTGTCTATCTTGCCTCTGACAAATTTATTTTGGATCAGGAAGGCTGAAAGAGTTTCATACCATGCCCTGGGAGCTTGTTTCAGTCCATAAAGGGCTTTGTTAAGCTTGCAGACATAGTCAGAAAACTCATGGCTTTCAAATCCAGGAGGTTGCTGAACATAAACTTCTTCTTTCAGTGAACCATTTAAGAATGCACTTTTAACATCCATTTGGTACACCTTGAAGTTCATGTATGTAGCAAAAGCAAGGAAGATCCTGATGGCTTCCATCCTTGCTACTGGTGCAAATGTTTCTTCATAGTCAATGCCTTCTTGTTGATTATATCATTTGGCTACAAGTCTGGCTTTGTTCTTAATGACTATGCCATTTTCATCAGATTTGTTTTTGAATACCCATTTCATGCCAATGACTGAAACATCTTCAGGACACTTGACCAAGGTCATTACCTTGTTTCTGTCAAATTGTTCTAGTTCATCATGCATGGCCTGAACCCAACTTGGGTGATTAAGTGCTTCCTTGACACTTTTGGGTTCAATTGTGGAAATAAAGTCCACAAATAGGCATTCATTAGCTGAGGCTGCTCTCAGTTCAGCAGTCATGCTTCTTGTGAGCATGCCTTTAGTAGGCTCACCAATTATATTGACAAGTTCTATATCCTGAGACCTAGTCCAACTGTCCTGAGGTCTTGGAAACTGATTAGAACTTGAAGAGGCCTGATGGGTAGGATCAGGATCAGACACATGAAGATCTTCAGTATCTTGAGTGTCTGAGTGGGTTGACTCATCACTATGATTGTTTGTTTCCTGAGTATTTTGTACTGACTGAATGATTTCATCAGTACTTTGTGCTTCAACAAACTCAGTAATGGTTGGGTAAGGAAGGTTATGGGGAATGATGTAATAGGAGATGTTAGCATTTGCTTGGTACTGAGTGGAAGGACCATTTTCAGGATGATGTTCATCAGGAGGATATCTTGATGATTCATCAATACCTATCTCTTCTACTGAGTTGTTAGAGACACTGATAGCATCAGTGCTCTCATCAAAGGTAACATGAAATGTTTCCTCAGTATGCTGTCTCCTAGTGTTGAACACCCTGAAGGCCTTTGAGACAAGGGAGTATCCAAGGAAGTATCCATCATCAGCTTTAGCATCAAATTTTCCTAAGTGATCCTTGTGATTATGAATAAACACAGGACACCCAAAGACATGAAAGTAGCTGATGTCAGGGATCCTTCCCTTGAATAACTCATAAGGAGTTTTGCTATGTCTCTTGACAATGATGGATCTGTTTTGTGTGTAACAGACAGTCTTTACTGCTTCAGTCCAAAAGTGTTTAGAAAGGACTGATCAATTTAGCATTGTTCTGGCTGCTTCAATGAGAGTTCTATTTTTCCTTTCAGCTACACCATTTTGTTCAGGTGTGTATGGTGAGGAAATTTTTTGGGAAATTCCTTTCTCATCACAGAAACATTCAAGTTCATAATTTTTGAACTCTGTTCCATTGTCAGTCCTAATCTGTTTGACCTTGATGTCATTTTGATTTTCAATGTTTCTGACAAAGGACATTATTGTTTCAGCTGCCTGACTCTTTTTGATCAAGAAGTATACCCAAGTGTATCTTGAGTATTCATCTACAATGACCAGAGTATATTTCTCATGGTTAATGGATCTAGGACTTATTGGTCCAAATAGATCCATATGGAGAAGATGTAGGCAGTTCCTGATGGAAAAGTTGGTTTTGGTTTTAAAGGATGCTCTGTGATGTTTATCTTTTTCACAAGCTGAGCATGGTTTATCCTTTGAAAACACAAGAGATGGTAAGCCAAGGACCTTGTTTTGTTTAACAAGGTTGTTTATGTTTTTGAAATTCAGGTGGGAGAGTCTCTTATGCCAAAGCCAATTGAGAGTATCAGTGGCCTTGGTAAAGAGACAAGTTCCATTCTGAGTCAGACTGGTCATGTCCAACACATAAACATCATGTCTTCTTGGTGCAATAAGGACAACTTCCTTATTAGCATTGAAGATGATTCCCTTTTTATCATCAAACTGAACTATGTATTTAGCATCACATAGTTGACTGACACTGATCAAATTGTATTTAAGACCATTTACATAAGCTATCCTAGTAAAGACTATACCATTGCAGTTTACTGAACCATAACCTTCAGTGAGACATGATGAGTTATCAGCAAATATCACTTTGGGTCCTGATTCATCAACATACTTGTGCAGATACTCCTTCACACCAGTCATGCTCCTTGAACATCTACTATCTAGATGCCAAACAGGATCTCTGGCATGTTTCAGCACAAATTGTAAACTGGGTTAGTTCTTTCTAGGACTCCATTTCTTGGAGGGCTTAGCTTTGGGGGTCTTTTTAATATTTACAATTGATTTATGGTCAGTGGTGGAGTGGACTGAGCTACCACAAATTATGCATTTGATTGCAGATGTAGACTCAGTAGACTGAGAGGCTGACTTTGTCATACCTCTTCTGGCCTGAATGGCTTTATCACCTCCTGAGGTGTCATGAGTGGAACTTCCACTATTTTCACAACAATTGTCAATTTGACAATCCTTAGGATGGTGATCATTGAACCCACAGTAAGGGCAAGGTGCAAAAGGTTTTGCCTTTTGTTTCTGTTTCTGTTTAGAATCAGAATGGTAGTTTAAAGATTGAGCTTTAAGGCTTGCCATCTTTGATGTGACTGAGTGTGTTTTATGATCAGAGGTCCTGTGATCATCTTTTTTGCAAATCATGCAATAAAGAATTCTATAGCAATCATCAGTGATATGATTGGTATAGTTACACAGTTCACATCTTTTCAGGGGTTTTGAGGGTTTGAGTTTGGTTTTTGAGGAAGCTGGTTTTTGTTCCTTCTTGGATTGAGAAGGTTTCTCAGAAGATGCAATCTTCTCACCCAGCTTCCTGACCATTTCAGCCAACTGATCAAATTTTGAGTCAGGGCTTTGGGTTATTACTTCAGAAGGGACTGAAGAAGATGAGTCATCAGTATTTACTGAGACTTCAAATGTTGGTCTTTTCAGGATTGTTTTTCCCAATCCTGACCTCTCCTTTAGAGAGTGTTGAGAGTAGACCATTGGTGGGAGGCCTATGTTGGGTGCAGCACCCTGAAGGGTATTCAGTGGTGGGAGTGGTGGATATGATTCTGATTCAAACTTATTTACTGACTCAGTATTACTGAGTTGTTCAGTGAGTTCAAGCTTACTGAGTTGTTCAGTAAGTCCAAGCATATTTTTCAAAGCCTGACTTTCAGGAAGCAAGATCTTTCCAGTCTCAAAGTTTGGTAACTTACTGACTGGGTTGTCCCTGACAATCCAGTCATTTGACTTGGGAAGCATTTCTTGCTCAAATGATATGCCAGCTGGAACAAAGGTTAATTCACTAGGACTTACATAGGGGTTAACCATGTGATGGTCAATTCCTATTGTTTTCCTAGGAATTAAACCCACAGTATCAAAGACCTTGGGGTTCTTTTTGGTCCAGCCTTGGATGACAGCTTTTTCTTTGTTAAGTTCAGTTTGTAGGGCTTGGTTTTGTTTCAAAATTTCAGTGTTCTGAATTTGTAGAGAAATTGTTTCTAATTTGGCTTGATTCAGTACAAGCAATTCATCTCTACATTTATTCAATTCTGACACTATGTTGTTATATTTTGAAAACATGTTAAGCCTTTGTTCCTCAACAAATTTAAGATTTACACAAATATAATTCATGTAAGACTGCCAATCAGAATCATCATCCATTGAAAGTAAAGTGTTTACCTTCTTCATGGTGATGTTTACCCACTCTCCATTCCTTGCATGGCTTTTCCCAACAGCCACTTGATCACCTTCAGAGAGTGCCATCAGTGCACTCACTCTAATTTCCTCATCTGAGGATACCTCTTCTTCATCCCAATCATAAGCTTCAGCTACTAAAACCTTGTTCTTTGCCTGAACAGGTTTGGATGTTTGAGAAGCCTGAGACATAGAGGGATTAGTTTCAAGAATTGCAAGTTTAGCCTTGGCTTTCCTATATTTTGCTTCAAAGTCTTTTTGACCCTTGTTTTGAAATTGTTGGGTCGACTGAAACATTCTAGGTTGAAACTTGCTAGTTCCTGAGGAACTATTTCCTGAAAATTTGTAAGAGGGTTCTGAGGTGGTTTTAGAATAACAGTCCCTAGCAAAATGACCCTTTTTACCACAATTAAAGCATTCAGTGGTTTCATTTGCTTTTCCTTTTGAAAAGTTGGACTGGTTTCTTTTGATGAAACGTTTTGAACTAGCAAGGAGTGCCCTCTCTTGGAATTCAAAGTTTAAATCATTTAGGTACTCATCACTAGTCCTTTCATCAATTTCATCCTCAGAATCCTCTTGAAAGTCCTGCACAACACCATTAGTATAAAAAGCAGTTGATATGGGTGTGGAGGTCAAGGCCTTTCTGGACTCAAGAGCTTTTGAGTCAGGGTATCTCCTTGAGATTAAGTTGTCTTCATAGAAAAACTTCCCATAGATCTCAGGGAGCTCAAGGGTCTGAATGTGATTAGCATTCCTCAGGCCTTGTGAGAAGTTTAGCCACTTCTTAGGGAGACTGTTGACAAAGCTAACATTTGTCTCATGCTTAGACAAAACTACACCATCATTTGATAGTTCGTTTATCAAGGTCTTGTATCTGGTATAAGTCTGAGAGAGACTTTCAGAGTCTTTTGCCCTGAAAGTATTATACTCAAGTTTCAGGTCCATGACCCTGTTTTCCTTGGTATCTGAGGGACCCTCAAAGCTATTGACCAAGTCATCCCAAGTTTGCTTGACTGTTGAACAGTTGATGACTGATTCCATTATATCGTCAGGAAGACATGATATAATGATGCTTTTCAGGCGTTGGTCTTGATTGACCACCCTCCTCTCATCAATGGTCCATTGAGCCTCAGGCTTGTTTAGCCCTTCAGCAGTCTTTGGGACATAAAGACCATCTTTGACACAAGTGATGTAGTATGGTTCCATACCAGTCAAGTAGCAAAGCATTCGCTTTTTCCACTTGCTAAATTTACCAGCTTCAAGTCGTGGGGCAACAACTGAAAAGCTTCCACCCTTTTTGTCGACTAGCTGGGGGCACATTTGCATCAGTCATAGTAGGATCTTGGTTTTAAAAACCTTGAGCACTCTTGGTTAATTTTGAAAGATTTTATAAACCAGAGGCTCTGATACCACTTGTTGTTCCCTTAACACGCCTAGAGTTAACTAGAAAGTTAATCTATTTGTGTTTATGACTAATACAATGTAATGATTACTTCTAACAGTTAATGAAACGTTAATATAAAAACACACAGTATTTTCAACGTTTAAATTCTTATTAGAAATGAATCAAAAAATCTATTACCCAAAGTGTTTTGCGGAATAAACACTTTGGGATTGAATAGACAAGGTATGGGTCGTCTCCTATCTAAACTCAATGCTATGCTTGAGTGGTAACAATATGCCTCACTGAGCTATCTCAGGGACTGGTTACTCTTTGTAGAAGAGAAGTTGTTTTGCAAAAGTCTAAGGCTTTCAATGTACAAAACCCACTTAACTTCTCTCCTTCTGAACCTATTTATACACAAGTATAAAAGAGTAAAAGTGATTAAAAATACTTCAACTTGTTGAGGAAGCGTGTCTGACAATTACAACAGTAATTGTCATTTCCAAGAACCAATAGGAATGGACCAAAAAGTCTTTAAGAGTGTTTGGTCTAACACTCCATGACTTTTAGCCATCTTTGGGAAGGTTGGTATCTGACAAGATAAGAGTGTTTGGTCTGACATTCTTATTTTCTTAAATACTTCCCACTTATTCCCGCCTTTATTTCAGGTGTTGGTTTCTTCAGTCTTCAATCACTTATTGTTGTTGAGGAGACTGGGGTTCAGTGAGTTCTTGCCAACACTCACTGAACCATCATCTTCTTCTTTGGCTTAAGTCCTACTCAGGGAGTACCGCCTACCTCAGTAGTGAATCCTTCTTTTTGAATTCGCCTTAAGCATCCTGAAGATGACTCACTGAGTGACTGTTCACTCAGTGACTTGCATTGTTCTCGGTTTAATTAACACTTAGTTAATTTTTGACCAAATCTTGTTTTAAGTATTCTTGGGTACTGATGGACCCAACAAATATTGTTTTTTTATTATTTTAAATTATTATTTAAATGTTGTATACGAGGTATAACGTAATGTTATAATAAAATATATTATATAAATTAAATGTAGAAAGAGATAAAGAGGTGATTAAGGGGCTGTTTTTTTTTGAATGTCTTAACAGCCTCTTAATGCCTCTTAACGAGCCAAACCTCTTAATCGGTCAGACATTTTGGGCGTTCAGACCGTTTGTTTTTTTTCTTCCCGTTCAGACGCAGTCAGAGGCAGTTAGATCTTAATGGTCTAGACTTGAGAGGGGTGTCTTAATGCCTCTTGTTGACACAAAATAACCACAAAAAATTTAGTACGAGCAAGCAAATGACACAACACCTTACTTTAACAAGATTTTTGATTCAGATTCAGACATTTACGCCTCAGATTCAGATTCAGATGTGCGGTTCAGATTCAGATTCAGAGCCTCTGAATAAACAAACACCACCTAAATGAAGGCCCACTTAATATGCACAAATCCACTCAAACCTAAGTACACAGTATACTATCAATCTTTTATTCCTCGTACCATTGATTATTGCTAAAGTGGCAACCAAACAAACTTTAAACGTCTTGTCAAACTGAAACCCATTCTAAAGGAGGATAACAAACGCACCCTAAATGTTACTTGCAGTACCAAGGTACAACAATTGCACCATCGTTGATCAACTGTAGCATGATATAAAACACTTGAAAAATATAATTTCAAATCCTTGCAATTTTCTTCTTAAAAGCTGAATATATACAAATTTCAATTTAATCCTATATCATTTTCTTCTCGTTTCCGGCGCATGAGAAACACGAAAACTTACTGAAAACACACATGCACACCACAAACACACATAATTGGTCCACTTCAAAGTTGTTTAGACCACAGATGGATTTAAACTTGAGAATTTCAAGTTCAACCCATGTTTGGTGCAAATAACTTTAAACAACTACACCAATCTTCTCAAAAGATTGAAAAGTACTTTATTCGGTTTGAGTGTGTGTGACAGTTGGGGATGAGCAATATAGATTGCAGATTAGACCAAACTGAGAAACTTGGCCGAACATATTTCGGTTTAGTCCTTGGTCCACCTTATTTCTCATTTTCGGTCCTCGGTCCAGTCCAGTCTTACGTACAACCGGCTATTATTCTTGATTGGACCGTACCGGACCGACGAACCGAACCGGAATTGGACAAACAGTTTCGGTCTAGTCCTTGGTCAGAAGTTTTTGGCTAAATTGGTTCCCGAGCCAGTCTGTTCCTGGTCAGTTCGGTCCGAATTTTGGACCGTGATCAACCCTAGTGATTGTATACTGGATTTTCTATTAAAAAGATCTACATACCAAAATTGCAATTTTCTAGGGGCTAAAGCTACACATCACATAATACTCTAGGGACATTTCTAACCTCTCTACTATAGTCAAAAAGTCAAATATAACTCCTTTCTTTTTCTTCTTCTCCGAAGTTTCTTAAACCCTAAACCACTGATCGGAAAACCATGACGTCACTCAGAGTCTGCAGCAGATGCGGCGACAATGACCGGAAAATCCTCCATCACATCCGTCTGAAGCAAACATTCCATCACTTTTGCACCACCTGTGTCCTCCATACCCACAAGCAAACCTTCTGCCCATCATGCCTCACCATCCACCACCACTCTCCTCCCCAAAACGCCGTCGTTTGCTACAAATGCCGCTCATTCTCACACTCCACTTGCGTTTCTCGAACTGGGTCCCACTTGTTTTCTTGTTTCACTTGCTTAAACCCTGGGAATCTTGATTTTGATATGAAGATAAAGGAGAAGAGGAGTGATGGGTGTAAGGGGATTGATGGGGTTAGTGGGAAGCTCTTGGTTTTGGCGGCCGAGATATCGAATGTGTCCATGACGAATGCAGTTGTCGCGGCGCATAATGAGGCGGTGAATCGTGGGAAGGAGGCGGTGTATATGTGGAAGATGGCCAGGGAGGCGGTTGTGCGTGTTGAGAATATGAAATATGATTATAGGATTGTAATTGCTGGGATTGGGAACGGGAACGGGAACGCGAATGGGAATGGGAATGGGAACGGGAATGGGATAGGGGTTGATACGAGTGTGGTTAGTGAGGCGATGAATGCTGTTAATTTGGCCGGTGAAGGTGTGGCAAATAATCTCAAGAGTGACGAGGATGATGATTATGACGACTTTGCTGAACAAATTGAGTCGGAGTTGTTGATGAATAGTGACGACGTCGCCTGAGAATAATTGTCGGAGCAATAGGATTTGATTCAAGAAGGTGTGGATATTTATTATTGCTTGTTAAAAATGTTTGTCTGATTATTGCGTATTGATAGAGCGAATATAAGTCATGCGTGTTTGGATTAAGGCAAACGTTAATAACTCTCGGATCATTAGAGGGTGAAATAGTCGAATAATCATTTCATAGTTGCTTATTGAAACTGTTATTTGATTTTGGTTAGAATTGCAAAATACTTTAGACCTCTGATTATTTTTGGTTTTGATGCAACAAAGGTTACTGCAAAAACTAAAATGTTTCATTGCCCTTTGTTACAGTCTATTTTCAATTTAGTTTATAAAATATAAGCGTTTACTGATAGTGGTAGATACAGGGCAGTTTTAAATTTTGTATTCCCGATAAGATAAAAGAGTCACTTGAGGACAAATGACAATTCGATCTTCCGGAGTCGTATTCCACGGCGAGATTTGAATTGAAAATCACGTTATGTCTTTTGTTTAATGCTTGATTGTCGTTTATTTTTGGTTTGGTTTTTGGAGAAAAATTAAACACTATTTTAAAACAACTATTTTAAACTATTTAAAAGTAGACTACAACTAATAACGAGAAAGTTAAGCTAGGAAAATGATATTAAAAGATATGCTTGTCAAGAATGGTGAAAAGCTCATTAATTGTGAATATTCATTTTAAGCCCTTTTTAATTAATGCCCGTCAAAATAAATTATTTTCTCACAACGTTGGCTTATATTGAGAACAATTCTTTTTCTAGGTAAAAATTAGTAGATTTAAATAATTAATTATCCCAACGGCTTTTGCCCGTTAAAATAACCAACTAGTCAAATCTACAAAATAATCCGGAAATTACTAACCTTCTTAATTACTTGGTTTGATAATTAGTTACCTTAACGGCTTTTGCCCGTTAAAATTACTAAAAATGAATCCAAGTAAACCAAAGTTTAAAGGTCAATAATTCCTAAGTTTCCACACTTTTATTCACAATCCACCAACACTTAACAAGCATATAATATATCTACTCACTAATCATAATAACTAAGCTATAATCAACAATAACTCCAACAAACATAATCATAATTATCTAGACTAATAATCTAAACTAAAACATTTAAAAAGCTAAATATGACAATAAACATAATATAAAGAAAGTGAAGAAAAGGAAGAGATAGCACCCGGAAGGGATTAAAAATGATGACGATAAACACACTAAACTACAAACCCCTCCAAAGCTCATAATGAACCCAAAATACTCTTTATTTACCCATAATCATCTTCTAATCTTCGAAAGCTTGAAACTTTATGTAAGTTTAAGTGGGTGTAGATGATAAAGTTTGCAACTTTTATAACTAAAAACTTTAAAAATAATACAAACTTGATTTTTAAAACTAAATTAACACTAAAAATGTAAAAAATTTAAAACTTTAATTAAAAGATAAGATCAAAATAACTTTTAAAACAAAAAGATTCAAACTTTATAAAATAAAAACATAAGACTAAGAGATTTCTAAAAGACAAGTTTATAAAAGGGTTGATTAAGAAGGTAAATCTAAAGATTAAGTGGGTAAAAAGTGATTAACTAAAACATTAAAATAAAGGCTTAAGATTAATTTATCATAAACATAAACTAATAATGATTAAATCCTTACAAAAACTAAATATCATTACATAGTTGAAAGATTAAAACATAAAAAAGCTAATCGAATCTAAAGAAAAAATAAAGAACAACGAAAAGAAAAATGAAGTAGAATGCGGCTGCCCTTTTTTTTGCTACCCTTTTTTCTCTTTTACGTCCCCTAGGTTTTTTTAATAATTTCTTTCTTTTCTGAACTGGGCCGAGTAGGGTATTTCAAAGTTGGGCCAAGAATGTTTGTTTTAGAATTGGGATAATAATAGGGTGATGATTTTAATGAGTGACTATGTGAGTTCATATATTTTGTTCTCATTCCGTTTTTTGTAGTCAATTTAATTTGGAGTTAAATAAGAGTAGCAAAGTGGGTTCGGCTTGAGTCACAAGTCGGCTTAAGCCGGGTCTATTTTTTGGGATTTTCTTCCGGCTTCAATAATCTTCGATAAATGCTCGAGATCTTGTACTTTTGCTTCCGTGTCCGTGTCTCGGCTTTTCTTCCTCTTTCATTCTCGTGCTCGTTTTTGTCCATTTTGTCTTTCTTTTCGGGATATCCGTACCTGCATATTAACAAACACAAAAACACAAATATCTTTGGCATTTTGGTCAGTTTTTGGTCGTTTTGGTCTTAATTTGGTCAAGAAAAGGTATGTGTTTAAGCACATACCAAAATTCCCCCAGACTAAGATATTGACGTGTCCTCACGCAATGTTATAAAAACACGTTTTTAAATCCAAAAATTTCTAATCTCTTTTTACTAACTTTGAGAAGTAGCAAAATTTTCAAAAGAGATTGAGAAATCTTAAGTTCTAAAAACTCCCCGATTTTCCTTTTATTCTATTTTTGTATTTTTTTATCATAATCATGTGACGGCTTTGTTGACAATCATTACCTCACGATAACTTTTAGGTTCTTCGAGTAAGAAACACGACTCATAAAGAAGTGACCATACGGATAAAATTCGTCGTTCCTGATTTTTCACGAGTCCCCCAACTAAGCGTAAAAACGAAATCATTGTCTATTTATAAGTTAGATGCCAACACTACCCATGAAAGTTACTTGTGTAATTACCTCATGCTCCCATTTTTCCTAATTTCCTCTATTTATTTTATTTTTGTGAGAAATGAATTTCTTCATATTCTCGTTTTGATAAGTTTTAGTGCCGATAAAGATGCTAAGTTAAGACGCTAAGTAGTTTTCAATCTTCTCTCGAGAACCGTTGCTTTGAAAATGAGGTCCACATCAAGGCTTTTATTTATATTTTTGACTTTTTTTTTTTTTTTTTTACTAACTTTTTTTTCACTTGCGTACCCTAAACGACGGACCTTCACGGTTTAATTCCAAGACCTTACACTTTTCGGCATAAAGGATCCAAGGGCCGTTACAACGGAGAGTTCCAAGACTCTAGACATTCCTGAAATGAGGATCCAAGGCGGTTAGACCAAGACCTCACACATTCCTGAACTAGAGGTCCAAGGGCCGGTGCAAGAGGGTAGCCAAGACCTAAACGCCTTCCGGAAATAAGGATCCAAGGCCCGATCTCGAATCCGTAGCTTAGAGCACTTAACTTATTATTATTATTAAACTTATTTATTAAGGAACCTTGATGTGTACCCAATTTTCAAAACAAGAATTCTTTTAAGAAGACCAAAAACTAATCATCGGCAAAACCTAACATCTTTAATTATTCTTATAGATATATAGGTGAACAATTTTGCGGGAGCAAAAGGCCACAAGTAACTTCGATGAGCTCTAAAGAGAACCAACTACTCCACGTTTAGCATCTAACTTCTAAATAAACTCTATCATTTCTCGTTCTTCGCAAATTTAAAATCTTAAATAATAAGATCCGCGAATGCTTAGCCTTATAATCAAGCCATGCATATATAAAGTCGATACGGGAACTTGCAAACTCTTGAAAAGAATTCGCATTTTATAGCTCCTTGTGTAAAAGACTAGCACAAGCTTATAGATTATAAATGGTTAAGGGGACAAGCTAGGGCTCAACACGCCCGGTCAAGTCAGAATTTTATTCCTACTCTCACCAGCGGAAAGTCAACAAAGATGTCAAAATTTATTATATTTTTGCAAAAATTTTTAAATTTTTCTCATTTTTTTTTTGGATTTTTTCAAATTTTGAGGAAAAACGGGGTTGCGAGAGAAAACGGCAAAAATGCAAGGCAAAAATCAAATCGAAAGATTACCCCCCCAGACTAAAACGAGACATTGTCCTCAATGTCTTAAAGGTAAGGGTTTTCCTACATAAATCTAAGGCCGTTTATTAATTATGCCAAAGATAAACGTAAAATGATAAGATTAAGGATATCGGATGAGCAACGAATGATGAAACTCGAGTGGAGAGAAGGCAGAACCATGAGCACGAGAGTCTTCAATCATCGGGCAATCCTGAACACATCACAGAAAACACCGAAACACAACAAATGGAAGAGGAAACCCCTCCTCACGTCACTTTATTAGAAAATAGATGGATAAGCATGGGGTGCCTCCCACGAAGCGCTTGTTTAGTATCGAGTCGGAAAGCTTAGACTCGCCCCGAATTCATTTGTCCTTGGGGGAGCATGTGGAAAAAGAAATCTCCATCGGACTTTCGTTCACGATGTTTGGATAAACATTGAAGCATACGAAAGTTCCACTCCGATGAGATACCCGCGGTATTTTTAGAAAGAAGAACCAGAAATGGTAATACCGGGGTCAAAGATGGTATCCTCACTCCCGAAGGAGTGAAGGATGGGAGAAGCCACAGCATATGTGATGAAGAGCATAAAGATTTGGATAATTATCATGAAATACTCTTCATCATCAGCAGAAGTTTTGTTAAGAATCTCGGGCGGGAGGGTCGGGATGAAATCTTCATGAGAAGGTACACCTCCCCCCAGACTAGTATCTTCCTCCAGATCAAAATAGAATTTATCATATTCCGGAGGAGATAACAAAAGAGAGAGTTCATCGGAGAACTCCTCGTGATAGAGATCATTCAATTCGAAGAGAAATGAATCATATTCGGGAGGAGAGATATGAGCATGAGAAGTGGTACTGCCACTACTCGTCTCCTCCGAATGATCAATATCAAAGTAGAAGGCTTCAAAAGCCGGGATAGAGAAATCAGAATGAGAAGTGGGATTGCCACTACTCTCAGCATCAAATATGAAACTCTCATATTCGGGAAAAGCATCCTTGAGCTCGAGCTCCAAAGGATCTAACGGCTTTTCCTTAACATCTTCCGGGGGAAAGGAAAATGGTTCATCAACTTTCATTTTTAATAACGAAACATCTTCCCCCGGATCACTATCGGTCTCAACAATTTCTGGTGAAATTGGAGCATCATCAAAGAACACCTCGATCTCTTCCCTCGAGATAACACTTCCCTCAATCGGAGGAGAAGGATGGGAAGACTCGGAAACGTTTGGTTCAGAATTCGGAGTGAGAGGTATAGAATTAATAGTCTCAATTCGATAAACCGTTTTCGGAGATGGGACAAGTGGTGTGCTCTTAGAGCTAGCAATTTCCACCACTTCCGTTGTGGTCTCCAAATCTGATTCATCATCATCAAGAATACTCTTTACATCCGCGGAACAACTCGCAAACCATTTGCTTGAACCGGGTGTAATCTTCATAGCCTTAAGCTCAGCACGTTTTTCAAAAAGACTCTTAACCGCAAATCTGGAAAGAATCGAATCACTTCTTTTGGAAGTAATTACGGGATCAGATTTTTGATTGACCGTAGCAACGTTGCATTTTTCGGTTAGTGGTTTAGAGTTTTGATTTATGTTAAATGTTACTTTCTCATTATCAACTCTTAAGGTTATTTCTTCTCCATACACATCAATCAAAGCCCGCCCGGTCCTCAAGAATGATCTTCCGAGAATTAGAGGAACCCGGGGGTCAGCATCAAAATCAACCACCACAAAATCGGTGGGAAAATGGAACTTCCCCACCTTGACAAAGACATCCTCGGCTACACCCTTAGGAAGGGTTATGGAACGGTCTGCAAGCTCGAGGGTCATGCAAGTGGGGGTGAGGTTGGGCAGAGAAAGTTTTTCCCAAACGGACAACGGCATTAGGTTAATACTAGCACCAAGATCGGCCAAGGCGCAACATTCAACCATTCCCGGAAATTCACAAGGAATAAGAAATTTTCCGGGATCTCCAAAGCTTTTCCGGAAGCTTTTTGAGAATTGCCGCTGAGCAGTTTTCATTAAGAGGAGTTTTTGCCAATTCAAATAATTTTTCTTTGTTGGTCAATAAACCCTTGAGCGTGGAAGCAAACTTAGGCATCAGAAGTAAAGCATCCGCAAAGCTTATATCAAAATGCAAATCTTGGAGGATTTGGTAGAATTTTTCCATTTGATTTGAAGCTTTATCGCGGAGTTTTTGATCATTCATTCTCGATGGATAAGGAAGTTTTGCTTTTATGGGAGCTTCGTCGGGCTCAAGCACAACCTTTGGCTTAGATGGTTGGACAACCGGAGGTTGGACGTCTTCGGTCCTTCCGTTATTAGTAGGAAGTTCCGTGTCCTTTGTCGCCTCGGTCTCACGGGCAACTACCTTGGGAGGAAGAGAAGAATCGGTAGTTAGAGCCGTGGGTCCATCATATGATACACCACTCCTTGTAGTGATCGCCTTAACATCGCCCCTCGGGTTAGCGATCGTATTGCTTGGAAGAGTTCCAGAGCCCGAGGGTCGATCATTTAAAGACTTTTTCATCTCGGTCATTTCCTTAATCAAAAACCTAGTTGTTTCTTCTTGGGATTTGTTAAATTTTAGTTGATTTTGACTTTGAAGAACTAGTTGTTTCAACAACTCTTCCGAGGGCGATTGGTTTTGCACAAATCCTTGATTTTGATTATTGTTGAGATTTGCCCCTCGGGTGTTTTGATTAAAACCCTGGTTGTTGTTTTGAAAATTTCCCTGATTAAAATTTCCTGGGTTTTGATTTTGAAAATTTCCCTGATTTTGAAAATTTTGCCCTTGATTGAAATTCCCTTGATTAGCCCGATTTTGATTGTATGGAATATTGCGGTTTGGCACATTCTGATCTTGATTTTGGGTGAAACCGGGTGGTCCGAGAGAGTTGTTAGAACGGTAGCTGAGCAAATTACGGTCTCCTTGGGGTTGGTAACCGTTACCTCCCTGATTAAAGGATCCCGTAGCAGCGTAAACGTTCTCTTGAGTGTAGCCACCGGAGGCTGGGCACTCGAAATACGGATGAGGACCACCGCAAGTTTCACAGCTATTATTAACAACATTGACTTGATTTTTGTTGTTGTTTTGATTCAAACTTTGATGTATTCTTAAGATAGCAGTGGACATATCATTCATTTGCTTAGAGAGAGCTGCTATCTCGGGGTTAGAAGAGGAAGTAGTAGTGCCAGATCTAGTAGACTCATTCCTCTCGGCTGAGGAATCCCAATAATTGTGATGGGTAGTCATGTTTTCAATGAGATCATAGCACTCTTCGGGTCGCCTTTTCATAAAGGTTCCACCGGCTGCAGCATTAATCGTATCACGGTGTCTCAATGTTAGACCATTATAGAACGTATCTATTATGGTAACTAATAACATGTTATGATTTGGACACCGATCAATCGAAAGCTTGTAGCGTTCCCATGCCTCAAATAAGGATTCATCGGGAAGCTGACGGAAGTTACTAATTTCATTCCTTAATTTCGTCACCATTGACGGTGGAAAATATTTCGCCAAGAACTTTGAAACCATCTCATCAAAAGTGTGAATGGAGTTCTTGGGAAGACGATCAAACCAAGCGGTGGCATGATGCGTCAAGGAATATGGGAAGAGATAAAGACGAAGGGCGTCATCGGTGACCCCATTGTGTTTCATACTTTGGGTGACGGTAATAAATTTGTCAAGATGCTTGTTTGCATCGTCACCCGGCAAACCGTGAAATTGGCAAGAATTTTGGACTTGTTGGATCATATGATGCTTAAGTCCAAAATCTGCGGCTTGAATATTGACGGGGGCAATCGGGCCACCACGTCCGTGTATTGTGGGTTGGCACAGCTCCTCCATCGTTCGAAGATCGGGAGCTGGCATGTGATTTTCACCACCCATCGGCGGGTGTTGATTGTTTGGTTCGTCGGCCATTTCCTCAACGGTTGAGAAATGAACACGGTGATTATGACGAATAATCCTCTCGGGATTCGATAATGGTGAAAGAAGAGGTTGAGAAGAAGAACGGGTGTGCATACACCAAAAACAAACAAAGGTTTAAAAAGAAAACCAAATTTGAAAATGAAAATATTTTTGGGTTTTTATAAGGAAAAATTAAAATTAACTTCTTTTTGGTGATCGTTGATCAACCGTACTCGTTTCTTTCTAAACTACGCGCAGCGTGGCGTAAGAGAAGAATGGATCTCTTTTCGGCTTGCAATTTAATGTCAAAGCCTAACTAGAACCCCGTAATTAGGTTGTAGCAAAGAAATAATCCGAGTAACGTTTAACTTCACGATCTCTTTTGTTGTTTAATTAGGAATGGTTTACAACACTTTTCAGAAAAAGTGAGGTTATATTATTTTTGTATTTTTGAAAACACTTTAGGATTTTTATTTTCTTTTCGTATTTTTTTTTTCATTTTATAAAAGCAAATAACTTCCGAGGGAAGGATCTTCAAAACACGAATCGAGAAACAAATTCACGAATTCACTTCAACCCTCCCCGGCAGCGGCGCCAAAAACTGATAGTGGTAGATACAGGGCAGTTTTAAATTTTGTATTCCCAATAAGATAAAAGAGTCACTTGAGGACAAATGACAATTCGATCTTCCGGAGTCGTATTCCACGGCGAGATTTGAATTGAAAATCACGTTATGTCTTTTGTTTAATGCTTGATTGTCGTTTATTTTTGGTTTGGTTTTTGGAGAAAAATTAAACACTATTTTAAAACAACTATTTTAAACTATTTAAAAGTAGACTACAACTAATAACGAGAAAGTTAAGCTAGGAAAATGATATTAAAAGATATGCTTGTCAAGAATGGTGAAAAGCTCATTAATTGTGAATATTCATTTTAAGCCCTTTTTAATTAATGCCCGTCAAAATAAATTATTTTCTCACAACGTTAGCTTATATTGAAAACAATTCTTTTTCTAGGTAAAAATTAGTAGATTTAAATAATTAATTATCCCAACGGCTTTTGCCCGTTAAAATAACCAACTAGTCAAATCTACAAAATAATCCGGAAATTACTAACCTTCTTAATTACTTGGTTTGATAATTAGTTACCTTAACGGCTTTTGCCCGTTAAAATTACTAAAAATGAATCCAAGTAAACCAAAGTTTAAAGGTCAATAATTCCTAAGTTTCCACACTTTTATTCACAATCCACCAACACTTAACAAGCATATAATATATCTACTCACTAATCATAATAACTAAGCTATAATCAACAATAACTCCAACAAACATAATCATAATTATCTAGACTAATAATCTAAACTAAAACATTTAAAAAGCTAAATATGACAATAAACATAATATAAAGAAAGTGAAGAAAAGGAAGAGATAGCACCCGGAAGGGATTAAAAATGATGACGATAAACACACTAAACTACAAACCCCTCCAAAGCTCATAATGAACCCAAAATACTCTTTATTTACCCATAATCATCTTCTAATCTTCGAAAGCTTGAAACTTTATGTAAGTTTAAGTGGGTGTAGATGATAAAGTTTGCAACTTTTATAACTAAAAACTTTAAAAATAATACAAACTTGATTTTTAAAACTAAATTAACACTAAAAATGTAAAAAATTTAAAACTTTAATTAAAAGATAAGATCAAAATAACTTTTAAAACAAAAAGATTCAAACTTTATAAAATAAAAACATAAGACTAAGAGATTTCTAAAAGACAAGTTTATAAAAGGGTTGATTAAGAAGGTAAATCTAAAGATTAAGTGGGTAAAAAGTGATTAACTAAAACATTAAAATAAAGGCTTAAGATTAATTTATCATAAACATAAACTAATAATGATTAAATCCTTACAAAAACTAAATATCATTACATAGTTGAAAGATTAAAACATAAAAAAACTAATCGAATCTAAAGAAAAAAATAAAGAACAACGAAAAGAAAAATGAAGTAGAATGCGGCTGCCCTTTTTTTTGCTACCCTTTTTTCTCTTTTACGTCCCCTAGGTTTTTTTAATAATTTCTTTCTTTTCTGAACTGGGCCGAGTAGGGTATTTCAAAGTTGGGCCAAGAATGTTTGTTTTAGAATTGGGATAATAATAGGGTGATGATTTTAACGAGTGACTATGTGAGTTCATATATTTTGTTCTCATTCCGTTTTTTGTAGTCAATTTAATTTGGAGTTAAATAAGAGTAGCAAAGTGAGTTCGGATTGAGTCACAAGTCGGCTTAAGCCGGGTCTATTTTTTTGGGATTTTCTTCCGGCTTCAATAATCTTCGATAAATGCTCGAGATCTTGTACTTTTGCTTCCGTGTCCGTGTCTCGGCTTTTCTTCCTCTTTCATTCTCGTGCTCGTTTTTGTCCATTTTGTCTTTCTTTTCGGGATATCCGTACCTGCATATTAACAAACACAAAAACACAAATATCTTTGGCATTTTGGTCAGTTTTTGGTCGTTTTGGTCTTAATTTGGTCAAGAAAGGGTATGTGTTTAAGCACATACCATTTACCATCAAGCAATTTCAAACACGGCGTTAGTAATTGATCTGATATTGTTACTTTTGTCTTGTAGGTTATTTTTGAAATTGGTGCGAGTGACATTTTTGGTGAGATTCTTGTTATGATCTTTGGCAGGAATCAATGGCATATATTGGGTTTATTGGATGGTAAATAGTACATTTTGTTTTCTTCTGAAAGTTCAATCTGATTTTGAGTATAAATTTTGATGTTTGGTGAGTGTTTTGTGGAAACTGGAAAATTGAAGTTGATCATTTTTACGATTGAAAGTTCATTCCGCTTTGGATTCGTTTTTGGCGACACCCATGTTGCATCTAGTGAAATTGATACCTATTTTTTGATGATTATATGTTTATGAAACCATATTTGTTTTCTATCAGTATGCTTAACTGTAGTGGTTTGATCTCTAGAGCTTGATCTATAGGGATTTGCACTGGTTCATAACCATAACCAGAAATAGGAAAAGTTAACCAAAACCTGTAACTGTATAGTGTTTTAGAATTGGTTCAGTTTGTGACCAATGAAAATTAGTTGATTTGTTTTGGATTGGTCTTACTGATTTTAGTTAATGGTGAGTTGGTTACTTAAAGTATACTGGGTGCAATTCTGTGTAGCAGACCAATTTTGGTCTCAGAACCCAATAAGTTAATCGACTGTCACACTTGGAGTGCTAATATGCAAACCTCTATTTAACTGATATATACTCTTACCAAGCCAGTAAGCAATCACATTTTCATATAATATTGAGGTTAAGGATCTCAAAGTGAAAAGTGTACAGGTGACATTGCGGCAACTTTGACCTTATAACTTATTTCCATATGAATTAGTTGATTTGTGTTATTCGGTTGTTAAGTGTTACGATCCCACATCGACCAAGTATGGGATTGGTTGATGGTTTATAAAGTCTAGGTGTCCCCTCCTCCTTTGAGCTAGCTTTTTGGAGTGAGTTCTACACTTAGCTTATGAACCGATACGAGTCTAGTATGGGATGGGTTCGTATCAATTGGTATCAGAGCTAGCCGTACCTTTCGAGGTTCCAACACTCGGAGTGGTGGCCTATGGAGTGGGTGGCTTGGACCCAAAAAAAAGAAGGGTGCCAACCGTGACCAACATAGCCGTGACCAACGAGCTTGGAGTGGTGGCCTATGGAGTGGTGGCTTGGACCCGAAGAGGGGTGCCAACTGTGACCAACATAGCCGTGACCAACGAGGAGTTGGTTCTTCAAAGCGTGGGGCATTGTTACGATCCCACATCGGCCAAGTATGGGATTGGTTGATGGTTTATAAAGTCTAGGTGTCCCCTCCTCCTATGAGCTAGCTTTTTGGAGTGAGTTCTACACTTAGCTTATGAACCGATACGAGCCTAGTATGGGATCGTATCATTAAGGATCAAACTATGCCATTTGGCCGTAATGATAATAAATTAACTTACTAGAAAACTAGTCAAATGAGCATATTCAGGATCAAACCATGCCATTTGGCCGGACATGTTTTGACTTTGACAAAAAAAGTACCCTTCTTATATAAAATTGTTTTAATCCATTTCTCAATCTGCCATTATGCCGATGAAGTGCAACAATTGCTATTTGGGTTGGATGTGATTGCATCTGGTGTTTTTCGTAAATGCTTTGTTCATCAGAACAATAACTACTTGTGCCTTCTAGCTTGGTATGTTTCTCTTATTTACCTTATTCTTTGTTTGAAATTGCATTTTTCTCAGTTTCTACATAAATTTTGCAAAAATAAAAACAGAAACACTAAAAATTGAACAGAAATATGCAAAATTCCACATCGTATTGCGTTCCTGAGTGTAAAGACGGCGAGTACAAATATTTTTGAAATCTTAGATAGGTTTTACCCTACTTTCTGGGTTGTTCATGGAAGATCACCGCAATTACTTCTACAACTTAATGGTGATCTGCAAATATCATAAATATATTAGCACTAGTATGGATTCTCTAAGACTGAAAGCGTTTAGTTTGTCCTTAAAAAGGTGGGGAAAAATGGGGATTTGTAGACAAAAATCACTAGTTATGGGCTCATTAACAAAGAAATCCAACCCTAAACATATATATAGTTTTCTGCCTGACTATTTTTCAATCTACATCATGATGGGTTAAAGCTTGCGTTTTGCTATTGTTCTACTGAATCTTAGAATGTTGACACTAAGAATGATTCAACTTCACCATGAAGAATCTGATGAACAATCTATAGACGATTCATACGTACATTAAAGACATGAGTAGCTAAACATATCTGCATTCGTTTAAATTTGCATAAAATACAATAAACAACCCTAAGATATATATATATTTTTATTAATCGACATGCCCTGCTGACCAATCCCTCGTTTAGTAAACTATATCACTATGATACTTGCAAGGATGGCTTATCTATTTGAGACAATTTTGGTCTCATCGTTGTCAGGCCATTTGTAAGCAATAGTTTTGACTTTAAAGTCAATATAACTGCTTAACAAATGCAAATAAAAATGTAACTTATAACAAATCTAACGTCAAAGATTCAAAATGGTCAACAAGCTTATGCTGTTTCAAACACCTGTCAAAATTTTCTCCTGGTATAACATTCTCTAATGTCTATCTTTAAGTTACATTATAACTAGTTTGACATCAAAAGACAGAATGATGACACTCATTTGGTTGGCTAATTTATAAGACTGGCAAAAGCTCTTTTAGATTCCTGAATAGAACACACCCACACAAACACCAAAAATCATTTCAAAAAGGCAATGGGAGTTGTAGGCACGCATTCATTTTTGATTTGCAATGTTTATGTCTATGATGGTAATCAAGAAGATGGGTCGTGGTTACTGTTGCCTGAAAACGGCAACAGGTTGCTTAGGTTGGACGTCGATCCAAGAAACAATATAGTTTGTTTTAATTTATCGTGCTTATTTTTGTTTTCGTTGATGATTGTATTTTGCTTATTTTATGTGGCTTTTTAAAGCTGCTGCAAATGCTTTTTTGGTTGCTGATAAGCCCATGTTATGATCTAACCTTATTTAGAGTTTAGCAGTAGAATAACTAATCAATCATGCAAGAAGCTGACCACTATTGACTCACTATTGACTTAATAAACCCAACCATGGTTTCCAGGATATGGCTGAATCAAAAGTGGCGCCAAACTTTAAATAATAATTGTGGGCTGCGTTTTTATGGCCCTTGCTGCATTTTTCTTGGGTTGTTTTAGGCGTTTTTAGCATAATTTATTAACATGTCTTTTAGCTTCAACAATCCTCACTCAGGTGCTGGTTGAATATTTAAACATTTTAAATCTGAATCCGATTCGCACATCTGAATCTGAAGCGTAAATTTCTGAATTTGAATGAAATAAAATAGTTTTTTTTTTTTGGGAAAAAAAAAATGTCTGAATGATATAAATATAAAACAATTTCATTCTTACAATACATAATGTTTATAAACATTAAGGGTGTGTTTGGTATGCTGCCATGAATGACAATGGGTATGAGTTTGATAGTAGTGGTGGGTCCCTCACCTATGAAAGATTCATACCTAGCTCTCTTGATGTATATGGAGTATGGATTATATCTATCATTCATTACCATAGTGGTGAGCCCCCTCATCTTGAACAAACACATTTAATCACTTTCATAGTCATAGTCTCATTCCCATTGTGGGATACCAAACGCACCTTAAATAGAATAATTGAGTTATATAACTAACACAACCTATCAACGTGGAAATAAAATGTATTAAAACAAAACATTAAAGAACATTGTGTCGCAATTTGATCTCGTAAAATTGTCATATATTGTTGATATGCTTTAATCAAATGTTGTTAAATATCTTCACCATTTTGTATATTGTCACTATCAATTATAATATACTTAACATTGTCATTTAACAACTTAAAATATTTTCAAATAAAAACAATTCAAGTTCATGCTCAAAATACGTATTCCATAATTTCATTTCGCAAACTAGTTATACTAGACGAGTACTCGTGCATAGCAACGGGATTTTATAGCGGCAGATAGTTTTAGTGATAAAAAAAGTTTATGGGTTATAAACGAAAAATAATAAAAGTTTGAGGATTTGGGGATTAAACATAATGTTTTGAAACCCGGTTCGACCCGGGTGGTTCAACCGGTTGAACCGTCCTAGTCGAAAAATGGGTCAATATAAATTGGGTCAACCTGACTGGTTGGATCGAAAAAATGAGTCAAATTAAACCAGGTCAACCCACCGGGTTTGAAGCGTCCCGGATCAACCCGGTTTTCGATGTGTATTAATAGTTTCCTTTTGAAACATGTGTATATTAATAGTTGGAATTGCTTATAATTAATTGTTTCAACCTTGGTTTAAAAATGCGCGCATCATTGCGTAAATTGCGCGCATCATTGCATTGCATTTAGGATTTCGCATCATGGTGCCTAATGCGAAGCCATCCCATAATGCACTCGCATTATGTTAGGAATATAAATATTCTTATGAAGGTTTGGTCACCCCGAGTATCTATTTAGCATTTACATAGCTCGTAGGCTTATTTATATTAGCTTAGTAATATTCATATTAGTATTAATAGTATTAGTCGTAGTTATATTTGTGGAGTGGGTCGGGGCTTTCCCCACTGTCAGCTCACTCCACAGCCCACTAGGGGCATAATATTAGTAAGTATAAATACCCCTTCCCACACTTGGGAAGGGTTGGAACTCTTGTAACCTTTCACACACTAATCTAGTATTTCCAGGTTTTCTCTCAACAAGGTTCCCTCTCTCTCTCTCTCTCTAAACTTCTCTCTAAACTCAACCATGGATCTAATCTTCCATGAACCAAGACCACCCGAATCATCCACACAATCAAGATGGTTATATCCTACAATTGATAACATCAAGGATGCATCGTAACCAACAGGGGAGAGAGAATGTGTACATCAAGGACGCACAACAGGTTCACGTGATCAGGGCTTAATATCCAAGGATGGATACATACTATAGATGATCAGTGGTTCAACTTGTTACTTTGGTGTTATACTCAAGACTGAAGAAGGTCGAGTCGTCAGTCTACTCTACATTCTCTGTTGGGTGTTATCATCTCATGTGTATGCTGCGGGCTGATGGGTTATATGTAAGGTTACTGGAAGGCATTTGGTGAGATGAAGATGATTGGTATTCTGTTCCTCCACATTGGGCAATCTTGAAGAAGGTCGAGTCTACAGTCTTCTCTACATTCAAAAATGTTGAGTTCTTTTCTTACAACTTGATATTTAACTTAATCCCATGACAGTTCTTGGTTGATGAGTTGTGGAGTTAAGTTAGGTTCAATTTGTTCTGTAGTTTAAGGTTAGGTCCAACTTGATTTTAACCTAATCTCATGACAGTTCTTGTTTGATGAGTTGTGAGGTTAAGCTGAAATCAAGTTGTTACCGGGCTTAAATTTGTGGTTTAGCTTAACCTCATGACAGTTCTTGTTTGATGAGTTGTGGGGTTAAGCTAGATTTCAGTTGAGGCTCAACTTAAACTTAAGAAAAGAGGCCTAAGGTTTTTGACGGCTTTACTCAAGGACGGGAGTGTTAGAAGACTAAAGACGGCATGCATTTGGTTATCAAAAGACTTCTTCTTATTATAGGTGTTCATCCAAAGTCTTCTTCTTCTTCCTATTATGGGTGTTCATCAGGAAAGGTTGTCAGATTGGGGGAGAGCACTAATTCAGGGAGAGTGAAAAGCCAGAATCAATCCCTGATTAAAAGTGCTCACATTGCTCTTCAGCAAGTCAAGTGCTGAATGCGGAGAAGATTCAGAATGCCGAGGAGTAATGGTTTCTGGTTCGTATCCTTGTATATATATACTTGTTCATATCTTTTACCATTTTGTAAATAGATATATAGAAAACCTGCAAATTGTAAATAGAGAAACTTAAAATCAGAAAAACCATTAAAAAATTAAAAAATTAGAAAAGACCAAAAATAGTTTCACCTAGGCATGTCTTCTGTTTATCGATAACATTTACGGACTTAGAAATGTCATTCAATAATGGCACGGGTCTTTAAATGAAGCTCGAGCAGAAGTTAAAATGGATTGTTAAAACATGTCTAAATGGCTTGCTATTACTTTAGATAGCAACCCGCCCTTCAAACTGGGGAAAGCACGTCGCCAAAAAGACGGTTGTTCCTCCAACTGGGTGATGTTCACCTGGGCATGGATTACTTTATATCCATGTTTCTTCGATCTGATGTACGTTTCAGTGCATCATTTCTTGAAAAAGAAGAGAAATCTTCTTTGAATACAAATAGCTTTCATTCTGTGATTCTTCTGAAAATTATTTGTTAGACACTTGGTGATTACGTGTTGCTTGAAATTCTTTTGAATTGGATTGTGCAAAAAATTTGTCATTCAATCAACGACTACAAATCTTTACTAGAATACGGGTCATTGATTGAGGGGGAGATTGAATTCAAATTTTATATCATCAAACGGGTTTCTTGATTAATTCATGATTCTTAGAAAAGGTTTTGCAGTTAATGGGGTATTAGTTGAAGAGGAAATTGCTTAATTATATCAAATGACCAAGTGTGTTAGTTGCTAGAAAGTTTAGGACATTATGTGCAATTTGCTTATAGTTTCCTAACTTCATATAACTAGAAGGTTCATTTGTATCACTTTGGAATCCTCGTTTAATCCCCAAGTACTTTAAGACTCAAAACCTAAAAGAAGTTAGAAAACTAGTTGTGTTTGATGTTTTTGAATGCTCCACTGACATTTGTATGATCTAAGTGAATGAGTCTCAAATGTTGCTTGTCTCTGCTGCTTAATTGTTGTTGATATTGTGCATATGTTCTCAGGAATCACTTAGGTATATTGCTATCATATTAGAATCATGTTCCTAAGTTCCTGAGTTGAATATTGATATCTGTGTGAATTGCCATGTGCATGATTGGTATTTGCTTTTCTTGCTAGATAGTGGTTTGACGTAGTTCCTGATTGTGGTTTGATTATAAGATGAACTTGGTATTATAATGTGGCAAGCTGCTGAAGGGTAGCTATTTAGGAATAGTGTATCTGTATGTATGTATATCTGTGTTGATATTCTTATGCAGATTCCATAGCCAAAATGAATGTACCAGTTCCCATTCTAACCATTTGATCAGACGTTCAAACTCTATTGATTGGCTCGGAATTCACCACGACAACAACATCGGCAGCAACAACAACAACAACACCATCATCACCACCACCACCTTCAGTGAAACAAAGAAATATTTGTTACGATCTCGCCAAGTGGGGATCTACAATACTTGGACGTTCTTGTTGGTGGATGGATAATCGATGTTGACCAATGACTCCTTCAGAGAAGCGGATGATCACATCATCTGTGCAAAAAGGTCAATATCATTCGTGTCATTAACAATCACTTTGTGCAAAATTAGAAGCAGTGAATCTCCCTCTTAGATTAAGGGGGAGCATAGTATGTTCCATTATCAAAAAACATTAAATCAGACACATTTTCTCTCACATTTTTTTAACTTATTTAAATCAATTGGGATCACAAATCTCAAATGGTTTGAAATTTTTGATCGGGGGAGAGAATGTGATTTAAATATGAAATCTGATAAAATGTGATGATTTGAACATAAATGCAAGCTCTCCCATATGTGTTAAACCATTTTATATATCAATGCACATATTGAGGGGGAGCAAAAATGTTTTGGATGTGAAAGAAAGCTCTCCAGTAAGTGCTAAACTCTTTTGTATACCAATGCACTTATTGAGGGGGAGCAAAGGATTTGGCATGCATCTTATGTGAGCAAGGCTCAGACTTCACCAATGAATTGACGATAGCTAAAGTCAGTAGTCGAAAGGATATGTCCTGGACGGGTAATAATTTCAAGCCAGTTTATCTGGTGATGTAAGCGTGTCTCGCAAAGGACGTGTCTGAGTAGAATGTACCGATTTCGAGCGATTTTCCTTGAATGTGATCTGGACGGGTAATAATTTCAAGCTAGTTCACTAGTGATGTAAGCGTGTCTCGCGATGATCATGTTCTTGGAAAATCAATCAATTCAAAAAGTGCGAGCTCTACCTAACATGTGCAAATTTATAAAACAATCAACCGAGCACATGTTGAGGGGGAGCATTTGAAAAATATAAAACTCTCAAGTGTTTGCAAAAATGTGTTTCAGAATCATGAACACTTTGAGAGATTTTTCAAAGATTTGGTTTGGCTATCGTGGAAGTACACCAAAGACCGACCATTTTATTTAATGCATGGAGTTATAAGGATGGTAAGGTTAGGTTCAAGTTCCCACGATCCCGCCAGAGCCGGAAGGATCTACCCAGGGACAATCCACTAGATAGTGTAGAAGTCCTTAGGTATGATTAAAAAAGGAGAAATGTGAATTAGGGAAGAGTGCCGACTGAGATGGAGCTAGTACTGGAACAAACCCAACAAGGTTCTAGTAATGAAGTCTCGGTAAGCACTGAAGGGGTTGAAGAATGAAAAAGAATTGTAAAGATAAAGGGTGAAAAGAAAGAAGCCCTCCTTACAACTTAGGCAAAAACCGGGTCAATACATATGCTGTCAGAATCACTTAGTTGAGTGCTGGCATTGAAGACAAAGTATCATGGACCCAGTGATACGCTGCACAACCCTTCCTAGCCACTCAAGGTCCCTCAAAGGACTCTTGTTTCAATTGTCACGGAGTTTAATACATTTCTATCGTCTCTCTCATTCCGAGTTAGATGATATTGAAAAGGTGGCAGTCCTCTCCAGCCTCCGCTCACCAAATCAAAACGCACAATAGAGTCTAGAGCCACGAGATGCATAATAAGATCTCATAGGGACACGATTTATTTCTACACTGGTTGTTCAACATCAAGGACACCAGTTGTAAACTCATGAGTCCTACGCAGATCTTAGCAATCTGCCAGAACATTTATGAGAGAATTTACTAATGTAATTCTCAATGATTGAATGGAAATTCCTGCCAGGGTCAACATCAAGCAGCCCTGAAAGCAGGTCACTTCGGTAATTCCCTGTGGATTACGCTTAGTGATCGCGGCGGTTTCAAACGGTCTACAGTCGTGGAGTGATCTCCAGCGACTCACCTAATCGTTGATATACTACGGTACGATCTTAAAAAGCCCTCTGTGGGTTTTCGATTAGGAACGGTCTTGGCAACTGATGAAGCGAAAAGTGTACCGCTTTTAAGGGGTCATTTAAGCCCGAAATCGTATTTATTTGATCAAATATTGCCCTAAATCGTTCCTTTTGTCATTTTAGGTACTTTTGAGGAGAAATCTGGAAAAGGAGGCATTTTGGACGTTTTTGGAGCATAAAAGTGAAGAAAACGACAAAGTCTTAAAATTATGCTGGAAGTTACCTTTGACGGCGTCAGGATTATCCCCAGACGGCGTCATGGCTTGGCAAAAGTGGTGGATGTGAAATTTACTCATGATAAGCCAGAGAAATTTGCATGGGAATTCTGACGGCGTCACCCTTTAATATGATCAAGGTCGTCACGGTATAAGTTAAAGCGGGACGGCGTCACGCCTAATTCTGACGGCGTCAAGCCTTGATAAGCCAGAACGGATTTTGGAGAGCTAAAGAGGGACGGCGTCATGAAGGCCATCCGGGAACCCTAAAAGCGGCGAGGTGACGGCGTCACACTCCATAACGTGACGCCGTCAGATCTGAAAGTCTATATATAGTTTTGCAATTTTTTGTCATTAGTGTGGAACTTGTGTGGAACTTTGTGTGTAAGAACCCTAAGACGATTTTAGCAGCTTTTTCAAGGCTTTTTGCCTTGAGATCTTCCATGTTACATTGAAGATAAGTTATCAATTAATCATTCAATATGTCTATGTGTTGTTTGATTCTATCTTGTTCTTGTCTTTTGTTTAACATGCTAGGCTAGGTTTTCTTTGTGTTTGCTTAGATCTAATGAAACCTAGCTATTGATTATTGGTTATTAGTGTGTTATTAGCTGTATTGGATGATTGTTCATCTATGTTAGGCTTAAGAAAACTGGCTAACTTCCTATTCGGTAACTTGCTTGAACGTCTTAAGAAACATGAACCAATGCGTACTAAGGTTTTTATGGTTGTATTTAATGCACAAGCGAATTCTAGTGATCCCATGTTAGGAGCTTCCTAGCCGGCTCGACATAGGAGTGAAGTAGGAGCTTGTAGAGTTGGGGAAGTACGTACGCCACCCCACGATTGGTATTAAGGAATACACCCGTCATCCACGCGATTAATACACACTAATCAACCGGTAAAAGATAGTTAGGGAGTAAGGAAATCTAAGTAAACACATTTCTCTCCACATAAGTTTTACCACCTTTTCATTTTCTGTTATTTTATTTTATTTGCATTTGTAGTTATTTGGGTTAGTTGACTAGCAACTAATTCCCCCACTCCTTCAAAACCCGAGATTTTACTTGCTTTCATAAAAATATAAAAACATAAAAAATAATCTTCTCTCACCCCTAGACCTATTAGAGTAGTCTTTCAATCCTAACGACACTATTCCCTGTGGAGAACGATCAATCCCCCGTACTTACCACTACACTATACTACATCGGTCAGGTACACTGCCTGGTGGGGTTGTAAGCCTCTTGAGATCCCTCGAGAGGTAAAACCTGTTGTAAGGTTGCAAAACCACGCGTCAGTGAGAATTAGATAGAGTTTTCACACTATGCTGTTAACAATCTCAAAGTCCGAACCTATAAGTACCGGACGTTTTATTGCTAACTGTCGTTTGCAGGAACATCTGGCGGTTGAAGCTGATTGCTGTTGCAGCTGTTTGCGGTTGTAGCTGATTGAGGTTGCAGCTGAATGCGGTTGTAGCTGATTGAAGAAAAGATGCCAATCCTCTACCACATGCTCACACTACATCATCATTGTAACTCAACAAAGTCATGATCAACCTAAAAGACCTTTAACACGGCTTCTGCAAACTCTGATGCTAAAGATCATGACACCAAATAGTGTGAGCATGTCGGCTCAATGATTTACACATCACGTTGAGACATACTACTGAAAGATGGCTTGAAGATACATGTTGGATGATATTTTCGAAGAATACTCAAAATCATACAAGACAAAGGAAAGGTCATCAAAAGTTCACTGCTGAAAGCACAATGATCAAAGACGTTGAAGAATCAAAGACTACGAGCTATGAAGACAACTTCAGAAGTCAAAATGCTAGAATTCAAGTTATTATTTCCGGGGTGACCTCCCTTAGGGGGAGATTGTTAGGAATATAAATATTCTTATGAAGGTTCGGTCACCCCGAGTATCTATTTAGCATTTACATAGCTCGTAGGCTTATTTATATTAGCTTAGTAATATTCATATTAGTATTAATAGTATTAGTCGTAGTTATATTTGTGGAGTGGGTTGGGGCTTTCCCCACTGTCAGCTCACTACACAACCCACTAGGGGCATAATATTAGTAAGTATAAATACCCCTTCCCACACTTGGGAAGGGTTGGAACTCTTGTAACCTTTCACACACTAATCTAGTATTTCCAGGTTTTCTCTCAACAAGGTTCCCTCTCTCTCTCTCTCTAAACTTCTCTCTAAACTCAACCATGGATCTAATCTTCCATGAACCAAGACCACCTGAATCATCCACACAATCAAGATGGTTATATCCTACACATTAGACCGCAATTTGCCGCATTTGTGTAATGCTAGCAACAGTCGCAATTGTAGCAATACGGAATTTAGGTTATTTTGGAAAAATTAAACCATTTAGAAGAAGCTAAAATATTTTAATGGACTTTGAAAAATAGAAGTTGTTTGAAGACGTCCAAAACAAACACAATAACGACATCCAACTTACCCTTCATCCAAATTACCCTTTGGTTCATGATTATGCACCATTAACATGATTTTAAGTCACGCAATCAATCTTCTTATTCCAGCTTCACGTTGTGCAAGAGTTCATATTGTTCTTTGATCATATGTAATCATATATATCAAATAATTGCGCTAGAAATCATATGAGGTTCAAATTTGACTAAAGTTTTCAATTTTGACTTTTGCTATTGATTTAGTTATGAATGAGTTAAGATTGTTAGCCACTGGTATAACTTATAAGTATACATTTAATACATCATAACATCATGTCATGATGTATATGTATAAATGGAGTCTAATCGTTCACGTTCAACTGCATTGACCATTAACAATAACAAGGATCCAAGCGAAAATTATAGAATTCAATATCTAAAAATTAAAAATAAATTTACATGTTCATCTTGTTCGAAAGTAACTAAAGGATGAGGGTCTCGTTAAAAACAAGATTTAGTTAGAGTGTAATGTTGTCTCTAAGTATTTTGTGTCATGACGTAGTGATTTATGTGTTTTACAAATAGATTATTTGTCTATTTTTTATATCTTAGTGATTTATTTGTAAATTTATTGCATTTACTTGGTACTTTTAGGGCTGTTCAAAAAGCTCGCGGCTCGTGGCTTGCTCAAAAAAAGCTCAAAAAAAGCTCGCTCGAAATCGGCTCGTTTATAAACGAGTCGAGTCGAGCCGGCTCGGTTTGTAAACGAGCTGAGCCCGAGCCAACGTCGGCTTGGCTCGTGGCTCGCTCGTTAGCTCGCTCGTTTGGCTCGTATATAATATTATATATATATATATATATATATATATATATATATATATATATATTATATATATGAAAACTTTAGTTATATATAATATAATATATACAACTAGATGAAAGAGTAATTCAAGTTTTTGGAAATGCTATTTTGTTAACTTCTAGATGAAAGAAACTCAAGTCTGTTATTTTGTTAATTACTTTGATGGCCATATTGCAGAACTGCAGAACTAATTTTTATTAGAATTGAATTAGTATTTGACATTTTGACCTGGATTAAAATCGTGTAGCTTATTTTTTGTTTTTTTATGTTAAAGTATATCCCATTCAATGTAAACGAGCGGGCTCGACGAGCCACAAGCTGGCTCGAGTATTTGACGAGCTGAGCCCGAGCTCAACTTTTCGGCTCGTATAAATAAACGAGCCGAGCCGGCTCGGCTCGATTTTTAAACGAGCCGAGCCCAAGCCTACCCTGGCTCGGCTCAGCTCGGCTCGTTTACAGCCCTAGGTACTTTGTTAATATACTACGTATAAATAATTTTTGTATTTTTTTGAATACAAAATGCATCGTGTCTAAAATGCGCTCGCATTTGCAACAGGCATCACGCATCGGCCTCTGGGACCTTTAACGCATTAGATCGCAAAACGCAATTTTAAACCAAGGTTTCAACATTTCCTTTTTAATTTTTTTTTCACATTTCACTTTCTTTACTTTTCACTTTCCACTTTGACTATTTTTGTTTTATAGATAGTATAGATATTATTAGTTTTTGAAAGGCCCTTATGTTTGAGCATTTTTTCGTCATCGTAGTATTATCATCTTTAACATTTTTTATTCAGTAAAAAATAATAATAACAACGTAATCCTCTTTAAATGTATTAGCACTATTAAAGGAAAAGTCAATAAAATATAAAAAAACATAATGAAAAAAAAAAGAGTAAAAAAGTAAAAGTTAAAAAAAGAGTTAAAAATCATTAAGAGGTAGTAAGACACCCAGATAATTAGAAGTTTCTTACAGGATGATTGCTTCAAACCCTAATGTCTCTCCGATCTATTACCTTCCATTTATCATAATCTTGCTAAGGCCATGTTATTCGAGTAGTATCACTTTGTGATCGATCTCATAATGAAGTTTCTTACAGGATGATTGCTTTGGAACCATAGGGCTTGGTTTGAATTTTTTAAGGGTTTTGTTTTTCCACATTGAATCGTTTTTCCTTTCTGTTTTCTTTATCATGGGTGTCAGTAATCGATCTTCCTACAACACTAAGGATGATCAAACTCAAAAGATTTCCAAATCTGTTTAAGTAACAAATTTTCCTGATCACTTTGCGGCTCGTGATTTATGGAATGTCTGTTTGGCATATGGTAATGTAATCTATGTTTATATTTCATTCAAGAAGTATAAAACAGGTAAAAAAAATCGCTTTTGTTCGTTTCATTAGGGTGGACAATTTGGATCGATTGATTGGGAATTTATGTACAATTTGGACTGGACGATTTCATCTTCATGCCAATACTGTTAGGTTTCAGAGGTAACCCAATAATAATATACCCCCATCCAATAATTCTCAGCCCAGAAAAAACGTTTATGTGGGAGCTGTTCAAAACTTGTTTGCAGTTGTTTTAAAAAGTGAAACAGTTAACCCTAATATCGCTACTGAGTCATCTCCTGCCATTGTCCTCAATGATTCATGTATTTTGGAACGTGGTTTTTCGTGTACTTTAATGAGTAAAATCAAAGATGTAAATGCACTTTCCAACCTCTGCATCATACTAGCTAATAAGGGCTTTGAGAAGGTTAAGCTTTCTTATTTAGGTGGTCAGTGGGTTCTACTTGACATGGATTCCGTTAACTCTAAATTAAATATTACCAACTATGTTGGTGTTGGTTCATGGTTTGAGGAGTTAAAACCGGCTTGTGTGTGAGGATCGACTTGTGTGGGTTTCTATTGAAGGTTTTCCAGTTAAAACTCTTACTCGAAATACGTTTGCTAAAATTTTATCGTCTTGGGGTGAACTTGTTGATATGGATAAATCCGAAAACTACTCTTTGTCATGCATAAGAGTGTGTGTGAAAACTAAACCTCGTGTGATTATTAATGATAGGTTTAAAATCATTATTAAAGGGCAACTTCACTGGATTCATGTCAAGGAGCTTGAAGCATGGATGCCAAAATTCACTACTAAGAAGGAGGATAACACATCTTGAGATGATGAATATGAGGGTGATTATGATGATACTAAAAAGGGAAACATTGGGAATGATCTCAGGTTTGACAAAGAAAACGAGTATGACCATGTTTCTGAAACCAGTTTTATTCAAGAAAATGATGTTGAGTATTAGAAAAATCCCATTTCGAGTGGAATACCTATCAACTCAGAAGATCCCTTCGGGATCTATAAAATATTAAAGAGGAATAAGGATACCTCGGGGGTAGAGGATCCACAATATCCTCCAGGCTTCACTCTGGTTGTTGAGGAAAATGTTGTGGGCAACAATTCTGGGAAGACTTCTCAGCCGAATACTACTATGTCTGGCAAAAATGAAAAGGCTTCATCTGATAAAGGCAAGTGTAAAACCCCGAAATTTATATAATCCAAAAAGACTAAAATGCCCTCGAATTTGAACTTTAAGAATTTATAAAATTATTGGTAACATTATATGTAACTTAACATAAGTCACCTTAAAAAAAAAAAAAAAAAAAAAAAAAAAAAACATTACAATATAGTGTTGTACCAAAAAAGAGAGGAAAGGAAGCTATATGTGCCCCCCCCCCCCCTGACCAAAATTGAGACCAAGTTCATGATAGGCAATTAAGGTAATTAGTCATAATGGAAATTGATATTTTCCTTAGCAACCAAATCACAAATATTCGGTCCATACTTATCCCTTAATCAAGAATTTCGGTCCCTTCTTATTCAATATTACCGATCCATCAAACAAACCCTAAACATCCCTCAAAATATTCGGTTCTTCTCTCCTCCATCCCAATTCCATTCGGCATCCAAGCAAAACCAAGAGGATTGTGTGCTTTTGATCTTGTCCCCATCACAAGGTAAACATGTTCATCTTTGATTCATTCGTGTTTATGAAACATAAAACCCTAATCGACCCCCTTTTTGCCCTTGTCTTACTGCTGCTGTATGAATCAAGGAAGAAGAAGGAATCCATTCGTGTGTTAACTTTGTTGTGTTCGTGTTCTTCGTGGTCTACGAGGGTATTGTATCATCTTTGCTCAATCCTTGTCATGTTCTTATTCTTGTTATGTCAAAATATATGTAAAGGACTTACATGAAATCATAAGAACTATACATAAAATGATAAGTAGTGAAAACCCTAAAAATCTGTTATGCATAAATCGGACCAGGAGTATATGTGATGAGATTATTCGATTTGATTAAGTTAAGACCTGTTATAATTGACCTAAATGTGTTATGGACTAACCTATAATCATTGTGTGTCATGAATTAAAGAATTAAAATGATAAAACCCTAAGTATATGCATGAATCTGTGAAACTGCTACTGATCCAGGAAAAGATCCAACTTAAATCGAATTTAACTAAATGATGTGAACGTGTTTTTGGGTGTTTTCAGAGTCTAAAACTAAGTTCAATGAAATAGCTACCTGGGAAAATTAAGTTTGTAATTTTTAGAGGCCTGGAAGGTTACTTTTTGATTTTTATAAAATTAAGTGTCAAATCGAATTCGTATGTCTGGAAAACCAGTCTGGGTTTTTGAATTTTAATTTACAAACCGTGTCGAATTAGAAGGTTTCCTTTGAATTGAGTAATATTTGAGATGTCTACTAGTTACTGGAATTTTTGTAGAATTTTATAAATTTTATTGATGGGGTAAATAATTAATTTCTTTTCGGGTGTTTCATCAGATACGATTCTGGGACATGTTAGGGAAATGGAATTTTCATTCATACCTATACTAGTTAATAAAATCTTGAAAAATTAGGTAAAATACTAGGGACATTTAGGTATCTCTGTGAATTTTTGTTGATTTTATTTCGAAGTTCTACTATGATTTATGAATTATTTGAAACAGGTCCAGATCATACCTAAAACCTGATAAAGTGTAATATGACATTTAAAAGGTGTTAATTGTTTATGTTCTAATACTAAAGGGTCTAAATTGTTATTTTGCTAATACTAAAGGACTTAACTTGTAAGAACCTGTAACTTTACACTTTATACCCTAAATTGATGATAATTGCATAATGGTCCTTAAACTTATCATAATTACTTAATAAACCCTCAAATTTGTAAAACTACTATAATGACCTTAATTGTATGAAAATAACCTTATAAACCTTAAACTACTAAAATGGTCATCATTAAATACTTTAAGTTGATTAAACGGGAATGTTAATGACAAGAGTTACTAAATATGGAGAATCACTTAAAATGAGTAAACTTACTTAAAGTGGAAACTTGCTAAATCTGGAAAGCTACTTAAAATGGAAGGATAACTAAAAATAGTAATTCTGTCTTCTACTCCTTTAGGTTCGAAGAGGGAGTGATTTGATCCCTGTCAGTTTTGCTACTCTTGTGTTCTTGCATTCGTAATAAGGTACAGATATTATGCCCTTCTTGTAAGGTGCCTTCGTTCTCTTGAACTCTGATTTTGATTCGTTTAGGATTCCCCAAGCCATTGCTATGTTCCCTTGTATTGTGAACCTTGACTTGAACTTTGCTTTGAACTCTTGTCTTGATCATTTGTTTCGAACCCTGCCTTGGACCCTGTTATGTTTCCTTGATACTTGACATGACCTGTTCATAACCTGGTAACCTGAATATTTAGGACCCTGGGATACTTAAAGGTTCATAGGATTTTATAACTACTTTTCTAAATTACATATGAAGAGGTTTTGAGAATTGCTTTTAAAGACTTTCATTATGAAAACTGATTTAAAGACCACTTTATTTTAAAACCATTTTAAAAGGATTACTTTTAATAAATTGACATGAACCTTCTAGTATTTGACTTTTCTGATATTGACCTCCTGATAGTGAACCCCTGCATTGATCTCCTGTCTTGAACCCTGATATGAAATCTGATATGAAACTTGATATAAAACCTGACACTTGATACCTGACACTTGATACCTGATACTTGACACCTGAGACTTGATACTTGACCTTGACCTACAGTTTGAGACTACGAGCCACCCACTAGGCATGAGGGTTTCATGTCCATGTCATTGATGCACCGGTGGCATGACTCTAGGGCAGGAGAGTGATGACCTGTCCCGTCCCTGACCTGTTACTGATTTACTTGTTACGTAGAGGAAGACCCTGTGGCCTACTGGGGGCGTATGGATGCATCCTAGACCTGACCTGATTTGTTTGTATTACTTGTATTATCTGGTGACTGACGAGTGTGTGCGATACACGTCTTTCACAATCCTGGGAGCCCGCGACTCCAACCCCTGGAGGTATCCCCTCACCCTGTACCTGGTATGCTGAGGTCACCCCTCCATACACCCTGATATGTGATTTGATATGATATGTACTGTTTCTGGGCTCGTGGTGGATTACTGTTTATGTTACCCTATGACTTGATACTGGACTTGACCTGTTTCGACTTGGGCTGGTGGTGGGTTATGGTTTCCTTTACACTGAGCCATTGTAACCATTTCTTGATAATCTTTTCCATTGTCCTGTCTACTCTTGTTACACCTTATGCCACTTCATTATTTCACCATCCCTTATTACTGCTTTGTATCGTTATATCTGTTCACTGAGCTTTCGTAGCTCAGCCGCGTTTCTTTTTCCCGCGGCAGGTTTTAGTTTGGAATCTGGGTATGAGCGGAGAGTACCATGGATATAGAAGGCCCGACTAGCTATGGAAGAGTATTAGAAGAACTTATAGTTAGACTTAGAAACTTTTGTATTGTAACCTTGTAGTTTCATATTTCCTTTGTAACCATTGAATTCTATTGTATTATTAATGTCAAATGCTTGTGTTTGTTTTGATTTAAGACCATTATTGTGACATCTTTACCCTTGTCGGGTCGGGGTGTTACAATTTATGGTATCAGAGAGACAGGCTGCGACTTGTAATACATTTACCCTTGACCTGTGAAGTTTGGACCATTAGGTTTCCACTGTAGGCGCTCATAAGATAACCTGTAAGAATTTGCCTTAGGATTTCCCTATAGGAACTTAAGTTCTGACCAGTGAGGAATGGGTAGATTATAAGCCTTTTGTTTAAGTATCATTGCTTCCGCATCACTCTGATTCGTGCTTTGCTTTTGGTTAAAGCCTCTTGAGATCCCTCTTGGAAATTGAAAGCTTATGCCTTGCACCACCTAAGTTTTGAAACCTAAATAAATCTTGGAAGCATTAAGAATTTCATAGAAATTCCTGACACCATTTGATCCTTACCTTCAGATGCCGACTCTGACCTCTGATCCTTTTGTTAATCATCTTGATGCCTCTTCGGACATTCTAAGAATCACCATGGCGATGACGTATTTGATATATTTTGTTATTCATCTCTTACTTTTGATAAGTATCTATGAATCTTCCGACACTATTTGATTTCGTTTTACCATCTCTGTCCCTATGAGAAGTCTTGTGGTGTTTAACCACGAGTATAAGAATTGTTTCCCTCTTGACTATGACATTTGGTTTTGTTGACCCTGAGACTGTAGACGTACTAGGTGGATTAAGATAGGTTGTTTTACTCAACTCGAGATAAAGTATGATCATCATGAAGGCATAGTTATGTGGTGCTAGTATTATGACGCCTGATCAACGTGATAATACTTACACCATACACGTGCACTCATTGTGGCCATAGGATATCTTGGGGAGTACCTAAGAAGTTTAGAATTTGATCTCCGTTGGATTATCCGTGATTAGTGAGATTTTAGGTTCATTCTACCTATGCGTATACTCTGCCTTTATTCATTAGATATCTCAATGAGTTTGGACTCTCCTTTTGCATTCTGTTGACCTCAGTTATAAATCTTGAACTCTTTGTAGAGCTCTCCACTGTTGATACAGTCAATTTGATTTGAAATCTTGTTCATATCCCATAAGAGCTTTCCGGAAGATTCACCTACCCTCCATTTTGTTGCATGGTCTTTGGATCGGAATCAACCTAATTTGTCTTCTTCTGAGGAAGTTGAAACCCACCTTGTTTTGATTGAGTCATGAGAAACTTTTGGTCTGAAGATTTTTTTTTTGGAAGAACCTTCCCTGGCGTGAGAATGTTTGTAACGATCTTTTGCGATTTGCTACAACTCCGTCTAACCTTGCGACTTCAATTTTCGAGGACGAAAATTCCTTTTTAAGAGGGGAAGAGTTGTAAAACCCCGAAATTTATATAATTCGAAAAGACTAAAATGCCCTCGAATTTGAACTTTAAGAATTTATAAAATTATTGGTAACATTATATGTAACTTAACATAAGTCTACTTATTAAAAAAAAAAAAAAAAAAAAAAAAAAAAAAAAAAAAAAAACATTACAATATAGTGTTGTACAAAAAAAGAGAGGAAAGGAAGCTATATGTGCCGCCCCCCTGACCAAAATTGAGACCAAGTTCATGATAGGCAATTAAGGTAATTAGTCATAATGGAAATTGATATTTTCCTTAGCAACCAAATCACAAATATTCGGTCCATACTTATCCCTTAATCAAGAATTTCGGTCCCTTCTTATTCAATATTACCGATCCATCAAACAAACCCTAAACATCCCTCAAAATATTCGGTTCTTCTCTCCTCCATCCCAATTCCATTCGGCATCCAAGCAAAACCAAGAGGATTGTGTGCTTTTGATCTTGTCCCCATCACAAGGTAAACATGTTCATCTTTGATTCATTCGTGTTTATGAAACATAAAACCCTAATCGACCCCCTTTTTGCCCTTGTCTTACTGCTGCTGTACGAATCAAGGAAGAAGAAGGAATCCATTCGTGTGTTAACTTTGTTGTGTTCGTGTTCTTCGTGGTCTACGAGGGTATTGTATCATCTTTGCTCAATCCTTGTCATGTTCTTATTCTTGTTATGTCAAAATATATGTAAAGGACTTACATGAAATCATAAGAACTATACATAAAATGATAAGTAGTGAAAACCCTAAAAATCTGTTATGCATAAATCGGACCAGGAGTATATGTGATGAGATTATTCGATTTGATTAAGTTAAGACCTGTTATAATTGACCTAAATGTGTTATGGACTAACCTATAATCGTTGTGTGTCATGAATTAAAGAATTAGAATGATAAAACCCTAAGTATATGCATGAATCTGTGAAACTGCTACTGATCCAGGAAAAGATCCAACTTAAATCGAATGTAACTAAATGATGTGAACGTGTTTTTGGGTGTTTTCAGAGTCTAAAACTAAGTTCAATGAAATAGCTACCTGGGAAAATTAAGTTTGTAATTTTTAGAGGCCTGGAAGGTTACTTTTTGATTTTTATAAAATTAAGTGTCAAATCGAATTCGTATGTCTGGAAAACCAGTCTGGATTTTTGAATTTTAATTTACAAACCGTGTTGAATTAGAAGGTTTCCTTTGAATTGAGTAATATTTGAGATGTCTACTAGTTACTGGAATTTTTGTAGAATTTTATAAATTTTATTGATTGGGTAAATAATTAATTTCTTTTCGGGTGTTTCATCAGATACGATTCTGGGACATGTTAGGGAAATGGAATTTTCATTCGTACCTATACTAGTTAATAAAATCTTGAAAAATTAGGTAAAATACTAGGGACATTTAGGTATCTCTGTGAATTTTTGTTGATTTTATTTCGAAGTCCTACTATGATTTATGAATTATTTGAAACAGGTCCAGATCATACCTAAAACCTGATAAAGTGTAATATGACATTTAAAAGGTGTTAATTGTTTATGTTCTAATACTAAAGGGTCTAAATTGTTATTTTGCTAATACTAAAGGACTTAACTTGTAAGAACCTGTAACTTTACACTTTATACCCTAAATTGATGATAATTGCATAATGGTCCTTAAACTTATCATAATTACTTAATAAACCCTCAAATTTGTAAAACTACTATAATGACCTTAATTGTATGAAAATAACCTTATAAACCTTAAACTACTAAAATGGTCATCATTAAATACTTTAAGTTGATTAAACGGGAATGTTAATGACAAGAGTTACTAAATATGGAGAATCACTTAAAATGAGTAAACTTACTTAAAGTGGAAACTTGCTAAATCTGGAAAGCTACTTAAAATGGAAGGATAACTAAAAATAGTAATTCTGTCTTCTACTCCTTTAGGTTCTAAGAGAGAGTGATTTGATCCCTGTCAGTTTTGCTACTCTTGTGTTCTTGCATTCGTAATAAGGTACAGATATTATGCCCTTCTTGTAAGGTGCCTTCGTTCTCTTGAACTCTGATTTTGATTCGTTTAGGATTCCCCAAGCCATTGCTATGTTCCCTTGTATTGTGAACCTTGACTTGAACTTTGCTTTGAACTCTTGTCTTGATCATTTGTTTCGAACCCTGCCTTGGACCCTGTTATGTTTCCTTGATACTTGACATGACCTGTTCATAACCTGGTAACCTGAATATTTAGGACCCTGGGATACTTAAAGGTTCATAGGATTTTATAACTACTTTTCTAAATTACATATGAAGAGGTTTTGAGAATTGCTTTTAAAGACTTTCATTATGAAAACTGATTTAAAGACCACTTTATTTTAAAACCATTTTAAAAGGATTACTTTTAATAAATTGACATGAACGTTCTAGTATTTGACTTTTCTGATATTGACCTCCTGATAGTGAACCCTGCATTGATCTCCTGTCTTGAACCCTGATATGAAACTTGATATAAAACCTGACACTTGATACCTGATACTTGACACCTGAGACTTGATACTTGACCTTGACCTACAGTTTGAGACTACGAGCCACCCACTAGGCATGAGGGTTTCATGTCCATGTCATTGATGCACCGGTGGCATGACTCTAGGGCAGGAGAGTGATGACCTGTCCCGTCCCTGACCTGTTACTGATTTACTTGTTACGTAGAGGAAGACCCTGTGGCCTACTGGGGGCGTATGGATGCATCCTAGACCTGACCTGATTTGTTTGTATTACTTGTATTATCTGGTGACTGACGAGTGTGTACGATACACGTCTTTCATAATCCTGGGAGCCCGCGACTCCAACCCCTGGAGGTATCCCCTCACCCTGTACCTGGTATGCTGAGGTCACCCCTCCATACACCCTGATATGTGATTTGATATGATATGTACTGTTTCTGGGCTCGTGGTGGATTGCTGTTTATGTTACCCTATGACTTGATACTGGACTTGACCTGTTTCGACTTGGGCTGGTGGTGGGTTATGGTTTCCTTTACACTGAGCCATTGTAACCATTTCTTGATAATCTTTTCCATTGTCCTGTCTACTCTTGTTACACCTTATGCCACTTCATTATTTCACCATCCCTTATTACTGCTTTGTATCGTTATATCTGTTCACTGAGCTTTCGTAGCTCAGCCGCGTTTCTTTTTCCCGCGGCAGGTTTTAGTTTGGAATCTGGGTTTGAGCGGAGAGTACCATGGATATAGAAGGCCCGACTAGCTATGGAAGAGTATTAGAAGAACTTATAGTTAGACTTAGAAACTTTTGTATTGTAACCTTGTAGTTTCATATTTCCTTTGTAACCATTGAATTCTATTGTATTATTAATGTCAAATGCTTGTGTTTGTTCTGATATGAGACCATTATTGTGACATCTTTACCCTTGTCGGGTCGGGGTGTTACAGCAAGGGTAATCATGGACCAAAGTTTCAAGCAAGTGGCTCAATATTGGAAGTAATGGACGAATTGATAAAGGTGGTGCAAACTATGGGCTATAATATGGACGGATGTATGAAGAACATAGAAACCATTATTGGTTCTCAAGGAGAGAGCAAGGTTTTTAGATGAATTTCTTGTCTTTAAATATTCAAAGTCTTGATAACAAGGCTAAAAAAGGGTGGATTCAAGAGTTAAATACAAAACATAGAGTCAATTTTGTACCTTTACAGGAAACTAAGATGGATAGAATAGATCTTTTTTCTATCAAGGCGTTGTGGGGAAATTTCTTTTTTGATTATACTTTTAGTCCCTCTATTGGTTACTCTGGGGGGTATTCTATGCGTTTGGGATCCTAGCTTATTTGTTAAAGATAATTCTACGGTTTCCGATTCCTTTTTGGCGATCTCATGTACTTAGATTCCTTCGTCTACCAAACTTCTTATTATATCTGTCTATGCTCCACAGGATCTTACTGAAAGAAGGATGTTATGGGACTTTATGCGTCATTTGATAGACTATTGGGATGGTGAGTGTGTTCTTTTAGGTGATTTTAATGAAGTTTGATATGAAAATGAAAGACATGGTTCTCTGTTTAATTCTTATGGCGCCAATTCTTTTAATAATTTCATCACTATAGCTGGTTTAATTGATCTTCCTTTAGAAGGTTACTCATTTACTTGGTCACATAAATCAGCTTCCAAGATGAGTAAACTGGATAGATTTCTTATTTTTGAAGGTTTATTGGCTTTATTTCCTTCCATATCAGCCTTATGTCTTGATAAACATTTATCAGATCATCGCCCTATTCTTCTTCGTGAATTGAATGTTGATTATGGCCCTACGCCATTTCGTTTTTTTCATTCTTGGTCTTCCAAGAAAGGGTTTGATAAGATGGTGGAAGAATCGTGGAAGACTTCTGATTGTATGGAATCGAATAGTATTATAAAGTTGAAGAAAAAATTGCAATCTCTTAAGTCTTCGATTAAACATTGGCGCTGAAGATAAACAAAAGTTGAATGTGACTAAACGAACTATTCAGAATCGTCTTATTGTGTTGGATAAGACATTAGATCAAGGAAGGTGTATCAAAGAGCTGATACAAGAAAGATCTAACTTGTTAAAGTAGTTGCAGGATTTTAACTATGCTACTTCGTTAGATATGGCCCAAAAGGCCAAAATTCGGTGGGCTATAGAGGGAGATGAAAACTCCAAGTTTTTTCATTGAATCATTAACAAGAAACGCTCTCAGTTGGCTATTCGTGGGGTTTTAGTAGATTGCGATTGGATTGTCGACCCTTCTATGGTGAAAAATGAGTTTCTTAAGCATTTTGTTAATCGCTTTGCTGCCTCGGTTAGTAATAGTATTACCTTTCATTCTCAATTTCCTAATCGCGTGTCTTCTGATCAAAATGAAGATCTTGAAAGAAATGTTTCCTATGATGAGATCAAAAGAGCGGTTTAGGATTGTGGAATAAACAAATCTCCTAGCCCAGATGGTTTTACCTTCGAATTCAATCGCAAGTACTGGAATCTCATCGATCAGGACGTTGTGGCTGCAGTTACTTGATGCTTTTCTACAGGTGGTTTTGCAACCTTACAACAGGTTTTACCTCTCGAGGGATCTCAAGAGGCTTACAACCCCACCAGGCAGTGTACCTGACCGATGTAGTATAGTGTAGTGGTAAGTACGGGGGATTGATCGTTCTCCACAGGGAATAGTGTTCGTTAGGTATGAAAGACTACTCTAATAGGTCTAAGGGTTGAGGAAGATTCTTTTTTGTGTTTTTATATTTTTATGAAAGCAAGTAAAATCTCGGGTTTGAAGGAGTGGGCGGAATTAGTTGCTAGTCAACTAACCCAAATTACTACGAATGCAAATAAAATAAATAACTGAAAATAAAAAGTTGGTGGAAACTTATGTGTAGAGAAATGTGTTCACTTAGATTTCCTTACTCCCTAACTATCTTTTACCGGTTGATTAGTGTGTATTAGTTGCGTGGATGACGGGTGTATTCCTTAATACCAATCGTGGGGTGGCGTACGTACTTCCCCAACTCTACAAGCTCCTACTTCACTCCTATGTCGAGCCGGCTAGGAAGCTCCTAACATGGGATCACTAGAATTCGCTTGTGCATTAAATACAACCATAAAAACCTTTAGTACGCATTTGGTTCATGTTTCTTAAGACGTTCAAGCAAGTTACCGAATAGGAAGTTAGCCAGTTTTCTTAAGCCTAACATAGATAAACAATCATCCAATACAACTAATAACACACTAATAACCAATAATCAATAGCTAGGTTTCATTAGATCTAAGCAAACACAAGATAAATCTAGCCTAACATATTAAACAAAAGACAAGAACAAGATAAAATCAAACAACACATAGACATATTGAATGATTAATTGATAACTTATCTTTCAATGTAACATGGAAGATCTCAAGGCAGAAAGCCTTGAAAAAGATGCTAAAATCGTCTTAGGGTTTTCTCCCAAAAATTCCACACTAAGTTCCCCCCTAATGACAAAGAATTGCAAAACTATATATAGATTTTTACATCTGACGGCGTCACCTTATGGAGTGTGACGCCGTCACCTTGCCGCTTCTAGGGTTCCCGGATGGCCTTCTTGACGCCGTCCCTCTTTAGCTCTCCAAAATCCGTTCTGGCTTATCAAGGCTTGACGCCGTCAGACCTTGAACGTGACGCCGTCCCTCTTTGAATTAAGCCGTGACGCCCTTGATCAGGTTAAAGCGTGACGCCGTCAGAATTCACATGCAATTTTCACTGGCTTATCATGAGTAAATTTCACATCCACCTTTTCTTGCCAAGCCATGACGCCGTCCAGAGTAAAATCTGACGCCGTCAAAGGTAACTTTTAGCCGATTTTTGAGACTTTGTCGTTTTCTTCACTTTTATGCTCCAAAAACGTCCAAAATGCCTCCTTTTCCAGATTTCTCCTCAAAAGTACCTAAAATGACAAAAGGAACGATTTAGGGCAATATTTGATCAAATAAATACGATTTAGGGCTTAAATGACCCCTTAAAAGCGGTACACTTTTCGCTTCATCAGGACGTTGTGGCTGCAGTTACTTTATTCTTTTCTACAGGTTCTTTTCCTCCCGGATGTAATTCTTAGTTTATTGCTTTGATTCCCAAAACTCAGGAAGCTAAAATGGTTAAAGACTTTCGTCTATAAGCTTGATTGGCAGTGTGTATAAAATTATCACCAAAATTTTATCTAATCGATTGAGCCTCATTATCTCGGAGTTTGTAAATGATTTCCAATCAGCCTTTGTTTCTAATCATCAAATTCTTGGCGGTCCTTTCATTCTTAAGGAGATTTTATCGTGGTGTAAGCATAAGAATACCAAAGCCATGATATTTAAGATTGAATTTGAAAAGGATTTTGATTCGGTGAGATGAAATTACTTGGATGTGGTTCTAAACAACTTTGGATTTGGTCCTAAATGGCGTAGTTAGATTCAAAGGTGCCTCAATTCTGCTATGGGATCTATTCTTGTCAATGGTAGCCAACCTCGGAATTCAAATTCTCTAAAGGATTGAAACAGGGAGACCCTCTATCTCCCTTTCTATTTATTCTGATTATGTAAAGCTTACATCTGTCCTTAAAAAACGTGGTGAATGTAGGGCTTTATAATGGTATCCATATTGATGACTCTCTTAGCTTATCCCACTTGTTCTATGTTGATGATGTTATTTTTGTTAGTAAATGGAATTTATCTAATTTATCAACAATCGTAAACGTTCTTAACTGGTTTTACTTGGCTTCGGGTCTCAAGATCAATCTCCATAAAAATAAGCTCATAGGTATTGGTATTCCTCATGATGTAGTGGTTTCAACAGCTAGGTCTATTCATTGTTCAACTCTCCATGCTCTTTTTAACTATCTTGGGGTAAAAGTATGTGGTATTATGTCGAGAATTAGCTCTTGGGAGGATGTTGTTGCTAAATTATCTTCTAGACTAAATGGAAGCTTAAAACCCACTCGATTGGTGGTCGTCTTTCTCTTATCAAGTCTGTATTGAGCTCTTTACCGTTATATTACATGTCCTCCTTCAAGGTTCCTAAAGGCGTTCTTAGTAAAATGGAATCAATTCGTAGGAATTTTTTCAATGGTGTGGAAAATGCGGATAAGAAGATGTCTTTGATTTAGTGGAAGAAAGTTTTAGCTTCTAAGAAGAATGAAGGTCTTGTTGTCTCTAGCTTTTTTGCTCTTAGGGCTCTACTTTTTAAATGGATTTAGCAGTTTATTGCTAATGGTTCTTCCCTTTGGTCCCATTTTATTATAGCCATCTATGGTTTCTGTGGAGCCCTTGAGCAACCTCTTACTTATTCGAGACGATCTCCATGGCTTGATATTGTTTGTGAATTCAGAAAACTCTCCAACAATGGTATTAATCTTCTTTCTCTTGTCAAAAAGAAAGTGGGGAATGGTGAGGCAACGTCCTTTTGGTATGATGTGTGGCTTGGTGACTCTCCCTTAAAACAAGCGTATCCGTGGCTGTACCTATTGGAATTAGATAAGCATGCTATTGTGGCTTCTAAGTTAAGAGATCCTTCTCTTCCTGTTACTTTTAGAAGGCCTCCTAGTAGTGGCATTGAAGAAGAGTAGCTCTTCCTTCTTGTTTCTAATACCTCATCTGTTATGCATCCTAATATTAGTGATAGATGGATTTGGAGGTTAGATTCTTCAGGAGTTTTTTCGGTTAAATCGGCCCATGATTTTATTGATGATTCTTTTCTTCCGAAGGCGGATGTTCCTACAAGATGGGTTAAGTCTATTCCCATCAAGATTAACATCTTTGCATGGAGAGTTTTTCTGGATAAGTTTCCTACAAGGTTGAATCTTTCTCTTCGTGGTCTTGACATTCCTTCTATTATTTTCCCCCTTTGAAGTATTGACGTGGAATCAACTTCGCACCTTCTTTTCTCTTGTCATTTGGCTCGTCAGTTAATGCTTTAGGTTGCTCGTTGGTGGGAATTAGAGTGTAACACCCCCTAAATTTCAACTTAACAGCGAAAGACTAATAGGGGTATTACGAGGATTACAGTCATAATCATAGAAACAACTCAAAAGAGGCATTTTGAAAGTTAATATCATTCATGTTGATGCAAATAATGTTCTAAAAACGTTATTTATATCTTTCGATTACTTCACGTTTTGAGGATGACAAAATGTGAAATCACGATACGTTAAAATCAACGTAAACAAGTCTTTAATCGGAAGATCCCGTTTCTATGCAAATCACTCTAGAACAAAGTTACAACTTGAACTAGTGATCAAAGAAGTGAATTTATGATTTGAGAATTCACATTTTAAATGGGACAAAACATTTTTTTCAAAAATACACATGACAAATTATTTTTGAAATATTAAGAAAAGTTTTAATGGAAAAATAAGTTTGAAAATCACAACAGCTATTTTTCCCCCCAAAATCAGCTCCAACCTTCCCCAAATAAGTTTTCACCAGAAAAGACAAAATTTGGAGCGTCCTAGTCTACGACGGCTCCACGGTTCCGTTAAATTTAATGGAGCCGTGGGGTATTTAACGGAGCCGTCCGTACAAAATTTTCTGTAACGTTCAGATTTTCTTTGCCTATAAATACCAACCCCTTTCACAGTTTTTAGGCATCCTAACACACACAAAACTTTCTGAGTTGAATAATCTCTTCACACTTTCTTTCTTAGATCATTTAGGTTAGTTTTTCTTTTGTTCAAGAGTGATCCAATCATCCTTCAAGTGATCCTCTTCATTCCTCTTCACTTGCAAGAGAAGAACACAAGTATCCAAGTTGATACAAGGTGTTATCATTCCTCTTCATTATCAAGAGAAGAAAACAAGTGTCCAAGTTGATACAAGGTGTTATCATTCCTCTTCATTAGCAAGAGAAGAACTCAAGGTATTCAAGAAGATACAAGAGTTGTAGTTGTTAGGTTTTGTAACATTTGTTACATCCTTGTTGTATCTTAGCATACATCAAGATTATCTTTCTTTTGTGAGAGTGTGAGTGAAGATCATTTTGATCTTAAGAGATAGTGAAGATCTCTTAAAGCCATCGGGCTTGTGTGTGAGTGGTCAAAGGATCTAGAGTAGTTAGATTAAGTAGAGTGAAGTGAGAGTTGATCTCTGTGATCGTGTTGAGATCGTGGTGATCTCTTGAAGCCATTGGGCTTGTGTGTTTGGTCACGTGGACCTTGGTAGATTGGTGCTAGCTAAGATTAGCACTCGACATCTAGCTTAGTGTCGGTAATAGGATAAGCGACGTGTAAGGTTTTCTCCGCCTGAAGGGAGGTTGTTGACATAGTGCTTGAAACTCTCGAGTGTGGTACTCGGGGAGTGGAGTAGGGCGAAGAAGAGCTTCGTAGCCGAACCACTATAAATCCTTTGTCTCGGTTTGATCTTTCCAACTCTACACTTTACTTTCATTATTTTATATTAGTTAGTTTAGTATGTAGTTCATATTGGTGTTGATTGATTACACATAGAGTTCGAATCAAAGTTTCCAATAGCCAACTTTTAAAATAAGATTTTTAAAAGAATTTTAAAGCGGTAAACTATTCAACCCCCTTCTAGTTTCCCACAATTGGTATCAGAGCCAGGTTAGTCAAGATTTTAAAGTATATTGTATTTTAAAACTTGAATCGATCAATGGATTCCGACAAATATCTAGAAGGGCAATCTATGCAAAGACCACCACTTTTCGAAACCGATTGTTTTATTTATTGGAAAACAAGATTCGAAACGTATGTGAAATCAAAAGAAATTGATCTTTGGCATGTTATTACCGAGGGTGACTTTCAACCTATTCAAATGAATCCGGAAACTACAAAGGATGAAATAGTTTCTTATGATAAACAAAGTGATGAACTTAAAAGGAAATTAGCCAAAAATAATGAGGCTAAAATGATGATTTATAATGCTTTGCCTAAAAAGGAATTTGAAAGAATTTTCATGTGTAATACGGCAAAAGATATTTGGAAAACTTTGTTAGTCACTCACCAAGGTAATAACCAAGTCAAAGAGAACAAGATAGATCTTCTTGTTCTACAATATGAACAATTTTCCATTTCGGAAGATGAGTCAATAGATAATGCTTTTGCTAGATTTAATACTATTATCACTAGTCTTAAAGCTCTTGATGAAGGTTACTCTAGCAAGAATTATGTTAGGAAGTTTCTTAGGGCTCGACATCCTAAATGGAGAGCAAAGGTCACCGCCATAGAAGAGTCAAAAGACTTGGCGACTTTGTCACTCGATGAACTTATAGGAAACTTGAAAGTTCACGAGATGATAATCAAGAAGGACTCCGACATAGTCAAAGGCAAAAGCGAGAGAGTTAGATCTCTAGCATTGAAAGCCAAGAAGGAGTCTAGTGATGAGGAATGCTCGAGTTCCGATAGTGAAGATGAGGAATATGCATTAGCGGTTAGGGACTTTAAAAAGTTCTTTAGGAGAAGAGGTAGGTTCGTTAGGCAACCTCGTGATGAGAAGAAGACATCACAAAAGAACCATGCTGAAAAGAAAGGGACAAGTGATAGGAAATGCTTTAGATGCGGAGATCCTAATCACCTCATAGGAGAGTGTCCCAAGCCACCGAAAGTCAACAACCAACGAGCTCTCATAGGAGGCTCCTGGAGTGATAGCGGTGATGATGAAGAAAAGAAGCCCAAGGAAGAAACATGTCTAATGGCTCATGCTTCTAATGAGGTACGTTACGACTACCCTAATTTCATAGATGACAACTCGTCAATAGATGATAACATACTACATGACGAACATAATAATCTATGCAAAATTGTTTCAAAAATGTTAAGTAGAAACAAATCACTAAAGTCAAAATTGTATGAACTCGAAGTGAAAATTTTAGAACTAAAGGATCAAGTCAAAGGACTTGAAAGAAACAAAGAAATAGACGTGGGATGTGAGTCATGCATAAATCTTCGATTAGAAAATGAAAAACTTAAGGAAAATGCAATTAGGATAACTAGGTTCAAAAAGAATACATAAAATGTTTCGACAGATAAAACAAATCGTGTAAAATTTGTCAAACCTACTGATTCTGTCAAATCCCAAGACGGCACCACTAAAGGTATCAACGGTACCATTAAAATTAATGGAACCGTGGTACCGTCTGGTACTGGGGACAGAACTGAGTCGAATCTCAAAAACAAATCAAGTCCTAAACCAACTCACATAGTTGTTAATGGCACAAAGGTCTCAATTGCTAGTATAAAGGAAGTTAAGAGATTTTACAAACCCATGTCAATACCCAAACCTGGATTTGTAAAACCTAACACAAGGCCTAAGACTCCTCCACCTAGAAAAACAAACACTCCCAAACCTCGGTCAAGAACTCCTCTACCGAGACGTAACTCTAGAAGACAAAGTTTTCCAAGTAACTATCCCGTAACTTGGAATGACTGTCAACTGCAAAGTTACTTGCCATGGGAAATTTGTCCTCCATTCCAACATCCTAACCACATGCAAGTAATGCATGGGATGTTTAATGCTAACCACTTTGGACCCATGAGATATTGGGGACCAAATGTTTGAATGTTTGTCTTATGCAATAGATATGCTTGGGAATTGACTTGGAGCCTGACGAATGGGTCAAGGATAGTGGATGCACTAACCACATGACGGGCAACCGAAGTTTATTCTCATCATACAAAGCATACAACGGAGGTAATGTCACTTTCGGTAGCAAACTTAAGGGCAACATTATAGGCAAAGGTACGATTACTCAAGACTCTCTTATTATTAGAAATGTTGAGCACGTAGATAACTTAGGTTTTAACTTACTTAGCATTAGTCAAATGGTAGATAATAAGTGTAGAGTCATATTCTCTGAAGAGGGTAGTGAGATTATTAAGAATGGGAAAACCATAGGCAGAGGAGTTAGGAAAAATGGCTTATTTGTCATGAAGATAGGAAATAAGCCTGAAGATAAGATTTGTCTAGCAACTATAGATGATCATACCACCCTGTGGCATAGGAGACTAGGTCATGCCAATATGCGTCTTATACAATCATTGGCATCTAAGGAACTAGTTAGAAACCTACCTAAGATTAAGTTCGACACACACTTTTGTGACGCTTGTAAAGTTGGAAAACAAGCTCATTCTAGTCACAAAGCTAAGAATATGGTCTCGACCTCTAGATGCCTAGAACTACTTCACATGGACTTATTCGGTCCATCCGCCGTACGGAGCTACGGAGGAAATCTCTACACCTTAGTAATAGTTGATGACTACTCTAGGTATACTTGGACTAGATTTCTTAAGAATAAGACACAAGCCTTTGAGGAATTTGAAATCTTTAGTAAGAAAGTCCAAAATCAACTAGGATGTACAATAGTTTCTATTAGGACGGATCATGGTCGGGAATTTGATAATGAAGTGCAATTTGGAGTATATTGTGATGCTAATGGTATTACTCACAATTTCTCGGCTCCACGCACTCCTCAATCAAATGGGGTAGTTGAGCGGAAAAATCGTACTCTACAAGAAATGAGTAGAACGATGTTGAATGAACAATCAATTCCGCAAAAGTTTTGGTGTAATGCGGTGGACACCTCAACTTACATTCTAAATAGGATTCTAATTAGACCTATCCTAGGAAAAACCCCATATGAAATCATGAAAGGAAGAAAACCTTCTCTTGATTACTTTAGAGTGTTTGGAAGCAAATGCTTCATACTAAACACTAAAGATTACCTCACCAAGTTTGACCCAAAGTCTTACGAAGGTGTATTCCTAGGTTACTCCCAAAATAGTAAAGCCTACGTTGTCCTAAATAGAGAAACCTCGAAAGTCGAAGAATCACTCAACGTGACATTCGATGAAAGTCCTCCACAATCTAAGACATCACCATTGGTTGATGAAGACATCACCATTGGTTGATGATGACTTAGATGAGGATGAAGCCATTAAGGGTTAATGGCAAGAAAACCCTAGAAGATGACATTGAGGATGAAATAGTTGAAGTTGACAAAATTGTCAACATTAAGGAATCCAAAAATCATCCTATTGAAAATGTCATAGGTAACCTAAACCAAAGAACCCTTAGGTCACAAGCACAAAACAAAAGTAACTTCTTTTGTTTCATATCAACCGTAGAACCTAAGAATGTAGGTGAAGCAATTAAGGATGAAAGTTGGATAGTTACCATGTAGGAGGAACTAAATCAATTCACCGCAAACCAAGTTTAGGATTTAGTACCTTTTCCTAGAAATCAAACAATCATAGGAACTAAATGGGTGTTTAGAAACAAACTCAACGAAAATGGCGTCGTAGTTAGGAATAAGGCAAGGTTGGTAGCACAAGGCTACAACCAACAAGAGGGAATAGATTATGATGAAACCTATGCACCCGTAGCTAGATTAGAATCAATTAGAATACTCCTTGCCTATGCATGTGCCTTAGACTTTAAGCTATACCAAATGGACGTGAAGAGTGCGTTCCTTAATGGTTATATCAACGAGGAGGTGTATGTTGCGCAACCTCCGGGATTCGTTGATTTCGAATGTCCGAATCATGTTTATAAACTCAAGAAAGCACTCTATGGTCTTAAACAAGCTCCTAAAGCTTGGTATGATAGACTAAAAGCCTTCTTGATTAAACATGAATATACCATGGGAAAGGTTGATAACACACTCTTCACAAAGAAAAGAAATTCACATCTCATCATTGTTCAAATATATGTTGACGACATTATATTCGGATCAACTTGTCAAGAAATGTGCGATGATTTCTCAAAAATCATGCACGACGAGTTTGAGATGAGCATGATAGGTGAATTAAATTTCTTCCTTGGTTTACAAATTAAACAAATGGAAGATTGCATCTTCTTTAATCAAGCTAAGTATAGTAAAGAGATGCTTAAGAAGTTCAGTTTAGAAGAGTCTAAGCCCATGAAAACTCCCATGTCCACGGAAATAAAACTCACGAAAGATGAAGAAGGTGAGTCCGCGGATAGCACTAAGTATAGAGGTATGATAGGAAGTTTACTATACCTCATGGCAAGTAGGCCCGACATCATGTTTAGTGTCTGCCTTTGTGCTCGCTTCCAAGAGGATCCCAAAACCTCTCACCTTGAAGCGGTTAAGCGTATCTTCTGATACATTAAAGGCACTATACACTTGGGATTATTTTATCCCAAGGGGACCGGTATAGAAACTGTTGTCTATGCCGACTCTGATCATGCGGGAGATTATGTGGATCAAAAAAGTACGAGTGGCGTTTGTACCTTCATGGGTTGTTGCATAACTTCTTGGTTCTCCAAGAAACAAACGGCTCTTGCTATCTCCACGACCGAAGCCGAGTACGTAAGCGCCGGAAAGGCATGTCAACAAGCACTATGGATGAAACAAGCCCTTATCGACTATGACATCCATCTGGATGATGTCCCCATCATGTGTGATAATAAAGGTGCTATTGACTTGAGCAAAAACCCCGTTCAACACTCCCGTACCAAACACATCAAAATTCGCCACCACTTCCTTCGTGATAATGTTCAGAAAGGAAACATTTCCATTGAGAAAGTTCCTTCCCAGGACAATATCGCAGACATCCTAACCAAACCTCTCAAACGAGAATCCTTTAACTATCTTCGTCTAGGTCTAGGAATGATGGAACATATTCCATAAGTCTCATGACTCTTGAAGTCAACTCGTGAGTCTCGTGTAGTTTAGTTTAGGTCTCCCTAGTCAAAAGAATTTGTTAGGTACAAATCCTTTCCTCGTGACAATAGGTCTCACTAAAACAGCGAGACTTGTTCGTCAAAAATCAAAATGGGACAGAAAACAGTCCCAGCAGATCACGGCTCCACTAAATGTGGCACGACACCATTAAATTTAACGGTACCGTGGAACCGTGTATCTGGAACATCACATATTTCAATTCTCTTTTCCCACATCACTTATTTCAACCATCCTCAACCTCTGCAACTGCTGTTGTAACCTAACCTCACAACCCAAAATTCCACTAAAATCTCTTCAAGATCATATTCAAGACATTGATTTTCAAGATTATTAATCATCTCTAAGGTTTCAACATTAATTGTAAGTTACCTTACTCTAATTTTCTTAATTTTGAGTCTAGGGTTTGCTCATTGATTAAAAATGAATTGGGGCTTTTCAATTTTTCTTAATAAACTTTCAAATTGAAGTCACCAAAAACCCCAATTCCATTATTTTTCAAAATTTCATGAAATTAGGACCATGAAATACTTTTCGTGCATTGTTGATGCAAAGTAAAAACATCTTCACATGCATACATGATCTCACGAATATTGATCGAATTATATAATCAATATGTATTTTTCGACATATTTGCTTGAGCAAAAGTAAAATTAGGAGTGTTAGGGTCATCTCATTATTTTCTTTTGAGTCGAGATTACCGCACCTTCACATAGTTTGCATATAGGCACACACACTAGGCATGTGCATAATGCAACTATTCTTCAATCTAATTTTTCCTTAAAATTTTTTTTAGGAAACAAAAATATCTCATGAATATGATTTTGATCATCTCCTAACCGATACCTACACACCTGAAATTTCATATGAACCCACTACACCCGGTAACCACATTCGTGCCTATGTCAATCTCGAAACCAGACAGTTTCATGAAGGCCGTGTAGTTGATCCGTCTCTAATTTACCATCGGGACATCAACACTTCCTTTAGAGCTATAGGATTCGATTGTCTACTCCACATTAACGAGCACATTTGTCCTCGTTTTGTGTTGGAGTTCTTTCGACAAGTTGAACTCGTACGTAACGAGGATCAATCCTTGTCACTTTGGTTTTGGGTCCAAAACTTCAAATTCGTTCTAACTCTTGAGCAATTTGCTCAGATCCTTCGAATACCCAATCATGGGCAATGTGCCTATACTGAAGATTGGTGTCTTGAGTCTCTCTTTCACTATCGTGAGGAGAATAGTCCGTACTGTTCGTACATACCCTCTCCAACCGAACTAACCAAACTAATCCGTACTTATAAGTACCCCTCTTACCCTAATCCAACGAAAATTTGTTTGGAAGAGGTTCGTCATGAACTACTTTCTTAGGCAGTCATCCTGCGAGAAAATGTTCTAAGTCTCACAGGAAATTGTGAGCAACTCCCGGCGTGTTGTGCTCATATGATTTACTGTCTCCTAACCCAACAACCATACAACCTCGCTTACTTCTTCGCTAAGCGAATTGTCCATCTCAAGGGTAACAAGAATAAATTGATACCCTATGGGATGTTCCTAACCCGTCTCTATCATCATTTCATGAACCTACACCCTTACCTTAACGGTCCTCAATACTCCCTTGTCAAACCCATCATGCAACCCATAAACGAGTCACATGTCTCATCAATCCTCATTTCCGAATCCTCCACCCATTATGCACCCTTTGATGATCCAAATCATGAAAATGAGACTCATGCTCAAGACAAGAGTATGCCAAGAATGGGGGAATGGTCAAGTCATAAGTATTGAAGAAATCTATGTTTCTTATTAAGATTTATCTATGAATAAATACTAATGGATTTATTGCATGCTTAACTATCTCCTTGCCTAATCAATCTATGTGATATTTGGATGATAGCCTATTTTGTCCCTTCTTATTGCATGCTTATAATTATCCTAGGAAACTACATGATAGTCTTTATGTGCTAGTTGTAGCTTAAATGGGACACTTTAGGAAAACAAGTACCTAGTGAGTTGAGGCACTATCATTTCCAGGAATTAGTTCCCCTAGAAAACATCCCCCTAGCTGCCCAGAACTAGCCTGCACAGAAATCTTCTTGCAAACAGTGGCACGGTACCATTAAATATGGACGGTACCGTTAAATTTAACGGTACCGTGGGTCATTTAAAGGAACCGTACCCCTGTTTGACGGATTTTTACTGTTCCTACCAAAAACCCTACACCCCTAACCTCAAACCTGCAAATTTTTGCAAACCTAACACACCCTAGGATTCCCTTCCTACACCATAGGACACCCCCATCACCTTTAATTCAAATTTCACCCATCCTCCCTATATAAAGCCTCACCTTGCAAGATTATCTTGCACTTCATCTTCAACCTCCCATCACAAACATCCATGGCTTCCAACCAAGGATCCACCTCTCACATTTCCAAGAAACCTAGAATCACCGTAAAACCACCTTCCAAACCACTCTTTGTAGATCTTACAAAAGATGATGAAGCAATGACACCACCTTCCCAAGCCACTCCATACTCACCATCACCACCTTATGCACCCTCTAAAACATCCTCTACCTACACAACATCTTCATCATCCTTCTACACTACATCATCAATGGAGTACACACCATCCCCCTTAACTCCATTGGACAATGCCATGCCAATTTCACCTCCAACAAACCTACCACAATCACCATCTCCTATCATGGCACAACCCAATCAACCACATCCCTTTGATTTACATAGTGCTAATTGCCTATGTTGTCTCCATAACCGTAACCTCATCTACTTCTTAAGAGACGAGATTTATTTCATGTTCTACTTTATAGAACATCTCTTGACACCACCACCACCCCAAATGGGGCCCCAATCTCCACCACCTCCTAACCCACAATAGGTCTTTAGGAGCCCTCTTGGAAATGAAACATGCCTCTAGTCATTAGGGATTTATGCTTATTATTGTCTCTTTTATGTTTCCATGAAGTCATATCCATGTATGACATTTATTTTCTTTTAATGAATGAATGGGCTCTTATGAGAGTTGTTCATTATCATTTTTAGCTCTTAGCTACTTTTCTTCTTGTGTGGTTGGATATTTGTCATAATGTGCTACTTGTTACATATTATATATGTATCTTCTAACTTTGTTTTGTAGCAAGAACCATTGCTCGATTCCTTTGTATTCTCCAAATGAGGGGGAGTACACATCAAGGGGGAGCCTTTGTCACCTTTTTGATTAGACAAAAAGGGGGAGAAATGAGAGTAAACTCATTAAAAACTTGTTAACACTAATTTTAACCTAACATGAGTTTATATTTTGTCATCATCAAAAAGGGGGAGATTGTTGATGCAAATAATATTCTAAAAACGTTATTTATATCTTTCGATTACTTCACGTTTTGAGGATGACAAAATGTGAAATCACGATACGTTAAAATCAACGTAAACAAGTCTTTAATCGGAAGATCCCGTTTCTACGCAAATCACTCTAGAACAAAGTTACAACTTGAACTAGTGATCAAAGAAGTGAATTTATGTTTTGAGAATTCACATTTTAAATGGGACAAAACATTTTTTTCAAAAATACACATGACAAATTATTTTTGAAATATTAAGAAATGTTTTAATGGAAAAATAAGTTTGAAAATCACAACAGCTACTTTTCCCCCCAAAATCAGCTCCAATCTTCCCCAAATAAGTTTTCACCAGAAAAGACAAAATTTGGAGCGTCCTAGTATACGACGGCTCCACGGTTCCGTTAAATTTAATGGAGCCGTGGGGTATTTAACGGAGCCGTCCGTACAAAATTTTCTGTAACGTTCAGATTTTCTTTGCCTATAAATACCAACCCCTTTCACAGTTTTTAGGCATCCTAACACACACAAAACTTTCTGAGTTGAATACTCTCTTCACACTTTCTTTCTTAGATCATTTAGGTTAGTTTTTCTTTTTTTCAAGAGTGATCCAATCATCCTTCAAGTGATCCTCTTCATTCCTCTTCACTTGCAAGAGAAGAACACAAGTATCCAAGTTGATACAAGGTGTTCTCATTCCTCTTCATTATCAAGAGAAGAACACAAGTGTCCAAGTTGATACAAGGTGTTATCATTCCTCTTCATTAGCAAGAGAAGAGCTCAAGGTATTCAAGAAGATACAAGAGTTGTAGTTGTTAGGTTTTTTAACATTTGTTACATCCTTGTTGTATCTTAGCATACATCAAGATTATCTTTCTTTTGTGAGAGTGTGAGTGAAGATCATTGTGATCTTAAGAGATAGTGAAGATCTCTTAAAGCCATCGGGCTTGTGTGTGAGTGGTCAAAGGATCTAGAGTAGTTAGATTAAGTAGAGTGAAGTGAGAGTTGATCTCTGTGATCGTGTTGAGATCGTGGTGATCTCTTGAAGCCATTGGGCTTGTGTGTTTGGTCACGTGGACCTTGGTAGATTGGTACTAGCTAAGATTAGCACTCGACATCTAGCTTAGTGTCGGTAATAGGATAAGCGACGTGAAAGGTTTTCTCCTCCTGAAGGGAGGTTGTTGACATAGTGCTTGAAACTCTCGAGTGTGGTACTCGGGGAGTGGAGTAGGGCGAAGAAGAGCTTCGTAGCCGAACCACTATAAATCCTTTGTCTCGGTTTGATCTTTCCAACTCTACTCTTTACTTTCATTATTTTATATTAGTTAGTTTAGTGTTTAGTTCATATTGGTGTTGATTGATTACACATAGAGTTCGAATCAAAGTTTCCAATAGCCAACTTTTAAAATAAGATTTTTAAAAGAATTTTAAAGCGGTAAACTATTCAACCCCCCTTCTAGTTTCCCACAATTCATTTAATAATTCGAGTACAAAAGGGATTCCATAGTTTAGTATCTCACAAAAGATATAATAGTTTAAAATGAATGATAGAGTTTATTTGACACAAAAACCAACAGTTTATTGCCCACTCCGTGCCTTAAACGCTGCATCAGTTACCTGAGATAAACATGCTAAAAGTCAACAAATTGTTGAGTGAATCAATAGCGTTTATATATAATCAGCAGTTAAACAAAAGTCTCAATTTGCATAATTGTATAGAAATACAATTATAGTAGAAATAGTAATATTGCAGTGTAGTATATTGCCCTAAGTCTCATGACACTCAAACGTTAACATGTGTGATATCATAGAAATGATATAAATAAAATACACCATAAAATGGTGTAAGTATGAGGCCCTTATGTAGGAGATTGCCATCTTCCTAATTTTTACTCAAATAAAGTGCATTTGGTCACCATTCCGGCTAACTCAAATGGGGCGTGAACTGCCAATAGATCTATTCACTATATTCACTTTTACTCGCAAGTGATTAATGATTCATGATATGAGGGACTTTTGGAAATAGCGGTAACTTTGGCAATATCAATCAGGTATAGCATACAGAAAATACTTGTGTTCTGTTTTGTAGCATGTATCTCCCCACGAGTTTAAAATACATAACAAAAGTGAGACTATCAGCTCACCTCAGCTGTAGTAGACAAAGTAACGTGACGTCAAATGTAATATGGGAACGACTCCAACACACGACCTGAATAATAAGGAAGTCTGAGATTTCGATAACTTAAGCTTGACTTAACGCGAATAATGATTATGGAAATAATATTGGATAACGAAATTGGTTGTGGCAATGATGGTTTGTATGCTTAAAATGCTTAAAGTTCAAAAATAATATTATATAAAATATTATATTGTTTTTATGTATATTGAATCCGTAGATATCATCTCTTCAAAAGTTAGTGGATGATAAATTATGTTATTAGTTAAAAAGCTTCGATATATATATTCATATACGTAACGTCATTTAAATAATTCTTACGCAATGTCTAAATGTTTTCTTAGGATATAAATTCATAAAACATTATTGTGAATATATGAAAATAAAGTTACTGAATAAACCTTCAAGTTATATGAAATTTACACTTTTAACCCTAACGGTGAAACTTTTACATTTTTAGTCCAAAGTTATTTTATATTTGCATTTTAGGTTTATACTATCCTAATATGAAATTTTAACACTCCTGGTATCCAAATATTTATTTTTCACCCTTAAATTACCAAAATGACAGTTTTGACACAACTCATCGGAAAGTTACAGTTTTAACCCATTTTGCATAACTTTTGCATTTATAGTCCAAAAATCATAATTTTTAGAGTTTATCATTTCTGTTTATTAAATAAGTTTCTAACAGCTTATTAAAGTCTACAAAATAGTTTATTTCCTGAAAATTGCTTATTGTCGAGTTATTGGGCCTTAAGGATCCATTAACAGCCCGTTAACATTTTAAAAGGTCCATCGGGTTCGAAATCGATTGGGCTTGAATGTGGGCTTAAAATATATCATATTTAACTTAACAAAACTGCTTGTAAACTATTTATCCGTAAAACTGCTTATTGAGCTTATTGGGCTTTTAAGGCCCACTCAATAAGGTTTAAGGTTTAAGAAATGTTCCGAGTGCACTCAGCTTATAGGTTCAAAAAGGTAATATGTGAGCTTATCTAGGTAGCTTATTAGCACAGCTTATTTGTTTAGCTTATAGAGAAATAGTCTGGGTCGTTAGCCCGATATGGTACATGTCCAAAAATGATTTTATGGCCTGTTTTCTAATCGACAAAATGAAGTGGTCCAGTTTTGGTTATATAACATATTTATGGTGTATTATGATACGATGGTGACATGGTTATAAAACGTGCCTCAAAAACTTAGTATACTTTGATATAAGTTATAAATGGTTATACCACTTCTTGCATGGCCACACAAGGAATTGAGGATGCCATCTTATAAATGAAAATGATTTACGAGAGTAAAAAATATATGGTAAAAGCTAGGAAAGGTTACGATGGAAGTTTAAATGTGCAAAGTAGTATGAATAAATATGTGTACGTATGGACATTAGGATGAATGACTTACTACACCAAAAAAGGGTGGGTAGGACACCAAATATGGACTAGGGATCAAGAGTGTAGCAACGCAGCTCGTCTAAGAACCCAAAAACATGTTGAGATCAATGCTTAGTGACTTGGAAGATGGAATAGACTCTTGGAATGTTGGTCTTTGATTCTCGTATGCACCTCAGTGGAAGAATACTTGGAGTATATTTGATAGTGAATGTTTGTGAGTGTACATATGAAGGGATATGCATGGGACTAGTTATAAGCTTTCTTTAAACACAACTTGGCTCGATTGGATGCCAAGGAAATTAGGATAAGGAGATTGGGAATCAAAGCTAAGCCTAGGGTACTTGAGTGAATTCGAAATTAGTTTAAGAGAGTTGCAATGTGAGGTGATCAGTTTTAGTGAAAACAAGAAGGGCAAGTGGGTTGGTTTTTATGTGTTCGACATTCTATAAGTCCAACCGACTTAATACTTGACCAAAACATTTAAGAAAACATGTTGTGAGGCTTATGGAAACCTCTTGGCTAAGTAACGAGACATGGTCTTAGGAAAATACAAGTTTTAGAAAGTTCGTTAACATTTAAAAGTGTTTGCATGATGGTCGAACTTAGCTTAGCTTTGGGGTTCGTTTTCCTATTAAACGATTGTACCAAGTTATATGTTTTGTCATTCCTGAATCCTTGTTGTAAGGTGAATCGAGTCATGTATTTTGTGGCACGACTTGTGTATCGAAAACTAAAATAATCGAGGCCAAGTGATGGCATGTGAACCGATTAGAACTAAAAGAATAAAGGCAAATGGGCTTAACATTAGTGGGCTTGGTTTTAGCATGTTGGGCTTGATAATAAATAACCAAGATTTGGTTCGGTTTGATCGCGATTTGGAATATCGTGGTACGTGTGTGAGCTCGTCTCAAAGTAATGTGAATCACGTAGCAATGTTCTGATTCATTGCAGCAAAAAAAAAGAAAAAAAAATTGTTCGTAAAAATGGTTATGTAAACTATAATGATAGATTACTTCTTGATTAACATTTACAAATGACTGGGAAATTTTACTGGATGCTGCAGTACCTACCCGTCAAACAGAATTCCGTCCCAGAATTTTAAGTCTAAGGTAGTTGTCAGGGTTGTCTAGGGAAATAAATGTGGTACTTGTCGCGAATTTGGCCTTCACGCTCTGAAGTATATTCTGGTCCTCGTTTAGAGTTTCATCGAACCTTGACAATGGGGATACGGTTTTGCTTCAATTGGTTTACCTCCCTATCCATAATTTCCACAGGTTATTCTGTAAAGATGAGTTTGTCGTAAAGTCGGATCTCTTTCAGTGGGATGACAAGAGATTCATCTGATAGGCATTTCTTTAAGTTTGATACGTGAAATGTATTGTGCACTCTGCTGAGTTCCTCTGGGAGCTCAAGTTTATATGCCACTGGACCAATCCTTTCCAGGATTTTGAATGGTCCAATGTACCTAGGGTTTAACTTTCCACGCTTTCCGAAGCGTACCATTCCTTTCCAGGGGGTACTTTTAACATGACTCTATCTCCAACCTGGAATTCCATCGGTTTTCACCTCACATCGACATAACTCTTTTGTCTGTCTCTCGCAGCTTGCAGTCGTTGTCTGATTTTGAATATCTTTTTTGTTGTACATCTCCCACTTCAGTCCAACAAACAGGTGATCTGCACTTTCGGCAATAAACTGCTTCAAACGGCGCCGCCTTGATACTGGCGTGATAGCTGTTGTTGTAGGAGAACTCTGCCAACGGCAAGTGTTTGTCCCAACCTTTTCTAAAGTCAATTACACGTGCCCGAAGCATGTCCTCTAGGGTTTGAATTGTCCTTTCGCTTTGCCCATCAGTCTGAGGGTGATATGCAGTGTTCATATCTAAGCGGGTACCAAGGGCTTTCTGCAGAGTCTGCCAAAACCTAAATGTGAATCGACTATCTCTATATGAGATAATGGAGATTGGCACTCAATGTCGGGACACTATTTCCTTCAAATACAACTGTGCGAGAGTACTCATCTCGTTAGTTTCCCTGATCGGTAGAAAATGAGCAGACTTGGTGAGACGATAAATGATGACCCAGATGGTGTCTAATCCGGTTGATGTCCTTGGTAATTTGGTGATAAAGTCCATTGTAATCCGTTCCCATTTCCATACTGGAAGTTCAGATTGTACTAGCAATCCTTACGGCTTTTGACATTCCGCCTTTACTCTTGAGCAGGTCAAACATATCCCAATATACTCGGTGATGTCGGCCTTCATGTTTGGCCACCAATAGAGTTTCTTGAGATCCTGATACATCTTGTCAGAATCCGGGTGAATGGAGTATTTGGATTTGTGGGATTCATGCATAATGAGGTCACGTATACCTCCGTAGAGTGGGACCCAACTTCTTTCCTTGAAACAAAGCATTCCATCCGATCTTTTCATAAAACCATTCTCATTTTCTGGCATACCGTAGATTCTTTCACTGGGTCTGTTCTCCTCCCTGAGAGCTTCAGATTGAGCTTTGAGGATCTACGAGGGAAGGGGTGAACAAATGGTCATTCCCAGAGATCGGACTCTGAGAGGTTTAATTTACTCCTTTCTGCTCAAGGCATCTGCCACAACATTTTCCTTCTCTGGGTGATAGCGAATTTCACAATCATAGTCATTGAGCAACTGTAACCATCGACGCTGTCTCATGTTCAACTCCTTTTGATCTAGAATGTGTTGAAGACTTTTGTGATCGGTGAATACCGTGCACTTGGTGCCGTACAGGTAATGTCTCCATATCTTAAGAGCAAAGACTACTGCTCCTATTTCTAAATCATGAGTTGTATAGTTCTCTTCATTCTTTTTGAGTTGTCGAGAAGCATAGGCTATTACTTTGCTCCTTTGTATCAGTACTGCACCTAAGCCGTGGTGTGATGCATCACAATACACTACGAAGTCTTGACTTCCTTCGGGTAGTGCTAAGATTGGTGCTTCACAAATTTTTTGTTTCAAGAGTTGGAAGGCTGACTCTTGTTTTTTTCCCAGTTATATTTCTTGTTCTTCTGGGTCAGTTCTGTCAAAGGCTTGGCGATTTTTGAGAAATCTTCTATGAATCTTCTGTAGTAACCGGCAAGACCTAAAAATTGGCGTATCTCTGTTGGGTTTGTAGGAGATGCCCAATCTTTAACTGCCTCGATCTTGGAAGGGTCTATATGGATACCTTAACTGTTGATAACATGCCCAAGAAATTGTACAGTTTGAATCCAAAAGTCACATTTAGAGAACTTAGCATACAATTTTTTCTCTTTGAGTAACTCTAAGATTGTTCTCAAATGTTCAGCATGTTCTTCCTTGTTCCGGAAGTAGATAAGAATATCGTCTATGAACATGATCATGAATTTCTCCAAGTATGGTTTGCATACTCGGTTCATTAAGTCCATAAATACTGCAGGTGCATTGGTTAGACCAAATGGCATCACCTGAAATTCGTAATGTCCGTACCGCGTTCTGAAAGCTGTTTTGGGAATGTCTTCTTCTCGGACTCTCAACTAATGATATCCTGACCTTAGATCAATTTTCGAGTAGACACTCGATCCTTGTAACTGATCAAACAAATCATCGATCCTGGGTAATGGATATCGATTTTTCATGGTGAGTTTGTTCAACTCCCTATAATCAATACACATTCGGAATGATCCATCTTTCTTCTTGACGAATAAGACCAGAGCTCCCCAAGGTGATGAACTCGGTCGGATGAATCCCTTATCTGATAACTCTTTCAATTGCTCAGATAACTCCTTCATTTTAGACGGTGCCAACCTATAGGGCGCTCTCGCAACTGGTGCCGCCCCAGGCACTAATTCGATCTGAAATTCTACTTGACGGACGGGTGAAATACCGGACAAATCTTCCGGGAAAACTTCAGAAAAATCTTTGACGACTGGCACATCTTCAAGTCGCTTCTCTTTCGATTCATTTTCCGTCACTTGAACAAAATACACGTGGCATCCCCTATTCATATACTTCACCGTCTTGATATACGAGATAATGCTAAGTCGAGTTCTACTTTGATCGCCACGGACAATAAGAGTTTCACCATTGAGTGGAATGTGGACGACTTTCTCGTCACAGATGATTCTAGCATGGTGCTTGGATAGCCAATCCATGCCAACGACTACGTCAAAACTACCAAGTTGAATAGGCATGAGGTCGATGTACAAAGGTTTGTTTAGTAAGGTTATGGTGCAACCTCGAATTACCGTATTGGTGCCTATTAGGTTCCCGTTAGCCATTTCAATTTCATATGTAGCGTCTAGTTTTATTGGGGCAATGTTAAGCAGAGAAGAAAATGAAGTAGACACAAAGCTCTTATCGGCTCCGAAATCAAATAAAATTTTAGCATTTCGTTGGTTAAGTAAGAATGTACCCGTGACAATGCCAGGGTCCTACAGTGCATTTCTGTCACCTAGTACATATGCTCTCCCACGAGCAGTGTTGTTCAGGTTGGCATTCTGACTTGGGCATTGATTCATGTAGTACCCCTTCTCACCAGACCCGTGGCAAACTACTGTTACCGGTTGCAAATTTGCACTAATGGCCCAACAGTCGCTAGTTTTGTGGCCTGCTTTTTGGCACTTTCCGCATTTGGCAATACAAAGCACAGTATGATGCAATATGCATCGGTAACACTGGGTTTGTCTTCCGATATAACCACTTCTGTCAGCTGGTGCAGCAACATAAGCCTTGGCAGCTTCCTGCATTCGATTTTGTTGGTGGTGATAGTTGTTGCGATTCTGCTGATAATTGTGGTTACGATTGTTGTTGTGGTTGTTGTGGTACCTGTTGTTGTTGTGAGAGGTGGTTCTTCTATCATCAAACTTTCATTTATGATCATTATTCCCTGATGTAGAACCCCGTTTAATTTCTTGGTCCAGTAATCTTTTGGCAATGGTGATGGCTTCTTCAAGATTTGGTGGTTTAGATGAGGTGACATTCCCCTCAATGCTTTGAGGTAGTCCCTCGACGTACTTTTTCAACATCTTTTCAAGATCTGGCACCATGGATGGGCACAGTGTAGCAAGTTATTGGAACCTCCTGTTATAAGTTTTGATGTCATTTCCCTTCACAACCAGCTGGAGGAATTCCTCTTCTAGTTTCTTAATTTCAGTACGTGGACAGTACTTCCTTAGCATTTTCAGTTTAAACTCGGCCAGGTGATTTGATAAGCTTCCTCAATACCCATGGTTTGGGCAGTAGCATTCCACCATGACAGTACATCCTCCAAGAGAGTCCATGTGGCATAAGTGACTTTGCAGTTGTTAGGACAACCGCTTCTCATGAAGACTGTTTTGGTACGCTCAAACCAATGAGAAAGTTCAGTTATTCCCTCTGTACCCTTAAAGTAAGTTGGCTTGCAACTCATGAAGTCCTTGTAGGTACATTTGTGAGATGTAGCTGTCTCGCTTTCTCCCGTTGTCCTATTGTTGCTACTCGAACGAGCTATTATAGCCGCTTGGGTTTCGAGTGTTGCAGCAACGCTGTCGGCTACCAATTTTTGGATAGCTGCTGGAGTCATGGTTGGTGTTGGTGTTTTAGTTACTTTTCTTGTGTGAGCCATACTTCTTTTAGCACCACAAGAAAAACATAGATTTAGAATTTACATCATGACCATGTTAGAATAATTCTAGTAATAAGGTAATTGCATACAAGGCATAACAATACTGTCACAATGTGAAATCACAACCAACTGAGAATCATAAAATCAAAACATGTTCAAATACTATCGTATATGTATTTATAATAAATGATCAACTCTTGGTATAGGATTGCTAAGGAACAAACTGATTCGTCATCTACAAAGGCTGAAGTTCAGCAACTTTCTCTACATTCATCAGGTTTTCTTTCGAAATTTTTCTTTGTTACAAGTCTATGATTATAGCCCAGTTATAAAATATAAAGAACCATCACAATCATAAATAACATCACGACATGTCTGAATACAATCACAACACACATGAATATAAGGAAACAACCACGAAAACATAAATCAACATCAATATATATAGCAAATCCATAACCAACAACATAATATTAATAACTTGATCAGTTGTTTTACAAAACAAAATGATACAAGGTCTTTTATTAATGCCACATGCGACATGGTAAGATGCCTCAAAACTACAACTGATGTAATATATGTCTAGCTCCTGGATGTCTCGTCCATGTGTCCCTTGAGCTCTGTGATCTGATCCAAAAGTCCCTGTATCTCTGTCCGCTTCCTGACCTGTATGTCCTCAATGAGGGTCTCTAGGGTAGTGATCCTATGGCGAGCGTTCAGAACCTCTTTTATCTGTCTCTGTCTCTCCTGCTGAAAAACTGTCATTTGTGTGCGTGTCTCGACCATCTCCGTCTGTATCCTAGTCAAACCATCCTGTAAATCCATCCTCTTTGTCAAGAGGTCATGGATAGTACCATTGACCGTCTCGGTGCGGTCGAGATACACCTCATTAGTGAAGCTCAGTAGGGTGTCTATCTGCTCCTCATGGTGCTCCAGTCGCGTCATGATAGTGGAGGGAGTAGGTGTACGGGCAGTTGCTGCCCTAGAGGTCTCCATAGTCTCAAAGACTCGAGCTGGAGGGGTAAAGCCTGGAGGAAACAACAAGGATGAGGAAGTATGGGAAGACGAATCACTAGGATCTGATGTGCGGGCCAGGTTCTGAGGGGGTAAGTCCTCCTCAGGTGTCGACTCTCGACGATGAGGGGCAAATGGGTATGACTGAGTAAGTAAGTCAAAAAGATAGTCGGGTCTGACTGAAGGTGGAGGGGGTGACGATAGTGGTGGTGGTATGGAGTGCTCAGGAGATAGAGGTGGTGTCAGCATGGTCATATCTAAGGGTGATGTCGGGGATAGAGGTGGTAATGGTGGTGGTATTATAGGAACCAATGGTACTCGTGCCCTCTTATGGGCAGTGTGAATCCTGATGGGACCATTTGGGTGACTCCTAAATGGTCTCATGAAAGGCTCAGGCTCATAAGGTTGTAGAACTCTGACTCGCCTGCGCCGGATAACCGGTGCAGGCGGGGTGGTGGTGTAGGAATGGAAGTCTCTGTGTCAGATGCAGGTAGCCATTGTTGTAACTGCATGTACTGGTCGTATGATAGTGGGGTGTAGGTGGGAGAAGCTGGATGGTTCTCCGGAGGAGGTGGTAGAGTATCTGCCTCGTATCCTGAAGAAATATGTGCTTGCCTAGCTTGCACATACGGGTCATCTGATAGAGGTGAGTTAGGGTTGCCCGCCGGTACAACAGGTGTCATTGGTGGGGTAGGAACAACTTCACCCTCCTCGAAGGGCTCCGTTTCACCAGATGCGACACTTGACACTGTAGCAGTAGGGGTACTAGGAAATACTGGTGAAGCAGTGGACGATAGAGTATCCTCAGTCTCCACATCAGATGGTAAGGTTCTAGGGTGAGAAGCTGAAGACATGATACTGTAATAATCCCGGAAATAATAAATGTAAGTCATCAATATAGAATCAAGCATATTAAAGTTGACATGAAATAATCTGCTAAGCAACATTCTACACACAGTGTTATAAATATGTAGGCACGGAGGGCGTAAAGTGGTATGGTGCAAAATGGTCCATTTTGAAAGCATAGTTATAGTCCAGTGTTTAAAATACACTTGGTTCTCTATAACCATGGCTCTGATGCCAATCTGTAACACCCCCTAAATTTCAACTTAACAGCGGAAGACTAATAGGGGTATTACTTCGAGGATCACAGTCATAATCATAGAAAAAGCCTCAAAAGAGGCATTTTGAAAGTTAATATCATTCATTTAATAATTCAAGTACAAAAGGGATTCCATAGTTTAGTATCTCACAAAAGATATAATAGTTTAAAATGAATGATAGAGTTTATTTGACACCAAAACCAACAGTTTATTGCCCACTCCGTGCCTCAAAGGCTCCATCAGTTACCTGAGATAAATATGCTAAAAGTCAACAAAATTGTAGAGTGAATCCATAACGTTTATATATAATAATCAGTTGAACATAAGTCTCAATTTGCATAATTGTATAGAAATACAATTATAGTAGAAATAGTAATATTGCAGTGTAGTATATTGCCCTAAGTCTTATGACACTTAAACGTTAACATATGTGATACTATAGAAATGATATAAATAAAATACACCATAAAATGGTGTAAGTATGAGGCCCTCGTGAAGGAGATTGCCATCTTCCTATTGTTTACTCAAATAAAGTGCATTTGGTCACTATTCCGGCTAACTCAAATGGGGCGTCAACTGCCAATAGATCTATTCACTATATTCGCGTTCACTCGCAAGTGATTAATGGTTCATGATATGAGGGACTTTTGCCAATAGCGGTAACTTTGGCAATATCAATCAGGTATAGCATACAGAAAATACTTGTGTTCTGTTTTGTAGCATGTATCTCCCCACGATTTTAAAATACATAATAAAAGTGGGACTATGAGCTCACCTCAGCTGTAGTAGACAAAGTAACGTGACGTCAAATGTAATATGAGAACGGCTCCAACACACGACCTGAATAATATGGAAGTATGAGATTTCGATAGCTTAAGCTTGACTTAACGCGAATAATGATTATGGAAATAATATTGGATAACGAAATTGGTTATGGCAATGATGGTTTGTATGCTTAAAATGCTTAAAGTTCAAAAATAATATTATATACAATATTATCTTGTTTTTATGTATATTGAATCCGTAGATATCATCTCTTCAAAATTTAGTGGATGATAAGTTATGTTATTAGTTAAAAAGCTTCGTTATATATATTCATATACGTAACGTCATTTAAATAATTCTTACGCAATGTCTAAATGTTTTCTTAGGATATAAATTCATAAAAAATTAGTGTGAATATATGAAAATAAAGTTACTGAATAAACCTTCAAGTTATATGAAATTTACACTTTTAACCCTAACGGTGAAACTTTTACATTTTTAGTCCAAAGTTATAATATATTTGCATTTTAGGTTTATACTATCCTAATATGACATTTTAACGCTTCTGGTTTCCAAATATTCATTTTCCACCCTTAAATTACCAAAATGACAGTTTTGACACTAACTCATTGGAAAGTTACACTTTTAACCCATTTTGCATAACTTTTGTATTTCTAGTTCAAAAATCAAAAATTTTAGAGTTTATCATTTCTGTTTATTAAATAAGTTTCTAACAACTTATTAAAGTCTACAAAACAGCTTATTCCCTGAAAATAGCTTATTGTCGAGTTATTGGGCTTGAATGTAGGCTTAAAATAGATCATATTTAACTTGACAAAACTGCTGGTAAACTGCTTATTCCTAAAACTGCTTATTGAGCTTATTGGGCTTTTAAGGCCCACTCGATAAGGTTTAATTTTTAAGAAATGTTCCGAGTGCACTCAGCTTATAGGTTTAAAAAGGTAATACGTGAGCTTATCTAGGTAGCTTATTAGCACAGCTTATTTGTTTAACTTATGGAGAAATGGGCTGGGTCGTTAGCCCGATATGGTACATGTCCAAAAATGATTTTATGGCTTGTTTTCTAATCGACAAAATGAAGTGGTCCAGTTTTGGTTATATAGCATATTTATGGTGTATTATGATACGATGGTGACAACCGAGAAATTTCCAAGTCATTATTTTACTAATTTTATTTGCTTATTATGCTATTTTAAGTAAATTGGATTTTGCCGGGAAAGTTGCCCGCGTACGTCGTGACACGTACACTGAAATTTGTAATTTGAGTCAGGCTATGCTTAGACTACCCATTAATATGATTTATGTATCCCCACATACTTGTTTTCATATGGAATAATGTAATTTTCCATTTCTACGCGAAGTGTGCACATTTTACGTTTTACGCGTTTTCGGCTCGCGGTTTGAAATTTTAAGACGTTATAACACTCCGAAAGGCTCGAGAAATTTATGAAACATCAAATTGGGTTATTTTAAGTTAAATTTAACATTTTTATGAAAATAGTATCTTCATGACATTCATTTCCATAAACTAGGCATAAAACGTTACCGGTTTAGCCCCGTTGGCCTTCAAACTCACTCCGTGACTTAAGATACTTGTGCAAAACAAGTATATAATGTATTGTGACTAAATAATAAAAGAAAACACACCTTGGGGCCCCCAAAAACCGGCCTCCCCCATAAGCCACTTAAAATCCATGCATTTGGTGTCTTTTCAAGACTTAAATTTTCTTATACACAACACACTTCTCATTTTTATCACCAAGAAAACTTCACCTCCCTCCCTTTCATGATGAGAACGACCCAAATACAGCCCCAATACCCTCATCATCATCAAGTTATTTGCAAGCTTCAAATCTAGTGCATCTCTTCTAGTTTCAAGTCCTAGTAAGTTTTCCATAATTATTTTCACTTCATTTTGTTCCATCTTATGATTTCTAGAGGTTGTTATAGATCTAAGCTAAACCACTCTTGCATGTATGTTTTGAGACATCTTGATTCAATTTTTCATAGGAGTATTGGATTTAGATAGGTATTTAGGCTTGATTTGGTTAGTAGATGCAAGAGTTGGATTGATTTAAATGAGTTTTGATCTATTGTTAATGATTTCTTCATATTGTTTTGTTATAAAAATTGATTTAGATCCCCAAATAAATCTTGAACCTCCTGGAATTTTTGGGTCTTTAACTAATTAAGTGGTAGTGATGATAGAATATAGGCATGCATTGGTTCAAAAACCCATTTATTATACATAAAGTAGATCATTGTCATTGGCCCAAATCTGTCCCAGATTTCATCCAACAAAACGACTTAACTATTTTGTCCTCAGGAAGTTTTATACTTAAAGAAAAATATTGGGAGTTAGCCACAGGTCTTAGGATCATTTCCCCGAAAACCTTACATCCTAATTCATCTTGGAGATTTTTAGAGAAAATCCACACTAAAACTGGTCCAGGAATGCATGTCAGAATTGAAAGGATAATTACTCTAAAATGTTGTAAAGAACATTAGGTTGGTGTAAACATGAAAGTTGTAGCCAAAACCTGTAGAAAACTTTTCCCATAAGCCATGTGTCCATTAGACCTGTAGATAAGAAGATACACTCTTTTTCCTAAACCCATTTGGATGCTAAGTATAACTATTTAGAGACACAGGGGTAAATTTGTAATTTCACCCATGTTCTGAAGTTCTCAGTAATGTGAGGCCTTGATTTTCATATAGTACAGAATCATACCTTTCTAAGCATATAAAGTTCATAATTTTAGCCTTCACGGTTTAGAAATGGCGACCCGATTAGTGCGGTAATTTTATAAATTTTCCATCAGCTTTTTGAATTAAGCCATATGAGTTATTTCAAATGTCTTTTCGACCCATAACTTGCTATAAGACTTTTAAATAAATGACCATATGATATTTTAAGTTCTAGTACTGAATTAAAACACAAGTATGAGTGTTATACCTTAATCCCCGAGCCTAAGTCGTGTTATACTTTATTTTAGGTCACTTGTGATCTTTGCGGTTTTTCTCGACGTGCACACTTCTCCGGTTTTCGTTGCTACTACATCGTTGGTGAGTTCATAGCCCCACCTTTTACTCATTTAACTATTTATAAACCCCGTGGGGGAGATACATGCTACTTACTTTTATTATGATCACAACTGCTTGAAAACTGTATTCTAAACTGAATGTATTATTGACACTAAGTACTACTATTGCCATGAAGTCCCCGTATCATGAATCGTTAATCACTTGCGAGTGAGCGCGAATATTGTGAATAGATCTATTTGGGATTGAACTCCCCATATTGGACCGCTGCCCTTGCATGGGCAACCATATGCACTATATTTGAGGTCTCTAGGTGCTTGGCAAGGCACCCACTGGGGCAAACTTATATACTTATTACTTAAGGCGTCGATGTCATGAGCTTAGTGCAATAATTACCTTACTAGACTCTGCATTTGTTGCTTAGTCACTTTTATAAATGATATTGTGATCAACTGCTTATTACTAAAACTCTATGGATTCACTCAACCTTTGTGTTGACCTTTTTAGCATGTTTTATCTCAGGTTTAAAGGCATGAAGGTCTGGGATGGAGTCGCACGGATATATTTTTGAGGACTCGGCATATTTTCACATTTGAAGAGTCTATATTTTAAAGATTTATGTTATGTTTAAAACATTTGCAATCTTTTGAAAACATTGTGTTTTATGAAAACTGTTGGGACCTTTGCAAACTCTGAGAATTTAATGTATCAAATGTGAAACACTTTTAAAACGTCTCTTTTCAAGGGTCGTTTTCCATGACTTGTACTTTGTGCTAGGAAGTAATACCCCAGTGATCTATCTTCCGCTGCTATAATTTTGGGGGTGTTACAGATTGGCATCAGAGCAAGAGTTATAGAGAACTGGGTCGTTTTCAAAACCCAAACTATAACTAGTTTTCACTAAAGAGTCTCTCATTGCCGTATCCGATATCCGTGCGCGTATGCCTCCAGACTGCCTATGTTGTTATACTTATGTCATCACTAATGGTATTATATAAAGTATGCTTATATACACTCTTATTTATATAAAGGATAATTATATAAATACTCGAACATTTATGCTCATTCTTGGAGCAACGCTATTCTATCGACTTACATGCTATTTATATACACACTTGGTGTACTTTTCGATCACTATGCTTATTTATAGCATCACTATTATTTATATAAAGGTTAATTATATAAATGTTTGACTGATTTTGACCTCTTACGCTTATTTCGGAGCTTGAGCTCAAACCTTGTTTTCTCCGATTACGCATCTATACTTACATTTTAATGGTCTCTTCTATTTTCTCAAACATCGTGAGTAATACCGTAATTCGCTAAAACTTTTTCATGACCTTTCATAACATCGTCTTATGCAAACCCGTTGCAGTCTATCGATTTCCCTCGGCTATCTTACTATCCGCCTTCGAAGACGAGTTGGAACATTGGTCTCATACTTCTTGAACACCTACATTGCCTCATAAACCATCGCCTAAAGATACGCTGGTTGATTAGAGCATGACTTTAACGTGACGCTTTGGAACACCCTACTTTCGGAACACGACTTTTTAACGTCTCATTCTTTTTCACTCCTTGTGTTTTGAAGAATCACGATGCCAGGAAGGTAACACCGAAGCTTGACAACAATGTTTACCTTAACGTAATACTATCTTTCGATTTCAAGGACACAATTTGGAAACTTGTCGACCACCATTCTGACACCCACTTCACCAACTTATATGCTAATGTCTAATAGCGAGACAAAGCCATTCGGGGAAAAGGCTATAGAGTGTAAACTCAAACCAGGAGATTACTAACTCGAAGAAGAACCCCTCGGAAGACGTGGAGGAGAACCATTACTGCACCTATTCCTTCCACCCGACCAGAGTCTATCACCAGAGAGCCCATCCACCACAGCATCCCATCGTTAGTGACACACATGCCACATCATGAGAGATATTACACGTCAGCTGGCCAACCTAGAGTCTCGTTGGAGAAGAGAAAAGGTCAAGGATCCAAGTGCGGATCTTACTTAATCAACATTCGTGATATTTACTGACCTTACCAATTATTATTTGTTCTCATTTATCCTCAATCAATTTTCATGATACTCAAGGCCTTTCTCATTTTATGTTGTTATTTAACATACATGTTTTTGACGTAATGCTTTTCTCATTTATTGTTGGTCCCCATTCATTCTCAGTTAGCATTCGCAATGCTTATTGTCATTGTCACTTATTGCGTTTCTCATTAATTGTTTACCCTCAGCTAGCATTCGTGCTGCTTACTGTATTTCTCATTTATTGTTCATTCTCATTTCTTCTTCTCATTTAGCATTCGAGATGCACAATATCTTTCTAATTTATTGATTTTCCCAGTTATTCTCATATAACATTCGTGATATTTATGGATTTCATCATTTATCGTTTGTTCTCTTCCATGACATTTATCATCCTTCTCCTTTATTATTTTCCTTCACATTTATTGTCTAACTCATTTGTTCCCATTTAAAGTATTGTTACGCTTAGTGCTTTCTTAATTCTTGTCTATTTCACTTCATTTCTTTTAACAATCGTGATGTTTAATATCCTTATCAGTTATCGATTTTCCTTATTCATTCTCATTTGATACTCGCAATGAATATTGTTTGTCTCATTTATTATTGAACCTCATTTGGAATTCTATCTTTCAGTATTGGCCTCTTTTGACCATTGGTTTGATTCGTTGGTTGTCTCGATTAATTGATTATTTGTGTTAATATTCTATATCTATTCGCTTAACTATTATTGTAATTTATATTCCTTCTGTTTGCATTAATTTGAGTCATTGATCTCTCTTTTACACACCCTTTCATTTGCTTATTCGTTCGTATAAATATCAAATTTTCTTCCGAGCACTCTATGCTCATACTAGTATGAATGATATGGACATCTTAATCCATTCATTATTGTTCTGATTCATTGATCCTTTCATTTGCATCGATTGATAACAGTTTGCTTCTTTGTTCATACAGATATCTAATATATCCCTTTTAAGCAGTCTTTGCTCCTAAAACATTACACTTGACAGAATTCTATTATTATTTTTGTGATTCATCAAGATCTTTCATGGGTATTATTAATTACTCTTTGTAACTATCTTTTACCCCAAGGCATTGGCATCTACTTCTTTTGACCGATAGTACGCTCCCGTAGTAATTCCATTCACATTTATCATTAGTACGCATCAAGGCGTAGGAACAACACTCCAGGACAACAGGTTGCAAGCAGTACAAGATCGTCAGGAGAGTTACATAAAAGTTCGCCACGAAAGAACGTGCTATGCTTCGGAAAAATGATGAAAACTGAACTCGATGTACGATTGAACCCTTCAAGAATTTGGCAAAAGCTGGACCGGTAGCTTATCGACTAGAACCACCCAAAAAGGGCCCACTAGCGTGCACAACACATTTTACGATTCAAACTCGAAGAAGTGCCTATCGGATGAAACCCACGTCACTACATTAGAGGAGATTCAACTTGACGACAAGCTTTACTTTGATAAGGAACCAGTTGTGATCATGAATCAGGAAGTCAAACGACTCAAGCAGAGTGAATTCCCATTGTCAAGATTCGTTAGGATACTCGACATGGACCCGAGTACACATGGGAGCGAAAAGAGCAGATTGCGACGAGAATACCCTCATTTCTTTTCCGAACACACCGTCAGCCGATAAGATAAACTGAATCATGAGGACATGATTCCTTTTTAACGGATGGGTAATGTAACAACCGAGAAATTTCCAAGTCATTATTTTACTAATTTTATTTGCTTATTATGCTATTTTAAGTAAATTGGCTTTTGCTGGGAAAGTTGCCCGCGTACGTCGTGACACGTACACTGAAATTTGTAATTTGAGTCAGGCTATGCTTAGACTACCCATTAATATGATTTATGTATCCTCACATACTTGTTTTCATATGGAATAATGTAATTTTCCATTTCTACGCGAAGTGTGCACATTTTACGTTTTACGCGTTTTCGGCTCGCGGTTTGAAATTTAAAGACGTTATAACACTCCGAAAGGCTCGAGAAATTTATGAAACATCAAATTGGGTTATTTTAAGTTAAATTTAACATTTTTATGAAAATAGTATCTTCATGACATTCATTTCCATAAACTAGGCATAAAACGTTACCGGTTTAGCCCCGTTGGCCTTCAAACTCACTCCGTGACTTAAGATACTTGTGCAAAACAAGTATATAATGTATTGTGACTAAATAATAAAAGAAAACACACCTTGGAGCCCCCAAAAACCGGCCTCCCCCATAAGCCACTTAAAATCCATGCATTTGGTGTCTTTTCAAGACTTAAATTTTCTTATACACAACACACTTCTCATTTTTATCACCAAGAAAACTTCACCTCCCTCCCTTTCATGATGAGAACGACCCAAATACAGCCCCAATACCCTCATCATCATCAAGTTATTTGCAAGCTTCAAATCTAGTGCATCTCTTCTAGTTTCAAGTCCTAGTAAGTTTTCCATAATCATTTTCACTTCATTTTGTTCCATCTTATGATTTTTAGAGGTTGTTATAGATCTAAGCTAAACCACTCTTGCATGTATGTTTTGAGACATCTTGATTCAATTTTTCATAGGAGTATTGGATTTAGATAGGTATTTAGGCTTGATTTGGTTAGTAGATGCAAGAGTTGGATTGATTTAAATGAGTTTTGATCTATTGTTAATGATTTCTTCATATTGTTTTGTTATAAAAATTGATTTAGATCCCCAAATAAATCTTGAACCTCCTGGACTTTTTGGGTCTTTAACTAATTAAGTGGTAGTGATGATAGAATATAGGCATGCATTGGTTCAAAAACCCTTTTTATTATACATAAAGTAGATCATTGTCATTGGCCCAAATCTGTCCCAGATTTCATCCAACAAAATGACTTAACTATTTTGTCCTCAGGAAGTTTTATACTTAAATAAAAATATTGGGAGTTAGCCACAGGTCTTAGGATCATTTCCCCAAAAACCTTACATCCTAATTCATCTTGGAGATTTTTAGAGAAAATCCACACTAAAACTGGTCCAGGAATGCATGTCAGAATTTAAAGGCTAATTACTCTAAAATGTTATAAAGAACATTAGGTTAGTGTAAACATGAAAGTTGTAGCCAAGACCTGTAGAAAACTTTTCCCATAAGCCATGTGTCCATTAGACCTGTAGATAAGAAGATACACTCTTTTTCCTAAACCCATTTGGATGCTGAGTATAACTATTTAGAGACACAGGGGTAAATTTGTAATTTCACCCATGTTCTGAAGTTCTCAGTAATGTGAGGCCTTGATTTTCATATAGTACAGAATCATACCTTTCTAAGCATATAAAGTTCATAATTTTAGCCTTCACGGTTTAGAAATGGCGACCCGATTAGTGCGGTAATTTTATAAATTTTCCATCAGCTTTTTGAATTAAGCCATATGAGTTATTTCAAACGTCTTTTCGACCCATAACTTGCTATAAGACTTTTAAATAAATGACCATATGATATTTTAAGTTCTAGTACTGAATTAAAACACAAGTATGAGTGTTATACCTTAATCCCCGAGCCTAAGTCGTGTTATACTTTATTTTAGGTCACTTGTGATCTTTGCGGTTTTTCTCGACGTGCACACTTCTCCGGTTTTCGTTGCTACTACATCGTTGGTGAGTTCATAGCCCCACCTTTTACTCATTTAACTATTTATAAACCCCGTGGGGGAGATACATGCTACTTACTTTTATTATGATCACAACTGCTTGAAAACTGTATTCTAAACTGAATGTATTATTGACACTAAGTACTACTATTGCCATGAAGTCCCCGTATCATGAATCGTTAATCACTTGCGAGTGAGCGCGAATATTGTGAATAGATCTATTTGGGATTGAACTCCCCATATTGGACCGCTGCCCTTGCATGGGCAACCATATGCACTATATTTGAGGTCTCTAGGTGCTTGGCAAGGCACCCACTGGGGCAAACTTATATACTTATTACTTAAGGCGTCGATGTCATGAGCTTAGTGCAATAATTACCTTACTTGACTCTGCATTTGTTGCTTAGTCACTTTTATAAATGATATTGTGATCAACTGCTTATTACTAAAACTCTATGGATTCACTCAACCTTTGTGTTGACCTTTTTAGCATGTTTTATCTCAGGTTTAAAGGCATGAAGGTCTGGGATGGAGTCGCACGGATATATTTTTGAGGACTCGGCATATTTTCACATTTGAAGAGTCTATATTTTAAAGATTTATGTTATGTTTAAAACATTTGCAATCTTTTGAAAACATTGTGTTTTATGAAAACTGTTGGGACCTTTGCAAACTCTGAGAATTTAATGTATCAAATGTGAAACACTTTTAAAACGTCTCTTTTCAAGGTCGTTTTCCATGACTTGTACTTTGTGCTAGGAAGTAATACCCCAGTGATCTATCATCCGCTGCTATAATTTTGGGGGTGTTACATATGATACGATGGTGACATGGTTATAAAACGTGCCTCAAAAACTTAGTATACGTTGATATAAGTTATAAATGGTTATACCACTTCTTGCATGGCCACACAAGGAATTGAGGATGCCATCTTATAAATGAAAATGATTTACGAGAGTACAAAATATATGGTGAAAGCTAGGAAAGGTTACGATGGAAGTTTAAATGTGCAAAGTAGTATGAATAAATATGTGTACGTATGGACACTAGGATGAATGACTAACTACACCAATAAAGGGTTGGGAGGACACCAAATATGGACTAGGGATCAAGAGTGTAGCAACATAGCTCGTCTAAGAACCCAAAAACGTGTCAAGATCAATGCTTAGTGACTTGGAAGATGGAATAGACTCTTGGAATGTTGGTCTTTCCTTCTCGTATGCACCTCAGTGGAAGAATACTTGGAGTATATTTGATAGTGAATGTTTTTTAGTGTACGTATGAAGGGATATGCATGGGACTAGTTATAAGCTTTCTTTAAACACAACTTGGCTCGATGGGATGCCAAGGAGATTTGGATAAGGAGATTAGGAATCAAAGCTAGGCCTAGGGTACTTGAGTGAATTTGAAATGAGTTTAAGAGAGTTGCAATGTGAGGTGATTGGTTTTAGTGAAAACAAGAAGGGCAGGAGGGTTGGTTTTTATGTGTTCGACATTCTATAATCCAACCGACTTAATACGTGACTAAAACATTTTAGAAAACATGTTGTGAGGCTTATGGAAACTTCTTGGCTAAGTAATGAGACATGGTCTTAGGAAAATACAAGTTTTAGAAAGTTGGTTAACATTTAAAAGTGTTTGCACGATGGTCGAACTTAGCTTAGCTTTGGGGTTCGTTTTCCTATTAAACGATCGTACCAAGTTATACGTTTTGTCATTCCTGAATCCTTGTTGCAAGGTGAATTGAGTCATGTATTTTGTGGCACGACTTGTGTATCGAAAACTCAAATAATCGAGGCCAAGTGATGGCATGTGAACCGATTAGAACTAAAAGAATAAAGGCAAATGGGCTTAACATTAGTGGGCTTGGTTTTAGCCTGTTGGGCTTAATAATAAATAACCAAGATTTGGATTGGTTTGATCCCGATTTGGAATATCGTGGTACGTGTGTGAGCTCGTCTCTATGTAATGTGAATCATGTAGCAACGTTCTGATTCATTGTAGCATAAAAAAATAATAATAATAATAATAAAAAAAAATTGCTCGTAAAAATGGTTAGGTAAACTGTAATGATAGATTACTTCTTGATTAACATTTATAAATGATTGGAAAATTTTACAGGATGCTACAGAGTATCAAGACTTTCTCTCATATGATGATTGGCTTCTTTGGTTAAATAGTCTCCGAGTTACCAAGCGTTTCAAGGATGTGTTCGAAGGTGTTTGTTATATCACTTCGTGGGTTATTTGGAAGTTTCGCAACTAGGTCTTGTTTGGGATCAATTCCCCTCGTTTATATTTCCTTTTTGATGATATAGTTCGGTTGTCTTTTTCTTGCAGTTCTAGCCATTGTAATTCAAATTTCGATTGAGGCTCTTGGATGAAAAATCCTAGTTCCATTAATTTGTAATTTCTTCTAGCTCCTTGCTAGTCTTTAATAAATTTTCCGTTCAAAAAAAAAATAAAAAAAATAAAAGTTCACATCTTGTTGGGTAAGAGGTCCAAGCGTCGGACCACCTCTGAAAAAAAGAAGCGCTTACTAATTAAAATGTCTGGCCGCGTCTGAATAAGTCAACTTAAGAGGTTGTTAAGAGATATTTTTGAAAAAACAAACACCACCTCACTTACCATATAAATTAAATTAATAGCTTTTATTAACGATGAAATAAGTTTGTAACACTTATATAAACTAACAAGAACTTTTTTCCTAGAAACAATCATGTAAATTGGATTATTCAACAAAATGATAACAAAACCAGGCTCATGCGTCACCATTGTGTTTATAAACATTTGGTTAAACGTTCCATTTCCCAGCTCTTCGTGGCTCGCCATGGGTGACATGGCAGCTCGCCATGGCATGCCATGACACCATCCCAACTCTTCGTGGCTCCTCAACCATGAGTTACTCATCTGCACGGCGAACCCAACTCCCTGCAAATTGTGTACGACATTTTTTTTATCCTTTTTTTTTATATTGTTGTGTGTGTGTGAATAAGTGTGTATGTGAGACCCAAATGAGTAAGTTGTGGATTGTTATGATAAGGTGTTGTAAAAGGAGGTATGTTATGGTGACGTGACACCCTGTGAGACCCACATGAGTAATTTTGGGATGCCATGACACCCATTGCTCTAATAAGTTTGTTTAAAGAGTCACGTGTTATGGAGTCATGGGTTATGGCGTCTTGTTGTCTATCTTTATTTAAATAAGGGAAAATTTCCGAAGTATATCAGTTGTCCTATTACTAATCACTTTCTAGATCATTTTTTTGGGTGAGCCGAAACTAAAACGCGGGCAACTGCCACGTTGGGAAACTCTTGTCTATTGACTAAAATGCCTTCTGTACCAAAACTTATCACAAAATGCAGATTTCAGTGATAACCCAGAATCCAGTGACACCTTATTACAAAATCCAGATTCCGGTGATAAACCCAGAATCCGGTGACATCATTTATAACCCCAGATTCCATTCTGGTGACCATAATATCATCAGTCAAAAAGAAAATAAAAAAAATAAAAATAAATAAATAACTCCACCACTCACACACACAAAAAAACACCGGTCTCACACCATCAGTCATCAAACACCGATCTCACACACAAAAAAAAACAAAAACCCTCACTCCCATCAAACAACTCTCGATAAAAAAAAAAAAAAAAAAAAAAAAAAAAAAAAAAAAAAAAAAAAAGAGTAGATCCAATAACACAAAATCTCACAAAAACAAACATACACAACAAATCCAAGCAAGAACAATCAGAGTAAATCTTTACTAACCCCGACACAGTTATGTCATCGGAAAAAAAAAAAAAAGGAACCACAACTCTTGATCTGAAACCAGCAGCAACAATGCTCATCCGCACCTACAAACAACCGTAACACACAACATGAATATATAAAAAAAAAAAAAAAAAAAAAAAAAAAAAAAAAAAAAAAAAAAAAAACTTCATCATCATCAAAACAAGTGACACCCCAATCATCTTAACTCTATAACCAAACATAATGTTTGATTTCAGACCATTCATCTCAGCTGCTCATCTGTTTGTTCCTTCAGGCTTCAATTTAATGAGCCAAGGAAATGTCAAACCCACGCCTTATACAAAAATGAAACCATCACCACAATTATTATTCGCCTCGCCCCACCATCACTTTCACTTACCCGATAGAGTTGTATCTTCCGCCGCTACAGTCACCAGAGTTTCATTTGTTTTAGGAAAGATGATTAGTTGCTTTAGATCGAGATGTGTGTTCAATTTTTTTTTGTATGATTCTTGCTTTGTTTTGGATGTAGTTTGACAGATGAGTTATATCGATTGAGAGATGAGTTTGGTTGTGTCAGTTTTAGCTCGATTATGATGGATTTGGGTGTGTGTGAGTAGATCGAGGTGAGGGATCATATCAGTGGTGGTGTCTATTACTCCCTCCGTCTCAAAATAATTGTCAGGAGACAAAAATCACAAAGTTTAATAAAAGTGGGGCCACTTTAATTTTCAACCACTCAAATAGAATATTCTCTCACAAAGATCTCTAGTTTTTACTTAAAAAGGAAAGTAGACGATTATTTTGAGACATCCCGAAATAGAAATATGGACTATTATTTTTAGACAGAGGGAGTAATTTTTTACTATAGTACATAGATGTATTTGTAATAATATTTAGTACAGAGGGGTTATTTAGTCATTTCAATTTTGGTACTTGAGACACTTGTCAAATGTCGGTGACACGTGTTGATTTTGTTGTTCAAACAGCACAAGTTGCCACGGCAACTGGTCTAGTTTCGGCTCACCCAAAAAAATGATATAAAAAGTGATCAGTAATAGGGCAACCGGTCTACTTTCAGAATTTTCCCTTAAGATAATTACCCTTTATATTGTCGACGCTACATAGATAAAAAATAGTGACATGACATTAGTTTTCAACAATGGATCAAAGTAATATTCAATCTCAACCCTTTAAATTAATATTTAACTGTTGGGTTCGTAAACACCCAATTATCTTAAACATGATTTGAACACAAATTAAGCCAAGTGTTTATCAACCGAGAATAATTCAAGTCACTGAGTGAACAGTAACTTAGTGAGTCATCTTCAAGAAGCTTAAGGAGAATTCAAGAAGAAGGATTCACTCCTCAGGAAGGCGGGACTCCCTGAGTGTGACTTAAGCCAAAGAAGAAGATGATAGGTTCAGTGAGTACTGACAAGAGCTCACTGAACCCCTCAGTCTCCTCACAACAATAAAGACTGATGACTAAAGACTGAAGACCAAGACTGAATCTATAGCCTGAAAGAAAGGCGGGATCGAGCGGGAAAGTTTAAAGGAGATAAGGATGAGTCTTATCGCCGCCAAAGTAAACTTACCTTATATGGCTTAAGGATGTGAAGTGTCATATCTGACAATTGGAAAGCTTCTTTATGGCCATCCCAAAATAGATTCTTGGAACTGACAAAAGACTGTAGTGCTTTTGTCAGACTAGACTAGGTTTTCCTTTTGTACTTTTAGTCACGGGTTGTTCTTTTATACTTGTGTATAAATAGGATAGATGGGGAGAAAAGTGAAATAAGTTTTGTGCATTAAAAGCTAATACTTTCACAAAACCACTTTTCTCCTCCAAAGAAAAACACATCCCTGAGATAGCTCAGTGGGTCTTTTTGTTGACACTCAAGAACAGCTTGAGTTTAGAGAGGAAAACACCATACCTTGTCTATTCAATCCCAAGTGTTTATTCCGCAAAACACTTGGGTAATAGATTCTTTTGATTAATTTCTAATAAGAATTTAAACGTTGAAAAACCTTTACTTGGGTAATAGATTATTTTGATTAATTTCTAATGAGAATTTAAACGTTGAAAAACCTTTGTTGTTTTATCTTTACGTTATTACTTATTTGGTAAAATTAATCATTACATTATATCAGTCTTAGTACACGATTATGATAACTTTGTAGTTATTTCAATAAGTGTAACGGGAACAACAACTGGTATCAGAGCCTCTGGTTTATAAAATCTTTTCAAAACTAAGAGTGCTCAAGGTTTTTAAAACCAAGATCCTACTATGGCTGATATCAATGTACCCCAGCTAGTCGATAAAAAGGGAGGTAGCTATTCAGCTGTTGCTCCCAGACTTGAAGCTGGAAAATTTAGCAAGTGGAAAAAGCGCATGCTTTGCTACTTGACTGGTATGGAACCATACTACATCACTTGTATCAATGAAGGTCCCTATGTCCCAAAAACTGCTGAAGGTTTAATCAAACCTGAAGCTCAGTGGACTATTGATGAGAGAAGGGTGGTCAACCAAGACCAGCGCCTGAGAAGCATCATTATATCTTGTCTTCCTGACGATATAATGGAATCAGTCATTAACTGTACCACAGCCAAACAAACATGGCTTGACTTGGTTAATAGCTTCGAAGGTCCCTCAGATACCAAGGAAAATAGGATCATGGATCTTAAACTTGAGTATAATACTTTCAGGGCCAAAGACTCTAAAAGTCTCTCTCAGACCTATACCAGGTACAAGACCCTGATAAATGAGTTGTCCAATGATGGTGTAGTTTTGTCTAAGCATAAGATCAATGTTGGCTTTGTCAACAGTCTCCCTGAGAAGTGGCTAAACTTCTCTCAGGGCCTTAGGAATGCAAATCACATTCAGACCCTTGAGCTTGCTAAGATCTATGGAAAGTTTGTCTATGAAGACAACTTAATCTCAAGGAGATACCCAGACTCAAAGAAAGCTCTTGAGACCAAAAAGGTCCTGACTTTCTCACCCATATCAACTGCCTTTTATTCTAATGGTATTGTGCAGGATTTTCAAGAGGATTCTGATGATGAGGTTGATGATAGAACCAGTGAGGAGTACCTAAGTGACTTACACTTGGAATTTCAAGAAAGGGCACTCCTTGCAAATTCAAAACGGTTTATCAAAAGAAATCAGTCAAACTTTTCAAAAGCTAAAGCAAATGAGACCACTGAATGTTTTAAATGTGGTAAAAAGGGTCATTTTGCTAAAGACTGTTATTCAAAAACAACCTCAGAATAGATAGTCACATAGCATAGCATAGCATAAACGAAAAGATACTTTTCGTCACTTTGTGTTTAAACATGAAGATGTATATCAAGCTTGATTTATTTCCTTTATATTACAAAATTCTTTAGTTTCATAAGAAATCATATCAATGTTCAAAGGATACCAACTTACATTGCCCGACGTAAAAGTTTAAGTTACTGTGTCAAAATGAAACTTAATATTTTGGACAGGTTGTAGTATTTGATTTGTTTCACCTACTTCAATTTAGATTTAAGACATGAGATTATTTTAAATGAAAGTAGACTTAATTCCTTTCAAAATGATATGTGGCGCGACTTCTACGGACTTACGGTTAATTACTTATGAATTTTTGAAGTTTGCAAAAGCTGATGAATAGAGATACACCGATTTCACGTATCCTTTTTGAGGGATCCGCCCTTTGTAACAAAGGGATCCGTGGGATCTGTGACAAATTCTCCTAAACTCGTATTTTGACATAAAGAAAACGTGTAGGACTTGCTTGACTTAATATTAAACATCTATTACACATATTTAACAACATTTCTACTTATGTGACTTATCTAAACATTTACGTAGGTGATTTCTCAACTAAATTAATAGTTATCCCAAACACTCCCTTAAAACCCATGTTTTTCGTAAATTAGTTTTACGCACACAATTTGACACTCAATCCTTTTAATAAATCTTTTCTTTTATTTTTCAAGAATATCTTCAAGCTTGGATACAAAGTAACATCTAACAACAAAATTTCTAAGTATACTTTGCAAAACATTTTTCATATTATATTCTACTTCAATAATAATTTGATACATGGATCGTACTCCATTTAAAAAACCATTTGTTTTGAAAATGAGAGCCACGTGGCTCTGATACTAATTGTGAAAACGTAGAGGGGGGTGAATACGTTCCCGTTTTAAAATCTTAAAACTTGTTGTATCAAATATCTGTTTTAGCTTGTTCTAATATGAAAGATGTTTATAACTTGCATAAGTTAAAGCACGTTGTTACACAAGTATCATCAACTAATCTCAACACAAGCAATCACATAAAGCAAACATAAAAGTAAAGTAGTAAGTAAAAGAAAGCGCAAACCGAACAAGATGATTTATAGTGGTTTGGTCACGGAGCTCCTTTCTGCCCTACTCCACTCCCCGAGTACCCAACTCGAGAGTTACTTCACTAGATCAACAAGCTCCCTTCTCGGCGGAGAAAACCTTACAATCGTCGCTTACACTTTTTTCGGTACAAAGCTAAATATCGGGTTCTAGTTCGAGGTAGAACCAACCTAACGTCGCTTACACCTTTTCTGACAATAAGCTAGATGTCGAGTTCTTTTACAAGGGTACAACCACTCCCGCCAGTTCTTTTACAAGGGTACAACCATTCCCACTATGTTTTATGGCCCAGCATAGAAACCTTGTGTTTTATGGCCCAAACACATAAACCACCTAATCTAGTATAAATAGATTGTGATGCAACAATGATCCATGACATAAGTGTATCATGGATATGAATAACTATTCTAAATGAACTTCCATTTAAAGGAAGCCTTCAATGGATGAAGATAACAAGCTCCCTAAACTTGTTGTGATGGATCTTCATATATGTATGTGAAATCTACATGAACTCCTTGAATAAGAAGTCTTCAATCATTGAGGATGTCAAGTGCCCTTGAATCTTCATATGTTGGAATGCTTTGGTGAATAATGACTTCAAGATCTTCTAACCTTCTTGGTGGATCAGGAAGTATGCTATGCTTGTGATGGATGATGTCTCATGATCTTGAGCTTGCTTCACAGGATCATTCACAGTGTATGCTTACAACATAATGAAAGTTAGTAACATTATGATCATTATGGAAAGGGTGATTAATGTATGATTCTACATGGTTTACTACTGATCTAAGTGTATGCAAAGAGTAAAGGAAATATGTGTTCTAGTTTCTTGAAACTATGGGTAAACAATGGGCTACTATTTATAGGAAAACTGTTTACACATACCACGGATTTGGCGGATCCAAATAAAGGGATCCGCCCTTTATGCAGTTTGGTTCTGCCAGGACCTGACAGCTAATATCTTAACAAATCTTTCCATATCATTCCATATCATGTTAAGTCATGTCAAGATCTTGCAAAGTCAACTTTGTAACTTAAAGATCTTTCCAAAATATCACCTAAATCAAATCTTACATGAAATCTATCCAAGATCTTTCCAAAATCAAATCTTACATAAAATCTATCCAAGATCTTTCCTAAGATGTATTGAGTGAAGATCTAAGTAATATATTCATATGATCTTCAAAATCTTCTAAGATATCTAAAGATCTCTAAATGATATATGCCATGATGTCATGAACATATTTCCATTTTAAGAATTAAAATGTAAATAATGTAAATGTATATATGTATGTCCCATGTATATACTAGCTTAACTAATATATGTTTACCAATATGTATCATTTTAATTTGACACCTAAAGTGTACTTATCCTATTAATCTTAGGAAACATGATGTACAAGTAAAAGTACTTGTATATGCAAAGTGTAAAATGAGGTTCTAAGTAGAATGGTTAACCTTTTAAAATACTTAATGACCTAACTGTATATTAAACATTCTAAATGGTTTGTTAAGGGTTTGATCATAATGCCACATAACAAACATGTACGAACTTGTGTTGTATCATACGAGGACTCGAGAGGTGTTGAATGTATGTTCAGACAAAATAAGATTACAAGTAACTTGTACATTTTACGTTATGTATCAAGTTACATGTTTGTCATCAATCAAAACAAACGAGATTGCTTGCACTAACAATCTCCCCAACAAGACTGCTTGCACTAACAGATTCATTCGCTTATTCATTTCGTATTTGCTTATTACCTTTCATTTGTTTATATCTGTTCACTGAGCGTTAGCCCAGCCGCATTTTCTTTTCTTTGCAGCAGGTTATAAGCGGGATGCTGGGCATGAGTGTTGAGATTAGAAGATAGAGGACCTACCCTTGATTAGATTCTATTATTATAGTTATGATTGTAGACATTATGCTTTGGATATGTATTGTATTTAGATTATTGTTTGGATTATATTTCGTAAGTCCTTGTAATTCTTGACTTAGTATTTAATAAGAAGTCTTCCGTATGCGTTTATATGTTCTGATTGACACCATAATGTTACACTTAGACCCTTCTCGGGTTGGGGGTGTTACAATTATGGTATCAGAGCTTTGGCTTCGACCTGTAGTACTTTAAGTTATGACCTGTGAAAGATTTGGCCCTTAGAGTTGCACTATAGGAGTTTATGAAACAACCTTTGAGAATTTGCCTTAGGATTTCCACTCTGAAGAAACTTAGGTTATGACCGGTGAGGTTTGGGTAGACTATAATACATTTGTTTAAGTATCATTGCTTCCGCATCACTCTGATTTGTGCCTTACTTTTAGTTAAGCCCTTTTACGATCACTATTTCTGGAGATTAGAAACTTATTATTTTGCACAACCTAAGATTAGTGACCAAGTAAATTTAGAATGTTTTGAGAATTTTGTGGTAATGCCTGACACTATATAAGCCTTATTTTCTTATTCCGACCTTAACCTCTGATTCGTTTGTTAATCATTTAGATGCCTCTTAGATCATTCTGAGAATTCTTGTGACTATGATGTGTTTGACACATTCTGTGATTTCCCTTGCTTTTGCTAAGCATATTTAAGTCTCCCTACACTATTAGATTCATCTTACCCATTCCTATTCATATGAGAAATCTTGTGGTGATTAACCACGAGTATGGGAATGTTTCCCTCACTTCTGAATGATAAGATCCACTCTGCTGATCTGTCTTTCTCTGGAGTATTAAACTCGATGTTATTCTGGTATGGATTAGTTGACTGAGCATCAAGATGATAACTACTGTCATACTGTAAACCTTTGACAATTCGAACATCCTGAATTCTTTTTACCATGATTTCCGATTGGTTAACCCATTGTTACAATTACTACCCTGGAAACTCGTACATTATTTTCGCGGTTGTGAAGGTTTCCTAGCACCTATTTTGTACACCGTTGGCTGGATCTCACCTTGAGAGTCATTTTGCAATCTGAACTTTTTTGATGTAGTCCCTGAACGAACTACCAAGGTTTCCACCGGAGTGTGAAGTTGATTTGAGCTGGTACTAAGAGATTGTTTAGTCACGACTCGAGGTAGAATATGATATCAATAAAGGCATGTTTATATGATGCAAGTATTATCACGCCTAACTAACGTGATAATAGTTACATCATATAACTTGAACTTATTGGGGTCATATGATATTTTGAGAACAGTAAGTTGGTTGACTTAGAACTTTATCCATATAAGAGCGACGTTTTGCCTAATTCTGAAACTCCATATTGATTATTCATCAGTTGAGGGGAAAGAATTGAAGGACCAACTTCTAGGAAGTGGTTTTGTCTGCCCGAGAGTGTATCTGTATCATGCTCCAGTTTGTTCGCGAAGAGGAATGATGATAGTATGAAGTTATGTATTGATTTCTGGAAGCCGATTAGTATTACGGTTAGAACCGTTATCCGTTACCTCGAATCGATGATTTGATTAATCAACTTCAGGGTGTGAAGTTTTTCTCAGTGATTGAGTTTGAATCCGATTATTTTCAGTTACGTTTAAAGGAGCGAGATGTTACTAGAATTGCTTTCCGTATCCGTTATGATCTATATGAGTGTTGTGATGCCAATTGTATTGGCTACTGCTCTGATTGTTCCTATGGACTTGTTGAATCGTGTCTTTCATGAATACTTGGGCAATTTTTCATAGTATGACATATTGGTATATTCAGAGATGAAAGAGAAACATGAGGATCATCTTCGTATTTTGTGTTGAAATTCTACGTCAGAAGAAGCTATATGTTATATTCTCGAAGAGTAAATTTTGGTTGGGATGAAGAATGAGAGGAGAATTTTGAGAAGCTGAAAAGAGATTGTCCTTATGCAACACGGGAAGATTGTTGGTTATGCATCTGTACAACTAGAATCGTAGGAAGTGAACTATTCGACGCATGACTTGGGAGTGAATTGTGACAGGCATGAAAAAGCTCAGGAGCAAGACGGTGAAATATGATCTATGTTAGGAGACTTGAAGAAGGCGGTTTTGATTGAAGCACACACTTCTATTTGCTCTATACATCTTAGTTGTACTATTATGCATAGAGACTTGAAGCAAAATTTTGATGAAATGGTATGAAGACGATTGTGACTACATTGGTGGCGAAGTGTTTAGCGTGTCAACAAGTTAAGATTCAGCATCCTCGTAAAAGTGGTTTTCCTTAGTTTTGGGATGTTCGTATGTGGAAGTGGGATCAAACTTTCAAGAACGTTGTAACGGGATTTCCTCACACATTTTGGAAGGACAACACGAATTGAGTTGTAGTGGATCGTTTGACTAGGTCGGCTCACTTGGAAGATTGGCAAAGATTTCTTTCGGCAGAAGATTATTCAAGCTACATGGCGCACCTCCAGTGATCGTGTCGGAGATTCGCGATTCTACTTCACATTCCTAGGAAGAGCTACTGAAGGCTTGAGGAACCAGACTCAAGTTTGCTAATGCTTTGCACCTCCAAGACTGATGGATAAATAGAACAACTATCTGAACTTGGAAGATGTGTTGAGCGGAAAATTCGACAAGTGTTTGGCATGGTTGTGTTTGCGCACTAAGATTGCTGGCATGCAAGTGACAAGGGTTTTCTTTTTGGAGTTTTGTATGAACAAAGATGTGGAGCACCTTTTGGTTGAATTAAGTCGGAGATTTAATTATCGAAGGTCCGGAGTTGATTACAATGACTAAAGGATTAGTTATCATTGTGGAAGAGAAATTTTGAAACTTTAGACCGGGAATTTGTGTGTTCCGTATGATGTTTCCGTATAGAAGAGTTAGACGTTTTGGCATGTAAGGAAGATTTAGTTCGTGATACGTTAGACCTTAGATTCGTTCCTATCATACTTGTTCATTCTGCTTGCGGATACGTTGTGGTGCTCTGATATGTGTTTAGTTGACCGTCAGTACGAATAGGATTACCCATCCCTTCATGAAACTCTTGACACGTTTGGTAATTTCGATATGTGCTTCTCTGATTATTAGCAAGTTCCTTAGTTTGTTCAGAATCTGGATAGAGTTGATGAAGTTTTATCGCTTAGCACTACCTCCGTATGTGCCTCATGTGTAAATGTGTTTCATGTATCTCTTAGCAAGATTAAAACTATCATCTGTTACGTATATGTTTCGTATTCGTTGGATCGAGATTTGTTATGATTTGTCTTTTGTTGAAGAGCCTGAGGCTATTTTGGAGCGTCAGGATCGGGTCATGAGAAATAAAACTATTCCGTGTGTGAAGATGCTTTTGGAAGAACCTATTCGAGTGTGAGGCTATTTATTGTCATTTGGTACGTCTCTGTCTGACGTTTGCGACTTAAATTTCAAGGACGAAATTTTCTTTTTAAGAGGGGAAGAGTTGTAAAACCGAAAATTCGGATCATCATATTTTAGTACAAATTTAAATTTTCCTAAGTACGGATTATAATATAAAGTTTACCTTATATTAAAAGTTACATTATACAAATTAATTAAGCTATATCCTAAACCTAAGTCATATATAATTCGACACTCCATATAACCCAAGTACTTATATATATCACACGTATGTACATTGTTTTGGACCTATAACTAGAAATTGGTAAAAATGATACACAATTTGAAAATATATGAAAAATACTGAATAATTATGTGAAAGATTTGGAAAGAATCGGTCTTCCCCTAAAACCCCCCCTAATCACGGTATTTTCCCCCCACAACTAATATACGCTCCCCCTTATCCCTTCAACCAAAAAACATACGGCATCATCTCCCTCCCCCTATACCGAACCCTAGCAGCCATTTACACCTTTGTTAAGCTCTCAAGATCAAGGAGGAAGGAAGGTTTGAAGATTTCTTGGATCGTGTAACGCTTGGGTGTGTTTGTGTGTTTGATTCGTGGGTCTTCGTTCTTGGTCCATTGCCTCGTTAATATGCCTAGAGGTATCATCATCTCTTTTTGTTTTCCCATCCATTCGGCATGTACACTGGTATACAAATCTAAAATATCTAAATCTAACCATTGTTTCATTAATTATGAAGGGTACGATTGAGATATATATCACATAAAATCATAAAACCTTATGCGCCTATAAAATCAATTGGTGTAGTATTCATGGACTGTTTTTGTGTCGTGTGTTGTGAGTGGTGTTGTGTCATGGTTAGCATCCCTTGTCGACCTAATATAACCATTTACAAGCTTTAAAAACCTGTTAATAATGATCATTAGTGTGGCATGTAAATACTAGAAACCCTAGGCTGTTTTGATTATGCAAAAGCTATGATTTTATGTCGAGGATTTGCTTGTTTTGGATTGATAATAAGGATGGTGTGGATTAATTTGGGGTGGTTTTGATTAGCTATTAATCAACATATAATGCACCTAAACAAGCCCTAAAAATCTGCACTTAATGATCATTAATAAGGCGTAAAAAGATAAGAAATCCTAGGTCGAATATGTTACCGAGAGTGTATGCATTGAATACGAGTTTGGGTTAAGGTTTGATAAGGTTTATGATGGTGTGATCTTTGTGGTATAATGTGAATATGTTAAGATGGTGATAGATACAATTCGTTTGATATATAGAGGTCTCGTGTGAGTTTGTGTAAGTAAAACATGTTATAAAATAGCCTAAAACAGATTTCGGAGTGAGACAGTTTTGAAAGCCGTATATGTGTGCATTATAACTCGAGTTTCATAAGGGTTTTGTTAATACAAATATCGTCCCAAAAACGTTATTTATATTTTACGATCTTTGCTTAATTTTGTTAATGACAAATACATAGTTTATCTTTAAGCAAAAGCATAAATATAAGAATAAGCCTTTTACATTTATAGTGATAAGTCTTTTAAAACATATTTACATATTACAAGATCTCTAGGAGTAACATTATATACATATATACATTTACAAGTTTCTTTCTTAAATTAGAAACTTTATTTCTTAAAAATTAGGATGACATCATGGCATGCATCATGAACACAATCTTAAAAAGATTTTGAGATATCTTGTATTGGACTTTAAGCCAAAGAGTTGACATTGGAAGATATGGCAAGATATGAAAAGATTTGAGAATCTCTTAGCTGTCTTGAAGTGGCGGATCCAAACCCATACAAGGGGGGATCCAATTTTAGGGATCCGCCAGATCCGCCAACTGTTGAATCAGTTTGCCTATAAATAGCAAGCTGATCATTTGGGCATTTTTATCACTCATATAGATTAAATACATACTCATTCATTTACATATCACTAACCCATATCATTCTTTCATTTCATTGATCTTTCCTTTTGTAGCAAAGAGATCAAAGCATATAAGGATCAACCTACTGTTGTTATCCTTTTAGTATAGACTTTGTGTGATTTTGTATTAGTTCACACATCATTGTTTTTATCATTTATTCAGTAGAGTTTGGTTAGTGTTTTAGTCCTTAAAACACAAAGAGTGTCGGGAGTGGTTGTACCCTTGTGAAAGAACCAACGGGAGTGGTTGTACCCTTGTGAAAGAACCAACGGGAGTGGTTGTGCCCTTGTAAAGAACCCGGTGTTTAGCTTAGTACCGGATAAAGAGTAAGCGACGTGTAAAGGTTTTCTCCGCCTAGAAGGGAGCTTGTTTCTTAGTGAAGAAAAACTCTCGAGTTAGAGGCTCGAGGAGTGGAGTAGGGCAAGGAAGAGAGTCCTTGTAGCCGAACCACTATAAATATCCGTGTTGTGTGGTTTGATCATTCCTTTCCTTACTTACTTATATTATATTGTTTCTTTGTGCATACTTACTTTGAAATCACGTTAAGTCACAAAGCGAATTAATTTTAAAAACAGTAAAACTATTCAACCCCCCTTCTAGTTTTCCGCACTTGGTACCAGAGCAGTGTTACTCAAGATTTTCAAAATATATTGTATTTTAAAAACTTGAAACGATCAATGGATTTTGAAAACTTTAAAGAAGGGCAATATATGCAAAGACCACCACTATTTGAACCAAATTGTTTCATATATTGGAAAAATCGCTTTGAGACCTATGTGAAGTCAAAGGACATAGATATGTGGTATATAATTGTAGAGAGTGATTACAAGCCCATAAGTAATGATATTTCAGGTGGTCGGGATGTAGGTACTTCTCTTACTCGTCATAGTGATGAGCAAAAAAAGTTGATTGCCAAAAATAATGAAGCCAAAATGATGCTTTACAATGCCTTACCTAAGAAAGAATTTGAAAGAGTTTTTATGTGTAAAACGGCTAAAGATATTTGGCAATCACTAATTATCACTCATCAAGGGAACTCACAAGTCAAAGATAACAAAATTGATCTTCTTGTTCAACAATATGAACAATTTGTATCTCTGAAGATGAGACCATTGATAGTGCGTTTGCTAGGTTTAATACTATTATTACATCTCTTAAAGCACTTGACGAATCTTTTTCTAGTAAGAATTTTGTCAGGAAATTTCTAAGAGCACTCCACCCGAAATGGAGAGCAAAGGTGACAGTTATTGAAGAATCTAAGGATCTTTCAAGTATGACACTGGACAAGCTCATAGGAAATCTCAAAGTTCACGAGATGGTGATGGAAAAAGACTCAAAAATAGTTAAAGGCAAAAAGGAGAAGATGAAGTCCATTGCCTTGAAAGCTAAGGCAGAGTCAAGTGATGATGAAGAGTCTTGTTCCAATAGCGAAGACAAAGAGTATGCCATGGCAGTAAGAGATTTCAATAAATTCTTTAGGAGACGAGGAAAGTTCGTTAGACCATCTCGTGAAGAAAAGAAATCCTTCCGAAAAGACCGTGATGATAGGAAAGGAAAGGTAGACAGGAAGTGTTATAGGTGTGGTGATTCTAGTCACTTAATAGGAGAATGTCTAAAGCCTCCAAAGAACAAGTCTCAAAGAGCCTTTGTCAGTAGAGATTGGAGTGATAGTGAAGGAGATGACGACGAGCCTAAGAACGACGAAGTTGCTCTCATGGCTCATGACACAGAAGAGGTACATTCTGACTCGTCATACTCATCTATAGATGATGAAACCTTAGAAGTAGAATATAACAAACTGTGTGATATCACTTTAAAAATCATAAACAAAAATAAGTTCTTAAAAACCAAAATGACACTTTTAGAAAACGAAGTTTATTGGCTTAAACAAAAGGAGATACGAATGGAAAAATGTAAAAATTGTAAAGAAACCTGTGTCTCGTGTCAAGAACTTAAATTAGAATTAGAAACTCTTAAAACCACACAGGAAGATCTCATTAAGCAAAATTCTAAATTTAAAAAGTTCGACAAAAATATAAGTTGTATAGATGAGATAATGAAGATGTAAAAATTACCTCATGATAAAACCGGACTAGGTTTTATGAAACTAGGAAGCTTAAGTGATATTAAGAAACAAACAGTGAAAGAAAAAGAAACTGTTTCAACAACTTCTAATAACCACGGATCTGGCGGATCCAAAATTTTGGTTCCGCCAGTTGTATCCAAGGGATCCGCGAGTATAGAAAATGAACAAAAGGTTATTAAATCAGATCGTACTGATTTTGTTAAAGTCACTAGAAAACCTAGCACTAGTACAACTATTAACAAACAAAAACCATCAGTCTCTATAGGAAAAGGTCAAGTTAGAAATGAGTATAGAGTTAAAATGGTTCAACAGGCACCCAAAACTAGTTTTCCCAAACACCCCTTTCCAAAAAGTAACTTTAACTCACAACATCATTACCAAAATAATTGGAACCAAAACATGTCTAGAAACTTTCAAGGTCCTAATTATATGTCATGGAACACTTGTCCACCATTTCCTTACATGAACCCTGATAATGTTATGTTTAACCCAAACGGACCCATGAGATATTGGGGACCAAACGCTTGAGTTTTTCTTGAAATTAGGTGTGCTTGAAAGTTGAGTTAGAACCAGATGAGTGGATTAAAGATAGTGGGTGTTCAAGACACATGACGGGAAACAAAAGCCTTTTCTCTACCTACCAAGTGTACGACGGAGGTAATGTCACATTTGGTAGCAAGCTTAAAAGTAAAATCATCGGAAAAGGTACGATCTCTCATGACTCTCTCTCTATCGATGATGTTGTTCATGTAGATAATTTAGGTTTTAAATTGCTTAGTATAAGTCAATTGTGCCGCAAAAAGTATAACGTTCTTTTCAGTGAAAATGGAAGCAAAATACTTAAAGACGGCATAACAGTAGGAAAAGGTGTTTTAAAGAATAACGTTTATGTTATGAAATTAGATAAAACACCTAAAGACAAGCTTTGTCTTACCTCCTTGGACGAAAACTCAACTCTATGGCATCGACGCTTAGGTCACGCCAATATGAGGTTAATTCAATCCTTATCATCTAAGGAACTCGTTAGGAAAGTGCCCAAGTTGAAATATGACCAACACTTTTGTGATGCTTGCAAAATAGGAAAACAAGTTCATAATAGCCATAAGGCTAAAAACATGGTGTCTACATCTACGTTTCTAGAATTGTTACATATGGATTTGTTTGGACCATTCGCTATACAAAGTTACGGGGGAAACTTCTATACTTTGGTAATAGTAGATGATTACTCTAGATATACATGGAATAAGTTTTTGAAAACTAAAAACGAAGCTTTTGTTAAATTTGAAATCTTAAGTAAGAAAATTCAAAATCAAATAGGAAGTAACATAGTGTCAATAAGAACCGATCATGGTCGTGAATTTGACAACGAAATCCAATTTGGAGCTTTTGGTGATGCGAATGGCATAACACATAATTTCTCGGCTCCACGAACTCCTCAATCTAACGGTGTAGTATAGAACGCAAAAATAGGACAATTCAAGTAATGAGTAGAACTATGTTAAATGAATAAAACATACCTCAAAAGTTTTGGTGTCACGCTGTAGATACATCCACATATATCCTAAATCGAGTTCTAATTAGACCATTCTTGAAAAAGACTCCATATGAGTTATATAGAGGCAAAAAGCCTACTTTAGGATATTTTAGAGTGTTTGGAAGCAAGTGCTTCATTTTAAACACAAAGGATTATCTCACCAAGTTCGACCCAAAGTCGTATGAAGGTGTATTTCTAGGATATTCACAAAATAGTAAAGCATATATAGTTTTAAACAAAGAAACCTCAAGAGTCGAGGAATCATTGAACGTAACATTCGATGAAAGTCCACCTCCCTCTAAGACATCACCTTTGGTAGATGATGACTTAGTTGAAAGTCAAATGGTTGATAATCAGGAAAATATTGAAAGTGAGAAAGAAAATGAACCGGTAAAAGGAGAAATAGTTAATATCAAAGAAACCAAAAGTCATCCATTAGAAAACGTCATAGGAAAAATCAATGAAAGAACATTAAGATCTAAAGCTCAAAATGAAAGTAATTTCTTTTGTTTTGTTTCAACAATTGAACCTAAAAATATTAATGAAGCCATAAAAGATGAATCTTGGGTCATTGCGATGCAAGAGGAATTAAATCAATTTGTTAGAAATGACGTTTGGACATTAGTCCCACAACCTAAAAATCAAACCATAATAGGTACAAAATGGGTTTTTAGAAACAAAATGGATGAAAATGGCGTAGTATCTAGAAACAAAGCTAGGCTAGTAAGCACAAGGCTACAATCAACAAGAAGGTATAGATTATGATGAGACTTTTGCACCCGTAGCTAGACTTGAGTCAATTAGGATATTACTTGCATATGCATGTGCACATGACTTTAAACTATTTCAAATGGATGTCAAAAGTGCATTTCTAAATGGTTTCATAAATGAGGAAGTGTATGTAGCACAACCTCCCGGCTTTGCCGATTTTGTAAAACCAAATCATGTCTACAAACTTAAGAAAGCTTTATACGGACTTAAGCAAGCACCAAAAGCTTGGTATGATCGACTTAAGACTTTCCTAGTTGACCACAAGTATACCATGGGCCTAGTAGACAATACTCTTTTCACCAAGAAAAAAGGATCACATATTATCATAGTCCAGATATATGTGGATGACATTATATTCGGTTCAACTTGTCAAGAGTTATGCAATGAATTTTCGAAAATCATGCATGATGAGTTTGAAATGAGTATGATGGGGGAACTAAACTTTTTCTTAGGTCTCCAAATAAAACAATTAGAAGATGGGATATTCTTCAACCAATCTAAGTATATTAAGTATATGCTTAAGAAATTTGGTCTTGAAGATTCTAAACCTATGAAAACACCAATGTCATCCGAAACCAAACTCACCAAGGATGACGAAAGTAAATCCGTAGATAGCACTAAATATAGAGGTATGATTGGTAGTTTACTCTACCTAACGGCTAGTAGACCGGACATTATGTTTAGTGTTTGTCTATGTGCACGCTTTCAAGAAGATCCCAAAACATCCCATCTTGAAGCCGTTAAACGGATATTTAGGTACATAAAAGGCACTACACATCTAGGATTATGGTATCCCAAAGGGATGGGAATGGAAACCATAGTGTATGCCGACTCAGACTGTCACACCCCCAAATTTCGTGACTTGTAGCGGAATAAGTCATTCAGGGGCACGACTGGTCATAGCACCAAAGTTGCAGTTATATTGAACGACCTAAAGTGTCGTTTAGAAAATACATCGTTTGATTATTTAAAAGCATTCAGAGTTACAGAGCTAGGTCCCAAAAAGTGAAACAGGTTTTCATAAAACAAGTTCATACAATTCAAACGATGGATAAGTGCATAAAATATAAAGTGAGACGCGTCGACTCCGCGACTCCATGATGTGTCCATATGCAAGCCAACATGCGATATCTTAATTACCTGGAAATACATTGCTAAAAATGGTCAACAATAATGTTGGTGAGTTCATAGGTTTATGTAAATGAATGATTGTACGGTAACCACAAGTATAAAATGTATGACAAAACCATGCCACATAAAAAAATGATACAATTGCTCTAAGCTCATGACCCCGAAGCTAGACTGAATGAAATGCCCCAATCGAGTGTTTGCCAATCACTCAAATATGTCAGACATGAAATGCGTTCGTTTGACCAGTTGGTGCTACCAACCCGAACGGAGGAGTCACCCTCAATAGATCTATCCACTCACTCTCGCTTGCTCACAATTAACGGTTCATGATAATAAAAGGGGACTTTAATCTGGGCAATGCTGTAACTTAAGCAATGTAAATGAGTTTGGATACTTTGGTTCGCATATAAAAATGGTGCAATGTATTCTCCCCCGAGAGTTTAAAACCAATAAACAATTTAAAATGGGGCTATGAAAACTCACCTGCTATGATAGCAACAATGACAATGATGAAATGAGGCTCGGTCTCTAACCGCGACCTATTATGATGATATGATCTAATGTAAGCAATGAATTAACGCAACACATGCAAATACGTATGTTAACGATACCACTTATTGGTTTTGAAAATAACGTTTATCGACGAAAAGTACACTTTTGACGTCTCGTTAAGTTATAAATTACTTTTCGTGTAATTATGTTGAAACGGTACTCCACGATCCTCATTTGGTGTTCTATCGGCAAATATAATGTTTTCGTCGCAAATTAATATTTTTCTTAACTTGTGAAAATATGCCCAAAATGGCTTCGTGAAACTAGTCGCGAAATATTGCACGTTAAGTGTTAGTGATCAAACTCGACATTTTTGAAAACCTTGCAACCATGTCTTAATGTCGTTTCATTTAACTTTTGATCAAACACACCTCGATCAATTAGAAAATTGGCTATCAATATTATGTCTCGCAAAAACACTAGTTTTTATACTTGGATTATTTTCTAATAGTGGGCTGTCAAAAATAACATGGTACGTTGGGCTTTAAATGTGTATATCTCGGTCGTTATAAGCTTGCTTGCTACGTTCTTTATATCCACGGGTTCGTACAAGTATGAACTAACATATTTTCAATAGGTCGGCTCGTCTAGATCACGTCTAACGTCTCGTTTTGTCCCTTGAAGTTCGGAAAAACAGCAAGCTATTTTCAGAAAATAGTTTCTCGTCGCCTAACTTTGAAAAATCATATCTCCTTCGTTATAAGTCGGTTTTTAGTGATTCAAGCGGCCACGGTTTCGTTTTTTAAAGAACTTTCTAAATATGAAGGCAAAATAGTTCAAAATTTTCTGATTTTTCCAGATCACACGATTTTGGACAGTAGCTTATTTAGATTGTTAAAAACTCATTTCTTGTTTCTAAACTTAATCATACCACTCCAAATCAACTCCACAAGTTCGCAAATCCTACCATACACCTTCTTAGGGTGTCATGGGGTCCTAAACATCACCAACCTTGGTGGGTTTCATGAGATCACTAGTGAAACTTATAGATCTAGTGATTAAGATAGTTTATGTTCAAAAGTGGTATGTAAAACATAAATAACTTGCATGAATAACTAATATAACTTGAAAATACATGAATATATGAATCAAATGAAAGCATAAGTTGATCAAAACATGTTCTTGAAACTTACTTGATGATTTGATGAGTTTTGATAAGAAATGAGTAATAAACTTGAAGTTTGATCACAAGATCATAACTAGGAAGGTAAATGGAGTAGAATTATGATTTGTTCTTGAAAAAGTGATGGATTTTGGTGGTGTTCTTGGGTGTGGCCGATTGGGATGAAGATGGGATGAGAGGTTTGAACTTTTTGTTAGCTAAAATATTATGGTGTATGTGTTGGTGTTAGTGGGTTATGAAATTAAATCATGGAAATTCATTTAATGAATCTTGGAAGTATTAACTAAATGGGAGGTTAGGGAGGGGCGGCACATGGGGCTAAATTAGGATGGATTTGATGGCTAATTAAAGAAATGTCTCCCATTTAATTAGAATTTAGCTAGTTTAGTGTATACCTTGAGTGTTATCGGGTACCGAGTTAACTAGAAATAACTCGTGACGAGGTGAAATAAGATACGACGAAGTTGTAAAATTTGTAAAATCATGTTCCTTGCAAGAATCGGGTGTTTGAATGCTAATTGGATTGAAATTTTGTAAACCGACAGAGTTATAAGCGTCAAACGAAAAATATAGCGATTGGTTTAAAAACACTGGGTAAAGTAATAATATAATCTCTATATTATTATAATTAGCTTGAAAATGTATTAGGATCATTGTCGGGAGTATTGGGTATAATATTAGTAGTAGTGACTGAGTGGTAACGTTAATTAAACAATTAAGCATACGTTAAAGAAAATCACACAAACCCGTGCATGAACTGACATGATAATGATGTTACTGAGGGTATGCAGACAACTCTAGTCCGTATGATGTGTCTTTACTGATGATACATGAATACGCAGCTAAACCTAACTGGTTACGCGCATTTGATTACTTGTAAACCAAGTTTACGACATGATGAATGATACCCATAAATAGTGATTTCCCTTCGGAAATGAATAGTGTTTTTGTGAATAGTAAATTTTTTTGACGACTTCTCAAAGTCTCAAACTGACCTAAAAAATGATGAATAGTGAAATGATGAATAGTAACCCGTGAATAGTAATTTCCGAGATGAATAGTGAAATTTGAAGCTTGGAAAAGGACCTAAAATTACGAGTTGTGACACAGACCATGCAGGTGATTATGTTGATAGGAAAAGTACAAGCGGTATTTGTACTTTTGTAGGACATTGTCTCACCTCATGGTTTGCTAAGAAACAAACAGCCCTCGCCATATCAACAACTAAAGCCGAGTACGTGTCAGCAGGAAAAGCTTGCCAACAAGCACTGTGGCTGAAACAAGCTCTCGTCGACTATGGAATTGTACTCAACGACATTCCCATTCTTTGTGACAAAAAAGGAGCTATCGATCTTAGCAAAAATCCAGTCCAACATGCTAGAACCAAACACATAAAAATACGTCACCACTTCCTACGTGACAATGTTCAGAAGGGAAACATCACAATTGAGAAAGTTTCCTCAGAGGACAACATTGACGATATCCTCAAAAAACCTCTCAAGAGAGAACCTTTCAACTATCTTAGACTTGGTTTAGGATTAATGGACGCTAGTGAGTAGATTAAACATTAACTCGAACATTAGATTAACCAAACATGGCAATAACCAAACCTGTGTTCTGATCCTGCGGATCCAAACGACAACCAGGGCGGATCCCTTGTTTTGGATCCGCCGGATCCGTCACTTGGTTAGCCAGTTTTTATATACTAAATAAACTCCTGTACTATTCATTACACTTCCCAAAAATATATCACCTACTGGAATTCGACCCATAATTCACCAAACTCACAATTTAGGCTATCTTCTTCAACCAAATTAAGCTCTAAACATCACTGTAAGTATTATTATCATGTTTGCATTCCTGATCTGCGTCTAGGATTTCTATTTCATGCACAAAATCAAAACTTGGGGTTTATGCATAATTCTTGTAAAATCATGAAACATATTTACTGAATTGCATAACAAATCATGTTTTTCATAGTTAGGAATTGCATCTTGTAGTACACTATCATTATTTATCAAAAACTCCATGAGAAATTTTTGCTAAAATCTTCTCACGACTAGGAAAAACGGTTTTTGAACATTGTTCATACAAATACAAAAATGTTATGTTTTAAACATCACTTGCATAATGTCTCTTGAATGCTAAAGGGAATACATAACTAATATATATTTTCGAGTACATTCAAATGAAGCTACATTGAAGTAGGAGCGTTTGGGTTATCTCTCGTTTTATCATATAACTTGCATAAACTAAATTTTCGTGCATCAAAAGGAGTCGAGATAATCCGTGTGTGAGTATATATATAAATATAGTATCGGATGCACGTGATACACGATATTCAACAAGTCAACCTTTAGGGAAAAAGACCAACTTGTAAAACCCGTGAATGTGATGTGTGTGATACCGGGCAAGTGATCACCCAGGTCGTGTCCCAACGAGGTGTGAATGGAAGATATCGTGTAAGGTTCGGAATTAAAGTGCTTGATGATTGGAAATGAGATTTTTGGTTTTTGATTAAATATCCTACAACTAGGGGAAGCATAAATAGGCTAAGGGAAACCTAAACATATAAGTCTACAAAACAAAACACAAAGAAAGAAAATAACGTAATTAAAAAACCGGGAAAACACGAGACTAAAAGTGAAATCTATCAAAAACTAATCCTACGGATACCAAATTAATTTTCCTACGTCCTAAATGACAAAAGAAAATTTTGGGAAAAAGATTTATATTTTTTTGACTTTTTATTTATTTTTTATGAATTTAAAACTAAAAGAAAAGATTTAAATGATTTAAAAATAACAAATTACTTTGGAAAATTCTGAAAAATTGCAGGTAAATCTAAAATTTAATTCTTAATCTAGGAAAAATAAAATCAGAAGCTATCTAACCCATAATAAGCAAATTGGGCTAATAAGCAGTTTGGAATAAGCACAAAAATAAGCTAATGATCACTAAAAATTATCAAATGCTCAGAAATAGATCATCATACAGATTAAGGCTCAAATTAACTGAATAAGATCAAATAAGCTCATGAAATAAGCTAATAAGCTGCTTAACAGCTGACTACTAATGACAGATTCAAGATGACTCAACAGCCAATTTTCAGCTGATCTACAAGCTAGGAGAGAGCTTGTTGGGGAAATCTACGAACAGGAACTCAAAGCTTATCTCAAATGCTACTTATAAACCAAATATGCCCAAAAGTTAACCTCAATAGCTTATCTAAAAAAGCTCCAGATCAGATGGGATTTAAAAAGCAAAACAGATTCAGGTATGAAGCAGTCCTAAGGGCTTATTTGCAGACCTAATTTAGTACTTAAAATAAGCTTTATTCCTCTCAAAAAGCTGAAACAGATCAAGACAAGCAGGCAAAGAACTAGAATACCAATTTTCAGACAATAAGCGCTTATAAATAAGCCAAAACAAGTTGATAAGGGAGCTAGTTAAGACAGAATAGGTTGTGCAGGCTTGGGTATTTTGACCTCAGATCATGCAAAACTTAAGTAAATGTGCCAAACTTTGTATCACCATTCAACTCCCTATTTAGAACTCAAAAGTGCCAAAAAAATTAGTCACAATAAGCTCAGCTTAATGATGTGCTTATAGGAAACAGTTGTAAACTAAGATTGTACCTATCTACTAGAAAGCTACAAAGGCTCCAAAATAAACCAAGGCCATCTAAAAACTACTTGTACAGACTAAAATAAGCTAGAACCAAACTCATCAAGATGCATGTGAACATAGACAGGCTCATTTAGCCAAAAATAAGCTCAAACCAAACACTCCCTTAGAGACTGAGATTGCAAGATTTAAACTGAAACAGACAACTAAAGCTAATATTTTTGTTGAAAACTGATTTGATGACTTAACTAAAACTTATTGAGCAGTTTTTCAAAGGCCAATAAGCAGTCAAATAAGCTGAGCTTATTTGACTGTCTTTAACTTAACTTTGGTTTGTAGAACTAAATTAACACAGGCAATCTCAGATTATTAAACTAAGTTTAAAACATCTAAATAAGCTTAAGGAATCAGAAATAAGGACATTAAAAACACAATAAGCAGTAATACAGTAAATTGACTTTTGTTGACTAAACTTGGAATTTCATTAAAAATCGAATTACAAAGCTGGAAAAGGAAGACAAGATAACAATAAGCTAAGAGAAAACATGTACCTTAAAATAAAAATGCTAAATAAAACCTGCCTTAAAGGCTACAAATGACTAACTATTTATACTCAATTCTAAGCTAAGGGGTCATCAGTCTTTGTGCTAGTTTTGTGAGACAAAAAAGCATAAATCTTCATTTGTGCTTCTTGGAATCATTTCCCAGTCGTTGGATTAAAGTAGAATGATCTCAGCCTTTTATTTCATTTTGGCGCCCAATTAATCACACGGATTGATGACATGGATTGGTCACATGTGAAGGGTGGTATCTCGTGAACTAGATTGAGCAGAGGAGTGGTTAGGAGGGGGGATTGAGTATGGCAGAGGTGAAAGCAGAATAGGGGTGATGATGGTGGTTTTCTGGTTTGGCGGTAAAGGTTTTGACCGAAGGTCAAATTATGCTATTAACTAAAAGGGATAAACGGGTGGGTTTTTTATTATTTTGGGCTTTTGGTATTTTGTATGGACTGGGTTAGGATAAAGGGTTTGGTTGGGTTATGGGTTAAGGTTATTTGGTGGTTTGGGTTAATGGTTTATTGGATCCGGTTGTAGTGTTATTTTAGGATAGGATGGGATTTGGAATTTGTTTAAACTTTGAGGGACCATTGCTGTAAATACTAAAAATCCCAGGGACCAAGGCTGCCAAAGACTGAAAATAAATTCCAAGGACCATTTGTGTTGTTTTGGTATTTTTGGGGTTGACTTTGACTTTGACTTTGACTTATGTCTTCACTTGATCAAATGCACACTTGTTGTCGAGTCGATCCAAAAATGCCCGTTTTTGCTCCATTTTCAATCCTTTGTACCTGAAACACATAAAAACACAAAACCAAGGATATCTGCAATATATTTGGGTGTTTTTGGTCATTTTTGTGTCTTAAATGGGTGTAAAATGATGAGTATTTACACACTCATCAATCCCCCACACTAAGCTATTGCTAGTCCCTAGCAATCCGATCATATGAAGTAATGAAAGGAACCAAGAGAATACCAAGTATACCCCGTTTCGACTTTTTATTAAATGCGAGAAATTTAAACTACAACAAAATAAATAACATGCTTGATTTCCAAAAATGGTATCATGGAACGGGATTCACACAAAATGGGTGTCTCCAGGGAATCGTAATCGTCATCCTCTTTTTAATACTCCCAACTAAGCTTAAACTCATTGTGCAAATGCTTTTGTAAAATGCTAACACTACTTATACTAATAATTTATGTAAGCCGAGACTTAACTTTTCACTCTCATATTTTTTAAAGTTAGGTGACTGTGCTTGATTTTCAAAATTTTGATCACAAAAATCGACGTTTATATAAAATTTTGACTAATACTAGTTGAAAGATAGATTTAAAATTCACAACAAGCAAGTTTCAAAACTTTAATGCATTTTGCAATATCATTCCATTTTATTTTATTTTTTTTCTTTTCATTTTTTCATCATTATTTTTTTTTTTTTTACTTGTGCAACATAAACTAACGGAGTTTCACGGGAACCAAGACCTTACACCTTCCTGGAATAATGGATCCAAGGGCCATTACAACGGAGAGTTCCAAGACCTTAACGCCTTTCAGAATTAAGGGTCCAAGGTCCGGTGTAAGAGGGTAGCCAAGACCTAAACGCCTTCCGGAAATAAGGATCCAAGGGCCGATCTTGAACCTTAGCTTTTTAGCACATTTATTTATTACTTAACTTTTTGCATCTTTCAAGCAACGTCTCACTTTCATTTTGCATTATTCTGACATATGCTTGTTTCGAAGTTTAAATAAAGCCTTGAACTAGTATTTTCCAAAATCGTATGAAAAAATGATTTTGTGTGTTCAAAAGTTTGAAAATAAGCACTTATTAAGTCAGATTAGTTATCTTCTGGGAGGAAAAGCCATAGATTACTTGTATAAGCTCTAAAGAAAACCAACTATTCTACGCTTAGCATTTTCATTTGCACAAATCATAAAAACTTAGCCTAATCGTTAAGGAAGCAGCCAGATCAACACTCTGGCAGAGTCGGGATTCCCTTTGTTCTAACCTAATCAAGACTAAACGCTTTTATTGATGACATTTTTTTTTATATGACAAAAATTTTAAAATTTTGGTCAAAAACGGGGGTACTAAGGAACTAGAAGGTACTTATGTGACAAAATTCGCGAGAATTCCCCCCCACACTTAGAATTGAATATTGCCCTCAATATTCAAAGTAACGGCTATTATGCCACCACTTAGAATGTAAAAAGGTAATACCACTTGCCAAGTGTGGAACAGAAATCTCCATTTTTCACAAAAAGGATTAAAAATATATCCCTAGATAATCGTTAGCAAAAGGATAGGATATTGGGCGGCTAGATTGAAAACAGGTGCGTCAATCATCACAATCCAAGGGAAACCTGAAAATCAGAGCAAACAACACAAAAGCACAGCACAACAGAGGAATTCCCCCACACTTAGTGTTAGAAAATAGAGCGAAGTCAGAAACATGGGTTGTCACCCATGTGGTGCTAATGTTTTTGTTAACCGAGTCACTAGCTTGACTCGACCCCGAATTCATTGGTTCATAGGGAAGCAAGTGGAAGAAACAATCTCCATCGGACTTTCATTCAATGTGTTTGGATAAACATTTGAACATAAGAAAGTTCCACACCAATGACATACCCACGGTATTTTAATAGTGGAAACTATAAGGGACGATACCGGGGTCTAAGATGGTGTCTTCATTCCCGTAGGAGAAAAGGGAAAGAGAAATCACACCATATGTGATGAAGAGAAGCATGATTTTTATGATTATCAGAAAAAACTCTTCATCATCAAAGGCCATATCGTCTTCAACGGGGGGGGGGGCTCGGGATGAAATCTTCAAGAACCAAATCCTTATGATCAATAACATCTCCCCCTACACTAGAGTCATTCTCAATCTCGAAATAAAAATGATCAAATTCCGGCTGAGAGAGTTCACCGGAGAACTCTTCAAAGATAACCGGATCATTTTTATCAAAGAGAAACGAGTCATACTCGGGAAGAGAGATATAAGTATGAGAAGTGGTACTGCCACTACTCGTCTCTTCCAACAGATTGATATCAAAAGAAAAGGCTTCATAAGCCGGGAGAGAAAAATCAGAATGAGAAGTGGGATTGCCACTACTCTCTTCAGCCGTGTCAAAGATAAAACACTCATATTCGGGAATAAGATCCTCGAGCTCGTGCTCCAAAGGATTTGACGGCTTATCTTCAAAAATAACTTTCTTCGGGGGGAGGGAAAATAATGGTTCATCAAATATCATTTTCTCTAATAACGGAGCATCTCCCCCCGGATCACCATCGGGCTCAACAATTTCCGGCGAAATTGGAGCATCAAATAAGAACACCTCGAGCTCTTCCATAGAGATATCACTTCTCTCAATCGGAGGAGAAGGATGGGAAGAGTCGGAAACAATCTCAATACGACAAACCGATTCCGGAGATGGGACAAGTGGTGTGCTCTTAGAGCTAGCAATTTTCACCACTTCTGTTGTGGTCTCCGATTCTCGTTCATCGTAATCAAAAACACTCTTTACTTCCCCAGCACATTTCTCAAACCATTTGCTTGTGCCAGGGGTAATTTTCATTGCCTTGAGCTCAGCACGTTTGTATGAAGTACTCTTAACTTCGAATCTTGAAAGTATCGAATCACTTCTTTTGGAAGCAATTACGAGATCAGATTTTTGATTAACCGTAGCAACGTTGCATTTGGTTAGAGGTTTAGAGTTCTGATTTATGTTAAACGTGACTTCTTCATTTTCAACACGAATGGTTAACTCTTCAGCATATACATCAATGAGAGCACGACTCGTTCTTAAGAAAGCTCTCCCCAAAATGAGGGGAACTCTAGGATCGGCATCAAAGTCTACCACAACAAAATCAGTAGGAAAGTGGAACTTTCCTACTTTCACAGCAACATCCTCGGCTATTCCAAGCGGATGAGTTACAGTACGGTCCGCTAGCTCGAGTGTCATGCAAGTAGATGTAAGCTTCGGAAGAGATAATTTCTTCCATACCGAGAGTGGCATAAGGTTAATGCTTGCGCCAAGATCGGCCAAGGCGGAGCACTGAACCATCCCCGAGAAATCACATGGGATTAAAAACTTGCCAGGGTCTCTGAGCTTTTCGGGAAGCTTTTTTAGGAGAACCACCGAGCATTGCTCATTAAGTGGGGTCTTTGCCATCTCAGTCAACTTATCTTTGTTGCTTAGCAAACTTTTGAGTGTAGATGCAAATTTGGGCATAAGAATGAGAGCATCAGTGAAGCTTATATCAAAGTGCAATTCATTGAAGATTTTAAAAAATTTCTCCATTTGTTGATTTGTTTTATCATGGAGCTTTTGTTCATTAAGCCTTGAAGGATATGGAATTGAAGGCTTAGGATTGGTCTTCGGAACATCGGGTTCCGGAATTTGAGATTGGACGACCGGAGGTTGGACGTGTGCGGTACTTTGTGAGCTTGAGAAATGCACCTTGTCCGTTGTCACCTCGGTATCTCGATTCACTTCCCCCAGCGGAGGGGGCATAGGAGTCGAGGGTCCATTATGCGTCTTACCACTTCGAGTGGTGACGGCTTTCAACTCACCCTTCGGGTTGGAAATGGTATTTTCCGGAAGACCTCCCGAAGTTGAAGCTTGATTCATTTGGTTCATGAGGCTAGCAAACATGTTCTCAATTTTACTTTGAGATTGCTCAATTTTATGATTTGTTGTTCTAAGTTCGTTTTTGAGCTCATGACCTTGTTTTTTATTGAGGTTTGAAAATCATTTTTCAAAGTGGTGATTTGATTTTGCATTGACCTCATGTTGGCCTCATTTGACTTGATGTAATTAGCAAGTTCATTTGAGGGACCAATGGGGGCTTGGTAATTAGAAGCTTGAAAGCCTTGATTGAAATTACCCCCTTGGGTTGGGTATTGATTTATCGGGGCTTGAAATTGGTTTCGAACATCTTGCCCTCTCGGTTGGTTTTGGTTGAATCTATTTGGATTGTTGGGTTGAGAAAATCCGGGTAGTCCACTTTGATTACTAACACGATAGTTTGGGTCAATTTGAGGACGGTATTGGATACCTCCTTGGTTGTAAGCCCCGGCTACCGCATTAACTTCAAATCGATTACCATCGGTGGCAATACAATTGTAGTATGCATGAGGACCACCACAAGTGACACAAGTTTCTTCCACCGCTTTGACTTGAGTGGGTGAAGAAGTTTGTGGGGAAGAAAGTTTCTTTTGCTTGGAAAGAACCAAGGATTGAATTGCATCCGTGAGTTTTTCAATCTTAGCATCGATGCTAGAAGTACTCACGTGAGATGAAGAAGGAGAAGCACTACTAACTTGGGAAACAACCGCCTTGCTTCGTGTAGTGCGGACCTTGGACTTATTCTCGATGATGGTTAATGCATCTTTCGTAGTCCGATTCAAGAGATTGCCACCGGCGGCGGCATTAAGAGAATCTTGGTCCATTTGGTTTAAACCATTATAGAAGGTATCGAGTTGATGTAACTCGGAGAAACCATGGTGAGGACATTTGCTAAGTAATTCTTTAAAATGATCCCACGCTTCACTAAAGGATTCATCAAATTTTTGAGTGAATTTGGTGATTTCATTTTTAAGGCTTGTGGTTTTGGATGGAGGAAAGAATTCATTCACAAATTTCGACACCAAATCTTCCCATGTTTCAATAGAACGAGGGGGTTGTTTTTCAAGCCAAATCCGGGCTGCCCCCTCGAGAGAAAAAGGAAAAAGAAGAAGTTTGATAGCTTCTTGAGGAACATTTCGGTATTTGATGGTAGAGGTGATCTTGTTAAACCATCGAATGTGGGAATGAGGATCGTCCCTCTCAAATCCGAAATATTGACTTGAAGTTACTAAGGATAGCAACCCCGTTTTAAGTTCAAAGCTATCGGCAACGATTGCCGGAACAACGATAGCATCTCCGTAACCCTCGGTGGGTGCTTGGAGAAGCTCCGACATGGTGCGTTCTTCCGCCATTGTGACAATGGGAGGAACGGGAATAGCACGAATCTCGGGTTCGGCTATTGAGGCGGAATGCCTACGATTACGTCTCCGATTACGTCTTCTCGGGGTATGCACGAGTTCACGTAAAGGACTTGTTGACGGAGAAGAACGAGTGCGCATGCACTAAAAACAATTCAATTAAAACAAGACCGAGGCAAAACACAAGTGAACTTAAACCTTAAATCAAACAAGCGTACGATAGCTCTTTGAAAGAAAAACGCACAGGGTGGCGGAGGAGCAAAGGTGGGCAATAAATGCTCCTTAAAAACCCGCTCCTTTCGGTTCGTCAATTTAATGACAAACCTCCTGAAACCTCCGTTAGAGTTTGTTAATCAATCAAAGGTGAGCCGAATTCGCAAGCGACACAAAGGCAAGTTTTATATCTTTTGTTTGGGAACTTAATATGATAATACTCCAAGTTGAGGAATATTATATTGAGATTGCTTTTATCTTTTATTTTAACACAATAAAACGACGAATGTTTTTGGGTTTTTGTTTTATATGATAATATATATATAAAAGAAAAGAAAAATATTTTTGTATTTTATGGGGTTTATGGAAAATGGGAACTTCACAAGGAAGGATCTCAAGTCACTAATCGTTAAAACCTTTAACAATATTGTCGCAACACAACCTCCCCGGCAGCGGCGCCAAAATTTGATCCGTGTGTGAGTATATATATAAATATAGTATCGGATGCACGTGATACACGAGATTCAACAAGTCAACCTTTAGGGAAAAAGACCAACTTGTAAAACCCGTGAAAGTGATGTGTGTGATACCGGGCAAGTGATCACCCTGGTCGTGTCCCAACGAGGTGTGAATGGAAGATATCGTGTAAGGTTCGGAATTAAAGTGCTTGATGATTGGAAATGAGATTTTTGGTTTTTGATTAAATATCCTACAACTAGGGGAAGCATAAATAGGCTAAGGGAAACCTAAACATATAAGTCTACAAAGCAAAACACAAAGAAAGAAAATAACGTAATTAAAAAACCGGGAAAACACGAGACTAAAAGTGAAATCTATCAAAACCTAATCCTACGGATACCAAATTAATTTTCCTACGTCCTAAATGACAAAAGAAAATTTTGGGAAAAAGATTTATATTTTTTTGACTTTTTATTTATTTTTTATGAATTTAAAACTAAAAGAAAAGATTTAAATAATTTAAAAATAACAAATGACTTTGGAAAATTCTGAAAAATTGCAGGTAAATCTAAAATTTAATTCTTAATCTAGGAAAAATAAAATTAGAAGCTATCTAACCCATAATAAGCAAATTGGGCTAATAAGCAGTTTGGAATAAGCACAAAAATAAGCTAATGATCACTAAAAATTATCAAATGCTCAGAAACAGATCATCATACAGATTAAGGCTCAAATTAACTGAATAAAATCAAATAAGCTCATGAAATAAGCTGATAAGCTGCTGAACAGCTGACTACTAATGACAGATTCAAGATGACTCAACAGCCAATTTTCAGCTGATCTATAAGCTAGGAAAGAGCTTGTTGGGGAAATCTAAGAACAGGAACTCAAAGCTTATCTCAAATGCTACTTATAAACCAAATATGCCCAAAAGTTAACCTCAATAGCTTATCTAAAAAAGCTCTAGATCATATGGGATTTAAAAAGCAAAACAGACTCAGGTATGAAGCAGTCCTAAGGGCTTATTTGCAGACCTAATTTAATACTTAAAATAAGCTCTATTCCTCTCAAAAAGCTGAAACAGATCAAGACAAGCAGGCAAAGAACTAGAATACCAATTTTCAGACAACAAGGGCTTATAAATAAGCCAAAACAAGCTGATAAGGGAGCTAGTTAAGACAGAATAGGCTGTGCAGGCTTGGGTATTTTGACCTCAGATCATGCAAAACTTAAGTAAATGTGCCAAACTTTGTATCACCATTCAACTCCCTATTTAGAACTCAAAAGTGCCAAAAAAATTGGTCACAATAAGCTCAGCATAATGATGTGCTTATAGGAAACAGTTGCAAACTAAGATTGTACCTATCTACTAGAAAGCTACAAAGGCTCCAAAATAAACCAAGGCCATCTAAAAACTACTTGTACAGACTAAAATAAGCTAGAACCAAACTCATCAAGATGCATGTGAACATAGACAGGCTCATTTAGCCAAAAATAAGCTCAAACCAAACACTCCCTTAGAGACTGAGATTGCAAGATTTAAACTGAAACAGACAACTAAAGCTAATATTTTTGTTGAAAACTGATTTGATGACTTAACTAAAACTTATTGAGCAGTTTTTCAAAGGCCAATAAGCAGTCAAATAAGCTGAGCTTATTTGACTGTCTTTAACTTAACTTTGGTTTGTAGAACTAAATTAACACAGGCAATCTCATATTATTAAACTAAGTTTAAAACATCTAAAAAAGCTTAAGGAATCAGAAATAAGGACATTAAAAACACAATAAGCAGTAATACAGTAAATTGACTTTTGTTGACTAAACTTGGAATTTCATTAAAAATCGAATTACAAAGCTGGAAAAGGAAGACAAGATAACAATAAGCTAAGAAAATACATGTACCTTAAAATAAAAATGCTAAATAAAACCTGCCTTAAAGGCTACAAATGACTAACTATTTATACTCAATTCTAAGCTAAGGGGTCATCAGTCTTTGTACTAGTTTTGTGAGATAAAACAGCATAAATCTTCATTTGTGCTTCTTGGAATCATTTCCCAGTCGTTGGATTAAAGTAGAATGATCTCAGCCTTTTATTTCATTTTGGCGCCCAATTAATCACACGGATTGATGACATGGCTTGGTCACATGTGAAGGGATGGAGCAGAGGAGTGGTTAGGAGGGTGGATTTAGTGTGGCACAGGTGAAAGCAGAATAGGGGTGATGATGGTGGTTTTCTGGTTTGGCGGTAAAGGTTTTGACCGAAGGTCAAATTATGCTATTAACTAAAAGGGATAAACGGGTGGGTTTTTTATTATTTTGGGCTTTTGGTATTTTGTATGGACTGGGTTAGGATAAAGGGTTTGGTTGGGTTATGGGTTAAGGTTATTTGGTGGGTTGGGTTAATGGTTTATTGGATCCGGTTGTAGTGTTATTTTAGGATAGGATGGGATTTGGAATTTGTTTAAACTTTGAGGGACCATTGCTGTAAATACTAAAAATCCCAGGGACCAAGGCTGCCAAAGACTAAAAATAAATTCCAAGGACCATTTGTGTTGTTTTGGTATTTTTGGGGTTGACTTTGACTTTGACTTTGACTTCTGTCTTCACTTGATCAAATGCACACTTGTTGTCGAGTCGATCCAAAAATGCCCGTTTTTGCTCCGTTTTCAATCCTCTGTACCTGAAACACATAAAAACACAAAACCAAGGATATCTGCAATATATTTGGGTGTTTTTGGTCATTTTTGTGTCTTAAATGGGTGTAAAATGATGAGTATTTACACACTCATCAATAACCGTACCTCTACATTGTCCCCATGTAGGCACACACTAGACATATATACGTATTTTTGATAATTTCAACTAAACTACATATCTTTCGTGTTTAGGAAAATCATGCCTCCCGCAACTAATTATGATCACAAAAACACCATCAAATACCTACCCAAACACCACAAAACCAAGGGTCTCAATGAAGCTCAAGTAAATATTTTTAAAGCACTAGAAAAACGATATGTCCATGAGGGTAGGGTTGTAGACTCCTCATTCTATGAAGGAACTAATCTTAGAGAACAACTTGCCGCAATTCACTTCGATGGTCTCCTAGATATTGATGAACCGATAGTTCCTAGATTTATACTTGAATTCTATGGTAGTATAGGTCTCAGTTCAAATGACATTGGTTTCATGAACATTCACTTTAGAGTCAATGGAACCCAATTCAACATTCCCTTAGATCAATTTGGTGATGTCTAAGGAGTTCCAAATCAAGGAGCATGTGTCTACTCGGATAAATGGTCATTGACAATCTTAGAATCCAACCTTGATAGAACGGCACCATATGGCACACCTTTGACCGCAAAAGAAACCATTCGGGAGCATCTCTTCTTACCTAGGAACAACCCAACTAGGTTGCATCGAGGTCGTCAAGTAAATAGAGATCCTTTTGCCATGGCACTCAATGAACTTAGGCCTCAATTCAAGAAGCTAGAAGAAGTTTTGAGGGCAAATGTCATAAGCACCATAGGGAACCGAGACCATATCAATGCATGTCTGTGTTACATGATGTATTGTGTATCAAAACATCAACCGTTCAACCTTGCATACTATATCGCCAAACGAATGGCCGATATTCCGGTACAAGGTACCACCGCAATGCCCTACGGGATGCTCTTGACCCGTCTCTATAAAGCCTTTGAACCCATTCCTAGAAATGCTTTATGTTTTGTTCCCGACTACGACGAGATTCCACACACCTTTGTTCCTTTAAGTGATTATAGGGTAGCGGTTGCAAAAGGCAAACTTCCTCATCCTCCTATATCATCATCATCATCAATGAGCGAAGATGATGGTTTGCCCAACTCTAGGATCTCTCCACCGATATACTTAAGTCAACTTCCACCAATCCCAAATGAATCGGCGGAATTTCGGCAAACTAAAGGAATGGTGAAGAATTTGGGCCGATGGATCATGAAGCTTCACAAGGGTTACAAGAAAATGAACGACAAGTGAGGTTTGAGGAGTGTTTGGCATTAGACGTTTTCAAACAATGATGTGTTGGACTTGTATGTTTCTTAAGACATTATGTCTGTACTTAACTTGTGTGTGAACTAACTCAAAATTGCAGGTCGATAACACATGTTGTTATCAATTTTCTGAGATTAAGCCCCCGTTTGGCTTAACTCCCTTTATGGTAAGATATTATGATCAGATTAATCTATGTGTAAATGTGTGTTAGAACCTATATATTTAGTATTTTTCTATCACATATTAGCTATTGCATATGTTTTAGGAGATTTTTCGGGTTTTGACCGAGAAACGAAAAACTTGACATTCATTCTGTTTAGAATTCGCACTTTCATATGGCGGATTTTGCGGATCCCAAATTTTGGATCCGCCTAGTGTATCCTTTGGCTCCGCCATTCCTGAACCTGCGGATTCCACGGCTCCTAAATTTTGGATCTGTCTTTGTTGTCGATTGGATCCGCAGGTGCCAACAGTAACATTTTTCAAAAATTCCCGACTAATCCCGATAGTTAGATTTTGGATTATAGTTTTTAGAAATTCTCTACTGATCATTAGACTCTTTGGAATGTTTTAGGGACTCTTAGAACCTTAAGAAATCAATTTCCCACCATAATTTGAATTTTCAAATTTAACATGTGAGTTACCTTTCTAATACAAGCAAGGAACCCTTTTATGGGATCCGTGAAATCCGTGGGAACATCATATCAACAGGTTTTCTACTCACTCTTTGCATTAACTGCAAATCTCCCACATTTCACTCAACTCCATTTGTATGGATTGACCTTAGGATGTGACAAGCTTGATTTTTTGTTCCAAATCATTAGGAACCAACATTCCTCATTGGATTCACATCAAATCCAAACACTAACTTCAAAAATCTTACTGTCTATAAATTAGGAAGTTCAAGTTCATTCAAAACTCACTCACTCATCATCTTCTCTACATATCTCTCCTGTACTTCTTAGCTACATTATCAATCTTAACCATGACAAAATCAAGTAACTCATCTACAAGCAGACCTACAAGAAGGACAGCTCGTATGAGTGTCCGTCCTTGTTGCTTCATGAACCTAACCAACTCATCATCAGATGAGTCTTCTCCTCTAAACATCTCTTCACCAATCGCAAATGAGAATTTTCTCAATCTTGCTACTCCAACACCATCTCACACCATTATCTCCACACCACCACCAACAATCACACTTGTTGCTACAACTCCACCGCCTGCCCCAACCCAACCTAGCAAATCACCTTCACCACCACATTCACCTCAACTATAGCCCTTGGAACTTTTTAGAACTCCACCAACTTCACCTCATCCTCACCTTGAGGATTTCGAGGATCTTCCACCAAGATAAACCAATTCTCCTCCTATGACCTTTGAAGGTCAAGAACCCATGCTTTTTCATCCACTTTATCACGATATCCACGGTCCTTTATACTGTGATCCACAACCACCTCAACTACAAACACAACCCCTCTCACCAACATCCACACTAGTTGCCATTGATGAGGCAATGTGGATCAATCAACCACAAACCCAAGAGGAAATCAATGAGAAACTCACCCGCCTCTATGCTCTCTCTCATATGGTGGATTCCCGCCTTGGTTAAGCAATGGATCTCCAATCCATCTTGATGAACTCCATCCCCACTCCACCATCATCCAACCAACAACAACAACCACCATCAAACAACCAATCACCACCACCACCACTACCAAATAACCCACCACCACCACCACAAAACAATGAGCCTATCCTTCCTCCCGGTTTTCCAAGGCATGATTGCTCGCAATGCGAGAGAACCGCTCACTTGGTCCAAAGGACTAATATTTTAGTCCATGAGCTCCAAAATAAAACGAGGTTCATCTTGAACCACATTCTCGAGTGTCTCAATGCAATCTCTCATCCTCCTCAATAGGAGCTCTTTAGTTTCCTCTTATAGGAACTTTTAGGATTTTGTTTTAGAATTTTTCTTTTTAGGATTTATTTTCTTTGTTTAAATGTAACATCATTTTTTCCAAGTAATGAATGTTATGTTTTTATGCTTGTGGGTGATCAACATTTAGCATATTATCTTAGATTACTAACATCATAGTATGGTTGTTTTAACTTCACATAATGCTTTGATCAATTGTACTTAGGTACTTTATTTTGATCAGACCCTTTATTTTGACTTTTTAAAGTCAAATGGGTTGACCTTTCTTGTTTGGTTGACCATTACATATGCATTTTGCTTCTTGGTTGAAGTTTTTCATTACTAACTTTTATTTTGTAGCATATCATATCCTTGAAACGTATACGTTGGTACCCTAGCTATGGGGAGTATACATCAAGGGGGAGCATATCATATTCTAACCATTTGTTTTGTAGGATCATACATCATATACTTGGCACTCCATTTAGGAGGAGTATAATCCAAGGGAGAGCTTTAAAGTTCTCAAAATCACATTCTGCTACGCATATCTTCTTTTTGTTTCGACAAAAAAGGGGAGAAAAGATTAAGTTTACATCACTGTGAAACATCACAGTACATACCTTTTGCTTAAAATAGATTTTAAAACTTGCATAAACTAACTTAATCTATATTTTTAAAAGACTCATCCTTTATTTAAGCTCTTTACTTAAAAATACACTTTATGTTTTGCCATCAACAAAAAGGGGGAGACTGTTAATACAAATATCGTCCCAAAAACGTTATTTATATTTTACGATCTTTGCTTAATTTTGTTAATGACAAATACAAAGTTTATCTTTAAGCAAAAGCATAAATATAAGAATAAGCCTTTTACATTTATAGTGATAAGTCTTTTAAAACATATTTACATATTACAAGATCTCTAGGAGTAACATTATATACATATATACATTTACAAGTTTCTTCCTTAAATTAGAAACTTTATTTCTTAAATATTAGGATGACATCATGGCATGCATCATGAACACAATCTTAGAAAGATTTTGAGATATCTTGTATTGATCTTCAAGCCAAAGAGTTGACATTGGAAGATATGGAAAGATATGGCAAGATATGGAAAGATTTGAGAATCTCTTAGCTGTCCTGAAGTGGCGGATCCAACCCCATACAAGGGCAGATCCAATTTTAGGGATCCGCCAGATCCGCCAACTGTTGAATCAGTTTGCCTATAAATAGCAAGCTGATCATTTGGGCATTTTTATCACTCATATAGCTTAAATACATACTCATTCATTTACATATCACTAACCCATATCATTCTTTCATTTCATTGATCTTTCCTTTTGTAGCAAAGAGATCAAAGCATATAAGGATCAACCTACTGTTGTTATCCTTTTAGTATAGACTCTGTGTGATTTTGTATTAGTTCACACATCATTGTTTGTATCATTTATTAAGTAGATTTTGGTTAGTGTTTTAGTCCTTAAAACACAAAGAGTGTCGGGAGTGGTTGTACCCTTATGAAAGAACCAACGAGAGTGGTTGTACCCTTGTGAAAGAACCAACGGGAGTGGTTGTACCCTTGTAAAGAACCCGGTGTTTAGCTTAGTACCGGATAAAGAGTAAGCGACGTGTAAAGGTTTTCTCCGCCTAGAAGGGAGCTTGTTTCTTAGTGAAGAAAAACTCTCGAGTTAGAGGCTCGAGGAGTGGTGTAGGGCAAGGAAGAGAGTCCTTGTAGCCGAATCACTATAAATATCCGTGTTGTGCGGTTTGATCATTCCTTTCCTTACTTACTTATATTATATTGTTTCTTTGTGCATACTTACTTTGAAATCACGTTAAGTCACAAAGCAAATTAATTTTAAAAACAGTAAAACTATTCAACCCCCCTTCTAGTTTTCCACAGGTTTAATTCTGTATTTTTGCATGTAAACTTAATTTAATGTCATATTTAAGTTTTCCAATTGGTTTGGAGTATTATTGGTCATGTTTATGAATTTAGGGGATCATGTGTCAAACCTGAGTTTTGGGAACTTAAAAATCAGTCGGTGTTTATGAATTTTAATTTTTAAACCATAAGGAACTGAGAGCTCTCGTTTTACAGGAGTGATAATTAGGTTATGTGTAACTTCCTGGAATTTTTGTGGATTTTTCTGAAGTGTCTCAGTGGGTAAATGAAAGGCAAACTTTCTGTGTCTATCTGTAGTTAACTTTCTGAACAGGTCTGGAAATATGAATTTCAAAACAATACTTGTGCTGGGTAGTAAAATCTATAAAAATATTTAGAAGTACTTAACTTATATGGGAATCACTGAGAATTAATTCAGAATTTTTTGAGCTTAATTGGTAGGCCTTAAAAATCATAAGAATGTGGTTCAGATTCACTAATATGTCATAATTAAGTGTTATATGAATTGGAAGTACTATAAACCCTAGGTGTGATTAATTATGAATGTGACCCTAAGTTACTAATTATGAAAACTTGCTAAATATAGGAAGTTACTAATTCAGGAAAGTTAATTAATTCGGGAAACTCACTTAATTCGAGAAAGTTACTAAATATGGAAAGTTACTAAATATGAAAAGTTACTAATTATGGAAGGTTACTAAAAATGGAAGGAAACCCTAATATGTTAATCTGCTCAACAACAAGTGATGAGTCAGTAATAACTTATGAAATGGTTCCTAAATAATAAGACGATCATTAATTCATGTAGATTTGCTGAAGAAGGAGTAACTTCCGATCCATGTATTTTCTGATATGGGTTCATTTGCGGTTTAAGGTACAAATATTCTATCCCTTTTCAGTTGGGATTTCTCATGACTTCTTGATCCTTGACTTTGTTTCTTTTGCTATGTTATGATCCATTTGCAATGATCCGTTTGATATGATTCCATTTGATATGATCCATAATTGTTTACTATTCGTTTCATGCTATATTCTAGTTATATAGCTATTATCTGAGCAGTAATTATCCCTTATCATTATATTGTATGTACAATGCCTATTTATGTTGCCCATATTTGTAGCCAGTCATGGGGAGTCCATGACTGTACCATTGATGCACCAATGGTAATGACGCTGTCAGTGGAGGCGGGTTTTTGTCCACTGCATTCCCATTTGATTATATTGCTATATATAGCGCACCTGGCCCATGTATATTATATGTATGTTTAGTCAAGAACTGGCATATGTATCTTGATGAGTGTCTAAATACTCATCATTTTATACCCATAATAGATACAAAAATAACCAAAAACACCCAAATAGACCATATTATACTGCAAATGTTCTTGGTTTGTGTTTTTATGTGTTTCAGGTACAAAAGGATTGAAAACAAGGCAAAAACAGCCAAAACCGAGCACAAGATTGGAAAATCGTGAAAAGCCGAGGACGGGGACGGAATTTATGAGTTTGGACCGGGATAGTGCTCAAATTATCAAAGTCGACCTTCAAGAATGTCAACTTGTCAAGATTGGTCCTTGGAAATAGATTTGAATTTTGGCAGCATTGGTCCTTTGATTTTCAGGAAATTACACAAATGGTCCCTAAAGTTTAAATCCTTTAAACTTTAAACACTACATATAACCGGACCAAACAAATACCCTTAACCCATCAATATAAAACCCAACCCACTTTCAACCCTTAACCCATCAAGCCCACTCACTAAAATAACCCAAGCCCAAAACCTAAACCCATGACCTGGCCTGTTTTATCCCTTAGTTAACCAAAACCACGTTTGACCTCGGTCAAACGTTTCATCTGCAACCCACTTGACCCGCCAAAACCATACCACCATCACCCACCTTATCAGACAATACCACCCCCCTCCTAAGCTTCTTCTACACACTTCCTAACAATCCAAAGTGCATTTAATGCACTCCTCCCCCTCACACATTAAACCCAAGTGGGTTTTACCCACTATATCTTTTCCCGCCAAATTGATAAAAGGACGACTGAGATGATTTGAAGCATATCCAATGGTGGGATTTGATCAGAAGGTTGAGAAGAGTCTTTTGGGATATCGATTTAAAGAAAAGAAGACACACAGAAAAGATTGTCCCTGTTTTTTAGACCATTCGTAGTGTAGAATTTATTTAATGTTTGTTTCAGTTCCAATTTCAGTAAAACATTGTAATTCAAGTACTTTTAAGCTTATTTTCTTAAATTAAATCAGTATTGTTTTGGTTTCCAAGTTTAATGAAGTTTTAAATTTCAGTCAATTCAATGAGTCTTCTTTGTTGTTATTTAAACCTTAAAAGACTTTATTTCTGTTCATTAAGCTCTAATGAGCTTATTATAGCATGTTTTAAAGTTAATACAGGTTAATTCAGTCTTAATTCTATAAAATCAATAATAATCAAGAAAATTCAAACAATAGTCAACAACTGCTTATTGCTTAATCCTAGTGCTTATTTCCAAACTGCTTATTAGCCCATTTGCTTATTAGGGTTTAGTTAGCTTCTGATTTCATTTTTCCTAGATTAAGAATTATATTTTAGATTTACCTTGAATTTTTCAAATTTTTCCCAAGTCATTTACTATTTTTAATCCTTTTAATTAGTTTCTAATAGTTTTTAATTCATATTAAATAAAATAAAAGTCAGAAAAATATAAATCTTTTTTCTAAAATTTTTTTTATTATTTAGGATTTAAGAAAAATAATTTTGCACTTGTAAGATTAGATTTCCTAATATTTCACTTTTTAATCCCGTTTTTAGATTTTCCGTTTCACATTTTTTTATATAAATTGTGTTAATCTTAATTTTATTTTGAGAATTTGTTTCTCATTATTTAATTAGAATTAAAATTAAAATAAAAAGCAAAATTCCATATCCCAATCATCAGTCACTCTAATCCAAACCTTAAACGATTGCCCATTCACACCTCGTTGGGACACGACCCGGGTAATCACTTACCTGGTATCACACATATCACAAACGTGAGTTTTTACAAGTTAGCCTTTTTCCTAAAGGGGTGATTTGTATTTATTCACGTGTATCCGTCTGATATTATTTATATATACATTTCACCAGGGATCATATCTCTATTTTGAAGGGAGCGTATGGATGCATCCTAGGTATTTGTTCAGTTATGATTTGATATATGCTTGTGAATGGACTTGTGTGTGTGCAATACACCCCTTTTCACTATTTGGTACATCGAGCTAGCTACTCCATGTACAATTTGTTATATGATTTGTTGGGCATTTCCTTTGATATTGATATCCACTTTATGTTCATTATTATGCTTTGATTCCTTTCATATGTTCCATATTCTGTTCGACATCTTGTTTAGCAGGTTTTCTTGGATTCATTCGCTTATTCATTTCGTATACACTTATTACCTTTCATTTGTTTATATCTGTTCACTGAGCGTTAGCTCAGCCGCATTTTCTTTTCTCTGCGGCAGGTTATAAGCGGGATGTTGGGCATGAGTGTTGAGAGTAGAAGATAGAGGACCTACCTTTGATTAGATTCCATTATTGGAGTTATGATTGTAGACATTATGCTTTGGATATGTATTGTATTTAGATTATTGTTTGGATTATATTTCGTAAGTCTTTGTAATTCTTGACTTAGTATTTAATAAGAAGTCTTCCGTATGCGTTTATATGTTCTGATTCACACCATAATGTTACACTTAGACCCTTCTCGGGTTGGGGGTGTTACATTCATAATAATGCACGAATATGCCGCGTGTCGGAGCTTTAACCATCCAATCTCATGTTCCTTTAATGGACTCAAACTCCTTTAGCGTATCGCATCTATTTCTGCAATACTGAAGCACATTTTGTAAAATATGCCATTAACAGAGTAATTTGTTTGCGTTCGGGAATTCTTCTCTGCATGCCCCAACCAACGCTAAATCTCTGTCAGTGATGATAACACGCGGGTAATATTTTTCGTCTATCACCTCCTTCACACATTGCAATACCCATTGAAAATTAGGCCCCTTTTCTTTGTTTAAAAACCAAAACGCCATTGAAAATGTTTTGTTTGTTGAAGTTAATCCGACAATTTCAAAAAATAGCAATTTAAACAACGTGATAATGTATGTTGAGTCCATTAGCATGATTTCAGGGAATGTACACCATAGAGCATATGACATGGGGTGAACAAAAAATAGTTCCTCAAGCTCATTATGCTCATTTACCTCTCGTAATATGTATACCCTGAATGCATCAAATGTGAGTAAAGGACTTGGATTGGAGTTCTATAACCTATTATTGCTCCACGAATATTATTTTGTGCGTAATATATAGTTCTAATGCTAGACACGTTATCCGGATTACGCTCCTTTATTGACGAAAGTATATGACGTGGTGGTACGTGATACTCTGTCAATTGTTTCACCAAACTGAACTCATCATCCCTTAATCGCATTGCATATGGGAAACCATGCAACGACTCAGCAAAATCATGATTATGCCTATCACACTTCACCTACAACCTCCAAAAATCTTGTGTTTTAGAATATTTCGCCACTAATTTGAATGGACAATCGGTTTTAGAGGTACTGGTTTGCCATTGAATTTTATCTTCTAAACCTTCATGTTCATACTTTCCACCCTTTGAACACCCATAATTGATTTCATACAAATACCCCTTGATAACGCTCAAATTGTGCATGTTTTAAGTAGCATTATTCGTGCTTTTGTATATATTATTTGGTTATATTTATATGCTTTTGTTACTTAATCGCACCAAAGTATGTTTGCAAAGTATATGTAGCCAAGTACAGAAAAAAAGAAGAAAAAGTGAAAGATTGATAAAGGAAACAAGGACTTACGATTGTACCAAGATTCCCATGTCAAGATCCACTCCGAAAAGGCATTTCATAGAATGAAGATTCAAGTATTCATGATTCCAAGTTCCAAGACAAAGGAAAGATCAAGTTTGGACAAAGAACCAAGAGCTATGAAAAAGATACAAGCCAAACATCAAAAGACCAAGTTTGTGTCTACATGACAACTCCATCCGATCGGATGCAACCCGCAACCGATTTGGATGGAGATGATGATCAAGACCATCCGATCGGACACAACCTGTATCCGATCGGATGGAGCCCTCGTACTTTTCTCAAATCTGCACTTTGGTTCAATTCTAGGATCTTCTATTTGGTATTCTAGGTCCTTCTAAGCTACTTGGATGCCAAGTTACAACATTTAAAGTTCCTATGCTTGAGAGTAGTATAAATAGAGCCTTTGGAAATTATTTGAGAGAGACAACTAAGACATAACTATTACACAACTATCTCTAATCATAAACCACTCTCAAAACTCTCAAATTCATCCTTAGAAGTCCAGGAAACTTTGGAAGTCCAAGAAGTCAACATTTGGAAGTCAAACTCTCAAGAAGTCAACACCAATACTTTGGGTATCATTACCTAATCATTTGTAATCTCATTCCAATCATTGTAAGACTTTTAATCATGATTTCTAATGTTCAAAATTCTGAGTTTATGTTCATGATTGCTATGAGTGGCTAGTGCCTTTGTGCACTTGCTTATATGATGTATATTACTTAATGATTTGCGTATGATTGTGATAAAATGTTTTAATTCAATTTCAAGTTAATTCTAAGATCCAATTGTGCTTAAGTTTCATAGTGACATTTGTTAATCAAGTTTGACTAGTTGTTAGTAATTCTATAGGTCGAAAGGTTTATTATTATTCAACTAGTTATAATCATTTATCTATGAATGATTATTTTTACCCATTATTCTTGGTTAAACAAAGAAACTTAATTGTGGTTGTAATTAGAATGCTTTTGTCTATCAAATTGGATTGATTGAAAACCACCTCATAGGTCGAAAGATTAGTAGTTTACAATCAATTGTAACCCTTTTGTCTATGATCGGTTACCTTTTGTATTGACCATTTCCTAAGCTTATTTGATAAAACAAAAGATTGTTTTTGTGTTTAAGTTTGTTAATCCAAACTTATGAAACTTGAATTGATCTTGAATTGATTGGTTAAACTTAATGCTTGTTTTTATAAACTAAAATCTTGACCAAGGTTTAACTTGTAAGAACAATAGATTAGTTCACCAACTAATTATCATAACCAACATGTTAACAAAAGTTATCACAATCATGCTTATCTAGAGTAGTATACTAGTCTAAGCAAGTGTAGTTTTAATCATTTGAATAATCATATTATCATTATTGCTTGTTTTTGAAATTTACTTTTAGAAGCTTTTATACTTACAACTCGATTCACTCACAAATCCTTGCGAATGATCCCGACTTACCATCATAATCTTTCTATAACGGACAAGTTCACTTGCTCGTATGTGTTATTTATAGATTCGGTAATTCACCCCTTATAAATTTAAAACTTGTACACACACGTAACACATCAAGTTTTTGGCGTCCCTGCCGGGGATTTTGATTGTGTTTTTGTACGTTTTAGAAGTCCATCTCTTACCAAGTTCGTTTTTGAAAAAAAAAATCCGAGCCAACCATCCGATCGGTTCGACTCCCATCCGATCGGTTCCCCAATAATCAAATTTTACCGAGACGCCCAACCGATCGGCACACCTTGCCATCCGATCGGTTAACCAAGTCTGATTTTCCAAACTGATTTCATTCTTTGCTCATGTGTTTGAACGTTGCCTAGATTCTCTTGAGAATTGTATGAACACTCGCTCAACTGGAATAGAACCAATTTCACCTCTTTCAGATCCCGAACGTTTAATCCGAAGACTAAGAAGAAGAAGAACACCTTTTGTTCCATTAACCAGCCGTGTACCAAGAGTACAAAACCAACCGTTTGGTAACATTTTCGAATCCAAAGTCGTTTATAACCCATTCACTGATCAACCTTTTCCCATGGCTGACGATCAACCCATGTGGGCCACCAACCGAGTCGTAGCACCCACTCCTAGAGCTACTATTGTTGCTGTTAACCTTGGTGACAATTTCACCGTGAAAGGTCACCATCTTTCTATGATCAAAGACCGCCAATTCGATGGCCGTTCGCGGGCCGATCCGCACAAACACATTGCCGAATTCATCAAAATTTGTCACATGTTCCGATATGGCGACACCGATGTCAATGCCATTAAACTCAAACTTTTTCCATCATCACTTGCCGGAGATGCAAAAGTGTGGTACAACGAATTAACCCCAGGAACTATCAATACTTGGGAGGAGATGAGGCAAGCTTTTGTAAGCCGATTCTTTCCACCTGCCATGTTTGACCGACTCATGGGAGAAATTCGTGCTTTCACACAAAATCCTAACGAATCACTTGTCGAAGCTTGGCTTCGTATGAAAGATTTACTTCGTAGTTGTCATGGACATGGTTTAGGACGAGGAACCATTATCCAAATCTTGTACCATGGACTTGATGAAACATCTCAAGGAATCCTTGATGCAGGAGGAATTTTTCTCTATAAGACCCCTAACGAGGCACATCAACTACTCGAAGACCGAGTACTTCTCAAACTCGATTGGTCAAAAGATTCCAAAACCAAACCCTTAAGAAAAACCGTTGCTTTTGCTGAAAGTTCTGATACCTCTAAACTCATGGAGAAAATGGATGCTTTGACTTCCAAAATCGACTCGCAATACAAAGATCTTAAAGGAGAAATGAAAGAAATGCGAGATGGTTGTAACAAGTGTGGAGGTAATCACCCATCATCAGAATGTGACGATCAACCAATGGACGGACCTAAAGAAGGAGAAGCTAATTATGTCCAAGGAGGATACCGTGGAGGCGGTTACTGTGGTAATTATTACGGGAGAAATTTTGGAAATTGGCAAGATCGCCAACTAAGGGATAACAACTGTGATTCTCAACCTCGAGCAGACAATCAAACTCCACAAACCTCTGATAAAAAGCCGGAAGAATCCGATTTCAAAAAAATGATGAGAAAATTCGTGACTGCTCAAAAATCCACTAATGAGTTCGTCGAGACTCAATTTTTCAATCTCAAAACCAAAGTTGAGCAAGGTCAGAAAAATCATCAAGCATCTATTCAGGATCTTGAAAACAAATTCGGTAGACTTTCTGACCAATTCTCTTCCCGACCATCAGGTTCGTTACCAAGTAATACCCAATCCAACCCGAAACCAACATCATCTGGATCAAACGATAAAACTTATCGTCCACCACAGACTAGAAATGAGCATATCAATGCTGTATTCACAAGAAGTGGTCTCTCTTATGATCCACCACCCAATCCAAATGATATCACAATCATCCATGATGAAACTGAAGAAGCAGAAAAGAAAAATACTCCAAATACACCCACCAAAGAAAAACCCATCCCACCAGTCAAGGCGTACACACCAAAAATTCCATATCCACAACGCCTTAAGAAAGAAAAGATGGAGGAGCGTTATAAGAAGTTTGTTGAAATGATCAAAGAGGTTAGACTCAATGTACCCCTCGTTGATGTTCTAGCTGGAATGCCCAATTATGGGAAATTTTTAAAGGAACTTCTGAATAACAAGAACAAGTTGGAACAAATATCCGCTACCTTTCTCAATGAAGAATGCTCAGCCATTGCTCAAAACAAAATTCCACCAAAACTCGGAGATCCCGAAAGTTTTCTGATTCTATGCACATTAGGAAACAACATCACATGCGATGCTTTAGCTGATCTTGGTGCAAGTATCAATTTGATGCCCTATTCGTTGTATTCTAAACTTTCCATCAATACCTTGAAACCTACAAAGATGAGTATTCGATTAGCCAACCATTCTTACCAATATCCTGTTGGGGTTGCTGAAAATATGCTTGTTCAAGTTGGTAAATTCGTTTTTCCTGTGGATTTTGTGATCTTAGAAATGGAGGAAGATAGTAGAGTCCCTCTTATTTTAGGAAGACCTTTCCTAAACACCGTTGATGCTATCATCAAAGTAAAGGGTAAAGAATTCAATCTTGGAGTTGGAGAAGATAGAATTACCTTTTTAATCGACAAAGCAATGCAATATCCATATTCCAGTGATGACACTTGTTTTAACATTGATGTAATCGATGAAGTCGCTGATGAAGAATTGGATGCATTACTTGACGATTCTGATCCATTCATGACTACTTCGGAGAAAATTAGTGAAACAGATCTTGATAAAGAATTCACTGATTTTATGGAAGTAAAATTCTAAGAGGATATTGAAGAAGTTGAAGAAGGAGAAATAGTGGAAGAGAATTTTGAGGAAATCACCTTTAATGATCAATTGAGGATCAAAACATCTCTTCAAGAACCACCAACTGATCTTGAGCTAAAACCACTTCCCGATCATCTTGAATATGCTTACTTGGAGGATAATTCACTCTTCCAGTAGTCATATCTTCGTTGCTCAATGACGATGAAAAAGAATGTCTCATCTCTGTTCTCAAGAGGCATAAAAGAGCTTTTGCGTGGAAAACTTCTGATATCCCAGGAATTAGCCCTGATTTCTGTAAACACAAAATCAATTTCAAATAAGGTGCTAAACCCATTGTAGAAAGACAACGTCGACTCAATCCCAACATGAAAGAAGTTGTTAAGAAAGAAATCAACAAACTTCTTGATGCCGGTATCATTTACCCCATCGAGGATAGTCCTTGAGTGAGTCCAGTTCACTGTGTTCCGAAAAAAGGAGGAATGACCGTAGTGACTAACGAACGGAATGAATTAGTTCCTACTAGAACTGTCACTGAATGGCGAGTATGTATTGATTACAGAAAATTAAACAAAGCCACCAGAAAGGATCATTTTCCTCTACCCTTCATGGAATAAATGCTTGAGAGACTAGCAGGGAAGAAGTCATTTTGTTTCCTTGATGGTTTTTCAGGATATTTCCATATTCCTATTGATCCTGCTGATCAAGAAAAGACTACATTCACATGTCCTTTTGGAACTTACGCTTACCGGCGTATGCCTTTCGGTCTTTGTAATGCACCAGCAACTTTTCAAAGGTGTATGATTGCAATATTCCAAGACATGCTTGAAACATCTATGAAAGTTTTCATGGATGACTTTTCAGTTTTTGGAAGCTCATTTGAAGCTTGCCTTTCTAATCTCGATAAAATGCTCGAAAGATGTGAAGCTGCACATCTTGTTCTTAACTGGGAAAAATGTCATTTCATGGTGACTGAAGGAATTGTGCTTGGACACAAAATTTTCAGTGCAGGAATGGAGGTTGACAAAGCGAAAATCGATGTTATCACGAAATTACCACCTCCAACCAACGTTAAAGCCGTTAGAAGTTTTCTAGGACATGCCGGTTTCTACCATCGTTTTATTAAAGATTTTTCCAAAATATCTCGTCCCATGAAAAAACTTCTTGAAAAAGATTTTGTTTTCGACTTTAATGCGGATTGCATTAAGGCTTTCGAAACATTAAAAAATCAATTGACTAGTGCACCTATTATGGTTTCACTTGATTGGTCACTACCATTCGAGCTCATGTGCGATGAAAGTGATTTTGCTGTTGGAGCTGTGTTAGGACAACGTGAAGGAAAACATTTCCGTCCTATATACTTCGCTAGCAAAACACTTAACAATGCTCAACAAAATTACACGGTTACAGAGAAGGAATTGTTAGCCGTTGTTTTTGCTTTCGATAAATTCAGATCTTATCTTGTGCTTTCAAAAACGATTGTGTTTACTGATCACTCAGCGCTCAAATATCTGTTTACCAAACAAGATGCAAAACCGCGTCTTATCCGATGGATTTTGCTACTCCAAGAATTCGACATCGAAATCAAAGATAAGAAAGGAGCAGAATATCTAGCTGCTGATCATTTGTCTCGTCTCGAAAATCCAAATTTGGAAGAGTTAAGGGAAGATGAAATCGACGATTATTTCCCTGATGAAACTCTCATGACTGTTGACACAATTGATGAGAAAGAAATACCGTGGTTTGCAGATTTTGCAAATTATCTCGTTGGAAAAATTCTCATAAAAGGATTAACTCATGCCCAACGAAGTAAATTCTTCTCAGAACTAAAACACTATTATTGGGAAGAGCCCTATCTTTTCAAGATGTGTCCCGATGGGATGATCAGAAGATGTGTTTATGGTTCTGAAGAAGAATCCTTGATGAATGTCATCATGGCCCAACTGGGGGACACTATGGTCCTTCCACTACAGCTAAAAAAGTTTTTGATGCTGGATTCTATTGGCCGACAATTTTCAAAGAAGCTCATACTCTTGTTCAAAACTGTGATGCTTGCCAAAGATCCGGTAGTCTTTCTCGCAGAGACGAAATGCCTCAAAAAAACATTCAAGTCTGCGAAATATTCGATATTTGGGGAATCGATTTTATGGGACCATTTCCTAAATCGCAAAAATACGAATACATTCTCGTTGCTATTGATTATGTTTCCAAATGGGCAAAAGCCGAGGCTCTACCCACAAATGATGCACGAGTTGTTGTTAATTTTCTCAAAAAGCTTTTCGCTCGTTATGGAATTCCTAAAGCTTTAATAAGTGATCGAGGAACCCATTTCTGTAACAAACAAATGGAGAAAATTATGAAACGATATGGAGTTCATCATCGTTTTGCTACAGCTTATCATCCACAGACCAGTGGTCAAGTCGAAAACACCAACAGAGCCTTAAAGAGGATACTCGAAAAAATGGTCAAAGATAATACTGCCGTTTGGTCGAGAAAACTTGATGATGCTCTGTGGGCATTTCGTACGGCTTACAAAACTCCAATTGGTACAACACCATACAGACTTTTGTATGGAAAAACCTGTCATTTGCAGTTCGAAATCGAACATCGCGCCTACTGGGCACTCAGAAACTGTAACCTTGATCTCAAAATAGCTGGAGAGAAGAGATTTTTGCAATTGCATGAACTCAATGAACTAAGACTCCAAGCTTATGAGAACTCCAAGCTTTACAAAGCTAGAACCAAAGCTTATCATGACAAAAAGTTAAGAATACGGAAAGAATTCAAAGCTGGAGACAAAGTTTTACTTTTCAATATGAAATACAAGTTTAAAGCTCCTAAGCTAAAACCGAAATGGTTCGGACCATATATAGTGAAACATGGATTTCCATTTGGATATGTTGAATTATATGACAAACAGGGTGGAAATTTCATTGTTAATGGTCACAGGATTAAATTGTACTATGATAAGGAGCAAATGAATGAGATTTCTATCGAAGAAATTCCGCCTGAATTAGAATATGAAGCTATAACATTCATGGCACCCTTTCCGGCCGATTATAAGAAAAACACTCCTTGGGCCGAAGAAACTGGTTTTATCTATGATGTTCTTCCTAGAGCTCGGGAAAGAGTGAAATTGGAAGACATAGAAGAAACTGGAGAAGGAATAGTGATAGGAAACGTGGTGTATGTTCCCAAATCCTCGAGGAAGAAACCAAAAATTGCACCAACGTAGACTAAAGGAAGTTTGAGTCAGGCTGATGACTCGTTAATAAAACAAGCGCTTCTCGGGAGGCAACCCGCGTGTTTCCTATTTTTACTTCTTATTTTTATTTTCAAAGTGATTACACCCCAAAGTTTCTCTAATCCCTTAGTTGAACTTAAGTGTGGGGGTGTACCACTGACTTTTTAATAAAACGTAAAAATATTTTCGTGTGTTTGTTTTGTTTGTTTTAAGATTACTACAGGTAATGATTACTAAGCTTGGACGCTTGGATCAAAGAATCATATGAAGCCCGGAAAATATGGTTTATTCTCTTATTTCCCTATTTTCATACTTTGAAGTTCGTTTATCACATTGAGGACAATGCTTAACTTAAGTGTGTGGGGGGGGGGTGAATAGGAAAATAAGGATAACTTGTAAATTTCGAGCTAGATTTTAAATTTTGTTTGCCCTGGTGATCTAGTTATTTGTCATTTTTAGGATAATATATTAGAATAACTGGATCTATCCACTGGTGAAACTTGTAATTTTAGAAAAATTGAAATGTGCCCCGATTAATATTGCAATCCATTCTGGGATCGATAACATTAGCTAGCACATATTATAGCCTTTCCACTAAATTGTGAGGATTTGAGCCTGTTCTATATTTAGCATACATCTTTTATGCTTTGATTCTTTTGCTATGAGTGTGCCGGTGATTTTATTTATTCTAGAACTTGTGCTTGTAAATCATTACGAGACCGTTGTGAGATCACATTTCGTGTGTGATATAAGTGTATATGCGTGATAAGAGGCAACCTTAGGATTTAACCCAAATAGCCTTCCGTATTGATATTTAGCTAGTTACACTGACTAGTTAACCACCAATATAAACCCTATTGTTAGTGTTTATCTTTAATGCTAGATACCCCTATTTACACCTTCTGAGCCTATCTTTTCTTTTGAATAAATCCAGAAAAATACAAAAAGATTTTACACTTTTTAGCCTAGCCTTACCCTTAGTCAAGTCTTGGTTGGTTGCTAGCTATATGGCAAGATGAATGTTATGTGGGAAATCATGAAAGTACGAAGAAAGTTGTAAACTCCATAAGCAGTTATCAAAGTGAAGTGAAAGACTAGTCATCGCAACTATAAGATGACAAGTGAATGAGTTTATGTTAAAAAAAAAAAAAAAAAAAAAAAAAAAAAAAAAGTCATCTCAACTATAAGGTGACAAGAATAGCCAATGAGCTATGGAATAATGTATTGATCGATCAAGTATGGATTTTCTCAAGATTGCATGATAGTGGTTCGAAATAGCTAGCAACATTTGGTTCGTAGACTTTGACTATTTTGTATATTCTTTATTATCAACCTTTCTAAACATATCCCATGTCTTATCCTTACCTTTTTGCTTTGTGAAATTATCAAGTGTATTGACATATAGTGACCATCCGAGTTCTTGAGGAATTAGATAACGCGCCAGCGATCTAAGGTTATCCTTAGTGACCATCCGTTGTTTGGTAATGCAAGAATTTGCGCCAGCGATCTATTATGTTTTGCATAAGATATTTGCACGTAAGTCTGATATAATCCTTGAAGCCTTAAACCCGAATAAAAGACCTCTTTGATATGTATACTTGGTGCTCACGCCATATCGGTGTAGTTTTGTTTCTTGTACAAGCCTATGGTAATATTTAGATCATGACTGAGCAATGAGTGTGATTTCTCTTATATACTCCACCAACCATATAAATGAGTGATTTGAGTGAATTATATTTCATTTCTTTTTCGTGAGGTGATTAGTAATGTTCATCAAGCAAGAAAATCAATCGGGTATTGTCAAACATCACGATGCTTCAATTAGAAAAGCTTAAAATGATGGATTTAACTTGTACTTGTACTTGTACTTGATAGATTTGTATCACATTTTTCCTAAAAATACTCGAGTACCATGTGGATAATTATTTTTACTTCTAGATTTGCTTGAGGGCAAGCAAAGTTTAAGTGTGGGAGAATTTGATAACGCTCAAATTGTGCATGTTTTAAGTAGCGTTATTCGTGCTTTTGTATATATTATTTGGTTATATTTATATGCTTTTGTTACTTAATCGCACCAAAGTATGTTTGCAAAGTATATGTAGCCAAGTACAGGAAAAAGGAAGAAAAAGTTAAAGATTGATGAAGGAAACAAGGACTTACGATTGTACGAAGATTCTCATGTCAAGATCCACTCCGAAAAGGCATTTCATAGAATGAAGATCCAAGTATTCATGATTCCAAGTTCCAAGACAAAGGAAAGATCAAGTTTGGACAAAGAACTAAGAGCAATGAGAAATATACAAGCCAAACATCAAAAGACCAAGTTTGTGTCTACAGGACAACTTCATCCGATCGGATGCAACCCGCAACCAATTCGGATGGAGATGATGATCAAGACCATCCGATCGGATACAACCTGTATCCGATCGGATGGAGCCCTCGTACTTTTCTCAAATCTGCACTTTGGTTCAATTCTAGGCTCTTCTATTTGGTATTCTAGGTCCTTCTAAGCTACTTGGAGGCCAAGTTGCAGCATTTAAAGTTCCTATGCTTGAGAGTAGTATAAATAGAGCCTTTGGAAATCATTTGAGAGAGACAACTAAGACACAACTATTACACATCTATCTCTAATCATAAACCACTCTCAAAAGCTCTCAAATTCGTCCTTAGAAGTCCAGGAAACTTTGGAAGTCCAAGAAGTCAACATTTGGAAGTCAAACTCTCAAGAAGTCAACACCAATACTTTGGGTATCATTACCTAATCATTTGTAATCTCATTCCAATCATTGTAAGACTTTTAATCATGATTTCTAATGTTCAAAATTCTGAGTTTATGTTCATGATTGCTATGAGTGGCTAGTGCCTTTGTGCACTTGCTTAGATGATGTATATTACTTAATGATTTGCGTATGATTGTGATAACATGTTTTAATTCAATTTCAAGTTAATTCTAAGATTCAATTGTGCTTAAGTTTCATAGTGACATTTGTTAATCAAGTTTGACTAGTTGTTAGTAATTCTAAAGGTCGAAAGGTTTATTGTTGTTCAACTAGTTATAATCATTTGTCTATGAATGATTGTTTTTACCCATTATTCTTGGTTAAACAAAGAAACTTAATTGTGGTTGTAATAAGAATGCTTTTGTCTATCAAATTGGATTGATTGAAAACCACCTCATAGGTCGAAAGATTAGTAGTTTACAATCAATTGTAACCCTTTTGTCTATGATCGGTTACCTTTCGTATTGACCATTTCCTAAGCTTATTTGATAAAACAAAAGATTGTTTTTGTGTTTAAGTTTGTTAATCCAAATTTATGAAACTTGAATTGATCTTGAATTGATTAGTTAAACTTAATGCTTGTTTTTATAAACTAAAATCTTGACGAAGGTTTAACTTGTAAGAACAATATATTAGTTCACCAACTAATTATCATAACCAACATGTTAACAAAAGTTATCACAATCATGCTTATCTAGAGTAGTATATTAGTCTAAGCAAGTGTAGTTTTAATCATTTGAATTATCATATTTTCATTATTGCTTGTTTTTTAGATTTACTTTTAGTAGCTTTTATACTTACAACTCGATTCACTCACAAATCCCTGCGAACGATCCCGACTTACCATCATAATCTTTCTATAACTGACAAGTTCACTTGCTCGTATGTGTTATTTATAGATTCGGTAATTCACCCCTTATAAATTTAAAACTAGTACACACACGTAACACATCACATTCTCTGATTTGGTTCTTTTTAACAATAACAAAACCGATCCCTCGAGCTATATTTTGCACCCAATCAGTTAGTTGCTCGGGAGAACTGAACACCTAAAAATATGCAAAATAAAGTAACGTAACAAGTATTTCGTAAACAAATTACAACTTTTATTTTTTTACAAAAAAATTACGACTTTTATTTTTTTACAAAAAAATTACAACTTTTATTTTTTTTACAAATAAATTACAACTTTTGTTTTTTTTACAAATAAATTACAACTTTAATTTTTTTTTCTTAACAAATAATAAAAACTATTTTAGAAAAAAAAAAAACTTTTTGTGACTAACTTTTTTTTACAACTAAATTACAACTTGTATATGAAAATATATATAATAAATATATATATATAAAAATATATATATATATATATATATATATTATATATAAACCACTCCCACCCACAGTATAACCCACCCACCCCACCCCGTCTGATGACACTCATTTCACTTATTTCACTCTCTCTCTCTCTCTCACTCATTTCACAGTCTCTCTCTCTCTCTCTCTCTCTCTCTCTCTCTCTCTCTCTCTCTCTCCCACACACACACATTTCACTCTCTCTCTCTCTCTCTCACTCAAACGGATCTAAATCCCATCCTGTAGATCTAAATGGTTATGTTTTTGGTTCTAAATCTCAAATGGATACAAATAAATTACAACTTTTGTTTTTGTTTTTGGTTCTAAATGGTGATGATGATGGTTTTGTTCTAACGCTAGAAACTGTTGGTTTTGTTATCGCTAGAAACTGTTGGTTTTGTTAACCGGTTTTGCTAAACTGTTGGTTTTCTTATAGATCTAAATGAGTGGAAAAAAAATCTGTGGGTGGGAGTGGTTTTGTTAACCAGTTTTGCTGTGAGTGGTATTAGTTGGTTGAAACTGTGTTTTGTTGAAACTGTTGGTGAAAAAAATCTTATAGATGATGGTTTCTTGGTGGTTTAGACCTGTGTTAAAATAATTGATGGTGGTTTCTTGGTTAGAAATAATTGATGGTGGTTTCTTGGTTAGAAATCGTTACATCTTTTTAGTTCTTTTTAGATCTAAAATAATTGATGGTGGTTTCTTGGTTAGAAATCGTGGTAAAAACCATGGTGGTTTATGTGGTGGTTTAGATCCATAGTAAAAACCATGGTTGTTTATGTGGTGGTTTAGATCTGTGTTAAAAACCATGGTAAAAACCATGGTTGTTTAGATATGTGGTTGTTTAGATCTTTGGTGGTTTAGATCTTTGGTAAATATGTGAAACCATTAAAAACCATGGTGGTTTATGTGGTGGTTTAGATCTTTGGTGATGGTGAAACCGCTTATGTGATGTTTTTGAGCAGTTTTTTATCTTTTTTGTAAAACTGCTTATAGGAAACTTTTCTGTGAAACTGCTTATGTGAAACTTTTATGTTTTTGAGCTGTTTTTGAGCTTTTTGATCTTTTATGTGAAACTGCTTATGTGGTGGTTTAGATCTTTGGTTCGGTATGATCTGCTAGCAGTCTGAGAAGTTTTTGATCTTTTATGATAAGTAGTTTTGATATTTTATGATAGGCAGTTTGAGCAGTTTTTGATCTCTTATGTGAAATTGCTTATGTGAAGCCGAGATACGGCGATGATGATTTAAAAAAAAAAAAAAAAAAAAAAAAAAAAAAAAAAAAAAACTTATCGATTGGCATGGCATAACCGAATGGACGGCAAACACTTTGCAACCTTCAAATTTGCAGCCATATGATTAAAAATAATAATCTGAGCCATCTCGATTTATCATTTTTTTTTTTTTTTTTTTATAAACGTTACTCATTTTTGAAAGTAATATATATGTAATAGCGTAAAATTATACCTCGGTCGTGTAAAACGCTGATGTATTCATCGTAAACTCAGCTTTTTTGATATTCTAGCACTAACTTGTTATTTTTTTTTTTATTATTATTATTTTTTTTTTTTTGTGAATGCAACTTTTGAAACTGCTATAGCAGTTTCTTTATAATCTCAAAACAAGAATCTTGAATAGTGGAGCCTGGTACAAACTCACCAAAAATGTGTTTCACAACAAAAAAAATACACTATAGACATGAAGTACATAAGTTAAAACACTCCCGTGACGAATTTTCTAATATGTGCATACTTGTATATCAGACTTCTATTAATTAGTTGTCCATGAGTAAAAAAAAAAAAAGACACTCTCAAGTAATAGTGGCATTATTTTACCAAAGGTGCAAAAAAAATAAAAATAATAATAATAATAATAATAATAATAATAATAATAATAATAATAATAATAATAATAATAGGGTAGGGATGGTTTGGGGGTAGGGAGGGTTTGTATAGTATGACCCTTTTTTTTCCGTAAGTCTTCACTCGTAGCAAATTGTATGTTTTTTAACCTTATGGTTGTGGGAAATCACAAAGCTAAATAGTGGAGCCTGGTACAAACTCACCAAAAACGTGTTTCACAAAAAAAATACACTAATAGACATGAAGTACATAAGTTAAAACACTCCCGTGACGAATTTTCTAATATGTGCATACTTGTATATCAGACTTCTATTAATTAGTTGTCCATGAGTAAAAAAAAAAAAAAGACACTCTCAAGTAATAGTGGCATTATTTTACCAAAGGCGAAAAAAAAATAATAATAATAATAATAATAATGTACAATAGGGTAGGGAGGGTTTGGGGGTAGGGAGGGTTTGTATAGTATGACCCTTTTTTTTCCGTAAGTCTTCACTCGTAGCAAATTGTATGTTTTTTAACCTTATGGTTGTGGGAAATCACAAAGCTAAATTTGGTCTATATATATGAAATAAAACTACTCCCTCTGTCTCAATTTATTTGTCAGGAGAGAGAAAACACGAAGTTTAATAAAAGTGGGACCACTTTAATTTTCAACCACTAAAATGGAATATTCCTCCACTAGATTTTCTAGTTTTTACTAAATAAGGAAAGCGGACAATTAATTTGAGACATCCATAAAAAGAAATATGGACAATTAAATTGAGACGGAGGGAGTATATATATGAAATAAAACTAATCATAAGTTCATAACCAGCTATTGGGCTTGCTTGTTATTTAGCCGGCCCAATCGGTGCTTACAATTTAGCTTGCAAAGTTGCAGTTCAACAAAATGTCGGCTCGAACAAGTAACAACCACACCAAATTACAAACTAGGCTCCATATACCTTAAAATTTTACAATATTTATTGGGCAAATGTTTTGATATAACCAAGGTTGGTGGTTCACACTAAAGTTTATCTCTTTTATTTAAGGTCAGTTTAATTTAGCATCCAATTTGTGTTAAAACAAACACATCTAGTCATTCTAAAAAAAGATTAAGAAATTTGAGGGGCAAGAAACCATAGTCATTCTAAATAATGGATTGTGGTTTGTATACAGCATACTAGCTACAAAGTCTTAACACACCACCTTTAGTTTATTTAATCTGATATTATACAAAATATATTTAGTTTCTCCTAAAAAAACATCCTTAACCAATTTAGACTCTCATAAATGGCTGATACACTTATGATATTTGACATGCATGCATGAATATATATGTTTAGTTAGGTTTGTCTAAAATAACCAATTTAGCTCTAGAAAGCAATTAAAACCAGGTATGTCCAAACCAATCAAATAATTTGATCGTAACATGTTAATTTATTCGGTTGGTCAAACGTATACACTATACATCCTTCTCGAGCGTAAAATTTAGCTAGGTTTTGTAATCTTGTGTTGATATCGACACAAAATGGTGTGTCTGTATGGGCTAGTCACGTGAAGAAGTCAGAAGTGGGGACTAAGTTTAGGGTGTAGCATATTTGGTGTCCCCATCATGCATTTTCTGCTATGCTATCTTTCTATTTACACAGCAACCGCTATTTTCACAGGATCGTTTTATACTCTTTCTCAATATTAGATTCTCTCATTTCTAGCCTCAAAATTTCTTTTTTTCTTTTTCTTTTTAGTTCAAAATATCTTCTTATATTAATCAAAGAGACTTGCAAAATGCAATTTAGTTACTACTCATATGATTGTGTTTCAACATTAAAGAAGAAATTATATTATTTGAAGAAGAAATTAGATGAGATGTTGATAATAGTATAATACAATAGAAATGTGATGAAGCTTAGCTTTCTCGCAACTATAGCTACTGTAAATGTGCATGGACATGTAGTCATTAACCAATTACTCCGTAATTACTAGTTACTTAATTTATAGAGCCGAATTGAAGAAAGTGACTAACAACCTACAGATAGTATAATCTGGTTAATTTTTTGGTTTAGTTTTGGCTGAAAAAAAAAAAAAAAAAAAAAAAAAAAAAACCATTGAACCTTTTAATACAACTAACCTATCAACACTTATATTAAGTTTAATTAATCTTTATTCCTTAAACTTTCTTTTAATAGCAAATTTGGTCAATTCAAGGCAAGCAGACAAGTGTTATCAATATATGTATTCATAGATTTATGTTAGAGTAATATTTTCTTCTTATCAAATAAGGAAGATTCTTTATACTAAAACCTTGAGGATATTATAGTTTTATTATGTGGGCACAGAGGGATAGCATGACTATGATGTAAATCATGTGCGTATTGCAGAGAAACAGAAGCAATGGGCCTGCAGATAGGATGGTGGTTGTTAGCAGCAAGGGGGTGAATACAAGTGCATGTATTCAATACCATATAACCTAGAATTGCCATGTTTTGCATTTAAGTAATTTAACTTATCCACATCCATCAACTAATTAGCAGTCGCGAGTTCAAGTTCTCGTTAAAACATTTGTGAGATAAATCATATGTGGTAGGATTGTGTGTATATAGTTGAATAGCAATGTTCGTATTTATAGGATACCTCATAAAAAAAATGCTAAAATAGCGAAAAGTTATCAATGCTACAATACAATAGCATCGGCAAAAAAAAATAATAAATAAAATAAATAAATAAATAATGGTTGGATTTCCTTCGTCTAATATCATCCCAAAAAGATTTACGTAGGATAGATCGTTCTTACTAAAGAGTTCTCATAGCTAGTCTGATAATTAAGCTGAGGTAAAAAGTAAAAGTTTTTTTTTTTTTTTTTTTTTTTTTTAACATGTTTTTATTAGTTCTCATCTCGTCTGATAATTAAGCCTGTAGTTAGAAAACTACTAGTAAAAGTTGCCTTTTCTCCGAAATAATATTATGGAAAATGAATTGTATGCCTAAAACTAAGACATAAAGATTTGATTGGTTCATTTGAAAAATTAATTGGTGAGAAATAATGAGAGGAATTAGTGTATAACACTTGTCATGAAATGAATGGATTATGTCCATTAGTAGGTCTATCTTGTAGGTCTATATATCAACACTCTAATATTATAATCACAAATCTACTAATTTTACTACTAGGTACATAAGAAGTTGTTTACTGATCCTAAAAAAGGGTTATACTATACAAGCCCCCCCTATGATGTCAAATCATAGAGGACAAAGGGAATATTCCTTTTATTTTGCAGTATAACACGGTTTTCTGTCAGTTTCTGTTCCGTATTTCTGACAGTTTTTAGCGTTTGACATATTAAACTTTATATTTTATGTTCCGTACTTTCAGGTTTATAGTTTTTTGATATAAATAAAATTATAAAAATCAAAAAATAAAAAAATCAAAAAAAAAGGGGGGGCTTGGATAGTAGTTTTTGGGGGGCTTGTATAACTTGTCCCAAAAAAGGAAAGATCATCATTTGTTGACCGACCATACACGTGTTTGTTATTTCAGGTAATCATGCTTTCTGAATCTAATTGTATGCTAACTTTGTTGGGAATATGTAATGACACCCTCTGTTATCGTTCTCATAATAGGGTGCAAGTGTGAGAATGTTTGCTTTACTTAAATACGTACAAAACTTGAAATCGTTCATTTGACAATTACTAAGTACTACGGAGTGGGTTTAGGATTTGGAATTGGATTTGATATAGGAGACAGAAAATAAAATATGTATTTAAATAAAATATGTATTTAACTAAATAAATAATTAATTTTTGTAATTTTATATACATTTTATTTTTAATGAAGTCCAATTAATGTGAGATGAAATTTTAGTGAAGACCGTTTTAATTTCAAAACCTACATTACCCCCTTTCTTTGAAAGTTTGTGGGCCTATCAGGGTTCCCTTCCAATTTTAAATCCTTCTTTTGTAAACAAACATAGGTTAATTAAATTTCAACCCCAATCAAAACCCACATACCAAATGGGCCCTAATAGTAAGTTTTCTTGAATATTAATCTAATGAATATCTAAGCATTTTTTTTTTTCGTACCGGACAACAGGCAAGGTCGGATCAAAGTTTTGCACGACCTCCGATAAACACAGAAAAAGAAGATAAGTATGAGTTTCAGGCAGTGGTAGTGGACTAAAACAACGTAAAAAGAAGAAGAAAAAAAAAAAGGGCTAAGTTAATGAACCGGAGAAGGCAAGTGGGCTGCACAAAAAAAGCGGGAGTTCAGAACGACAACACTGTTGTCGTTTCATCACGCTATGTTATATAGGGGGCTTTATTTTCAGAACCCTCTTAAGTGCGGGAACTGCGAGAACCCACTTATGTACTACTAATAATACACAATCTACATAATTTAATGCTCCATAGCATTTTGTTATTTTTAATTAATTCAAAAGGGTATAATAGTAAAAGACATTTTCATATTATTTTTGTTTTTTATAATTTCCGTTTTTTATAAATTTTAAAATATGGAGGTAATTACCATTTTAGTATTTGAAAAAAAACATGGTCCATTTAATAGTCACTCTCAACACCTCTTTCCCATTTTGGTCACGCTCGACTGCTCGACTGCTCGACTTTTGTGCCACGTGTCCAATGTTAGGTAGAATATTTTATTCATTTATTTTGAAATGACAAATATACCCTTATCTTTTATTAATACATTCTTTTCTCACTCCTCAACATCTCACACACACAACAAACCCAGATCCACATCACCACCACCACTGCTCGACCACCACTGCTCAACCACTCAACTACCACTGCTCAACCACTCAACTACTCGACCACCTCAAAATACTCTCAACTAAACATTCCAAAAAGCATAGCACGTATTTTTAACAGAGCATGATACAATGTTGCATAACTAACATTTTTATTGTGCCTGAAACCATAAAATACTAAAAGAATCTAAGAAATATACTTGTTAAAAATTAAAGATAAATAAAAAAATTTGCCACCAAAGATACAACAATGGAGTTTCAATAGCTCCTACCTAGACTAATAATCTTAGCTGCATTCTTTCCCTCCATTAGTTTTTGATCAGCCTCGTTTTTCTCTTATAGCTAGCAGCAGTACCTTGTAACTAGCAGCAGGTTAACAAAGCTAGCAGCAGGTTAACATAAGCTAGCAGCAGGCTAGCAGCACCTGCTGCTAGCTTATGTTAACCTGCTGCTACACCACTAGCAGCAGGTTAACATAAGCTAGCAGCAGGTGCTGCTAGCATGCTGCTAGCTTATGTTAACCTGCTGCTACACCACTCACATGAGTACCTGTAGTCTCCTAACAACCACCTGCTCAATGTTTATAATTTGAGTACTTATTAGTATCCGATCATTAGTATTTGTAATTTGCTATTTCAACAATATCACTGAACTTTGATGTAACATCAGCATCGTCAAAACTGATCTCTGCTGATGAATTCCCATTTCCAGAAATACTGTCAAATACATTAATTTTGGAAGTCAGAAAATATATTCATACTTTCATAGCATAGCAAAATAGAAAGAAACAAGTATACTCGCACCTTTTTAGCTGGGAAACATGTTGTTTAACAGCATAACACAATTGTGGGCTGACTGTCACAAAAAGCTGGCGAAGAACAGTAGGTTTGCTATTTTCAGGATGTTCAACAACCTCAGCATCTCTAAATTGGCTATTTTCTGCTTCAGAGTCATTGCAAAAATGCTGCTCATTCTGGAACAGCTTCATAGTCAAAACAGTTGTTTTCCCGGTCCCTGATCGCCGTGGTTTCCGGCGAGCAACAGCATATTCCGGCGAGCACCAGCAGATTCCGGCGAACCTGCAAATTCCGGCGAAGTCGCAGTGGCCGGATCTACTTGGCTTTAAAATGATAATTTACACCATTAACTTTGTCAACCGGAACCTGTAACCCAAAACTCTAATAACCCAAAACGTGAACGGATTGGTGGGCTTGGGCTGGACCCTCTAAAATTCTGTGGAAAACTCTTGCCTGATTCTTCATATCTATTCTTGTTTATTTTGTCAAAGTTAATGGTGTAAACTCTTACCTGATTCTTCATATCTATTCTTGTTTATCTTGTTTATTTTGTCAAAGTTAATGGTGAACCTGATTCTTTATATGTATTCTTGTTTGTGGTGGTGAGGTGAAGTATATAGATAAGGTAGGTGGGAGGGTATATTTGTCATTTCAAAATAAATAAATAAAATATTCTACCTAACTTTGGACACGTGGCGCAAAAGTAATGGAGTCGAGCGGTCGAGCAGTCGAGCGTGACCAAAATGGGAAAGAGGTGTTGAAAGTGACTATTAAATGGATCATGTTTTTTTTTTAAATACTAAAATGGTAATTACCTCAATTTTAAAATATGGATTTTTTTTTTTTTTTTTTTTTTTCCAAATAGCCAAGGTGCATATATGTTTTCAATTAGCTAAAGTGCATACATGTTTTTTCTCCAAATAGTCAAGGTGCATACATGTTTTTTCTCCAAATAGTCAAGGTGCATACATGTTATAAACCTCTAAATTTATAACAAACTAAAACATAAATAATATACACCAAATTTGATATACAATGAAATACAATTAAAATAAGAATGTATCTTGTTAAATATATAGATGTGCACGTCATTAAAAAACATTTGTGCACTCTTCCAGGAACATATATGCACGCTTCACTTTCTCATCAATTTTGTAAGAACATATGAGCACCCTTCCAAAAACATATATGCACGTTGCGCTTTCTCGTCAAATTCATTAGAACATATGTGCACGGTTTCCAAAACATATGTGCACGCTGCAAATTTATTGTAAAGCACATGGTCTTCCTTTAACTGCATATCGAAAGGAACATACATGATTAGTATAGTTATGACAACTAATTTATTAAGCATAACAGGTAGATAACACATATGCTCCAATAACACAACCATTCATCAATCATACATACTAGAAATATCACATGAATCTAATAGTACCAACTGGTGTTACTATCACAATCTGATTAATTGATGTTATAGAGCACAAGCCACGTAGGTAACCATCATAACAACAAATCTAATTAACACATACCGAATTCATACCCAGTAATTTTAAAGACCCACATATCCTTTCATTCCAATTCTAATAACAAAAGTCCCACATATATTTTCATTCCAATTAGTACCAACTGGTGTTACTATCATAATCTGATTAGTATAGTTATGCCACATCCTTTAAATCCAACATTAACAATCCATAATTTTAAAGACCCACATATCTTTTCATTCCAATTCTAATAACAAAAAGTCGCTTAGGTTTTTCACATAACCCAATCTAATTAACACATACCGAATTCGTACCCAGTGGGTGAAGAGGTCTTCGTGGTTCGTCAGTCGTAGGAGATCTTCGTGGATCTACCATAGTTTTTTTCTTTGTGTGTGGTTCCTGTGAATGATTTTATTGATCTACAATTATTTTTATGGAAGAACAAAGAAAAAGACTAATGGAAAATCGAATTAGGGTTCATATGGTTGTGTTTAGTCGCCGGTTAGTTTATCCATGGAGGTGGTCATTGTGGATCTACAATTTTTTTTTTTTTTTTTTTTTTGTTGCTGGAGATTTGTGGTGGCTGAGAAATATGAAGTAGGGTTAGAGAAACACATACGTGAGAGAGAAAAATATAAACCGAATAAATCCTAAAAATGTGGAACAGTTTTTGGAAATTAACAATTTTTTAATTCCAATAATGCCCTTTTACATTTACAATTAATTGCTTACTCTTTTGCTTAATTACATTAATTGCAAAATTCATTATAGCCATTGATCAAATAATCTAACGGTTCAAAGTGAGTTCTCGCAGTTCCCGCACTTAACAGGGTTCTGAAAATAAAGTTACACATGTTATATATATAGTAATGGTGCAATATTAGTAATGAGTAGTCCCTCCGTCACAGAGTATTTTTTTATAATAGACAAAATAGACTCACATGACACTTACTGGTATAGTGGTATTAAATAGGGGTGTTATCGGGTCGGGTTATCGGGTCTTATCGGGTCGGGTCTGTCAGGTTTTGATTTTTTAAAAACTCACCCGAAACCCGACCCGATAAGGAATCGGGTTATCGGGTTCGGGTGATAATCGGGTCGGGTTATGTCGGGTCGGGTGATTCGGGTTATCGGGTGACCCGATTAAGTTTAGAATAAAAAAGAAATACATTAATGTTTATTTCTTCTTTATCTTTTGCTTCCTCATCCTCCAATTTGGAATGCGGATATTTCATTGATGGCTTCCATTTTGTTGCATATCCTTTGCTTATAAGAAAGCTTCACGTATAAACCTTCTTCGAAGTAACCAAATATTGCTTTTCATAATCTTTACTTTAGTTTTGAGTTTGCAATTATAAATAAAACTGATTAAGTAACAGTAGTAAATGCATTGAGGGCTCATCAGTTTCATGTACCATCTGATTATGTATTATCAGTTGTGGGCATTGAGTTTAATAAAGTCAAGTATGCATATGCATGGGTTTTCTAATTTTAAGTTCATGTATAGCTGACTGCGTTTTTTGAAAGATACAAGTATGCATTTATGACCATACTATTTACATAAAGTCATGAACTACTCTTTTTACTGATATTTGATTGATCAAACATGCATAAGAAATTATCAATGTAGTTAAGTGTATTCTGCTATGGAGAACATGCTGTTTTTGTTGATGGAATTGTGTTTGCAATATGTTCTACGTGAAACTTATTTTCTGCTTCTTCTAGTTGTCGGGTCTTATCGGGTTGACCCGATAACATTTTTTATTTAACCCGAACCCGACCCGATAACACTATCGGGTTATCGGATTCGGGTCAAATCAACCTGACTAGATTTTTTGACTCGATTAGACCCGACCCGATCGGGTTCGGGTTCGGGTCGGGTTGACCCGACCCTACAGACACCCCTAGTGGTATATATGACTTGCCATGTATTCTAAAACTAACTGACTAAACTGATGGCGTTTGGTATGATATTATGAGATGAAGGATATATTTAGGACTATATATGCTCGTGTATTTATTTTAGAAATGACTGGGATGACGAAAAGCCGTACGTATGAGTGAAAAAGTAAGTTACTTTTCAGTAACAAGAATGTTGTCACGTTAATTTATGTAAAACTCAGCATGTATTACTCATCGCAGTCATTTCTCTTCTTTTAAACACAATAGTTTTGACTTAGTACACGACGCCACCATCTAAGAGCACAAGGCACAATGGCGATTGAGGCTTGCCAATTCCGTGTGGCACTCACGGCTACACACGCCACTGCACCGGCCATGGACCTCGCCAAAAAATTCTCCAATTATTTGGCGTGTGTGAGATGGGAGAAATGGGTGTTTTTGTTTATTTCTTTTGTATTTTAAATGTTTAAATATGCGTTTTTGTAGTGTGTGTTTTGTGTTTTTGAAGGTTGCAGTCAAATGAAGAAGATGAGATGATAATTTTCTATTACTTTTATCTTAAAAAGAATTTTACAAGTTTAGTTCCCCTTGTATTATGAGTTTAATGAAAATGAACCAAACTATGAAAACTATATTTAAACCAAGTATAAGTTATAAAATACAGTGCAAATTATCTAAATTTAATGTAGTTTGTATATTTTTGTGTAAGATATCTTATATAAAGTATTTTTATTTTAAAGAAAGAAAAATTAGTTTGTTTGGAAGATTGAAAAATAAAATAAAATGGCGGGTCTCATAAGTAAAGTTTAGCTTAAGTTAATGGAGAGGGTGTTTTTGGATGTATGAGTGAGAAGCAAGTGAAAAAAAAAATGAGGTGAAGATTTGGGTTAGGCTAACCGGAGTTGGTGTGAGGTGGGCATGGTGAGGCCTTACCTCATGAGTGACAACCAAATCACCAAACACTTCTCAGGCTCACACCAAGCAACAATGGTGAGCAGGTCACTTTTAGGCATTTGTGCCAAATGTGATATTTTTATTATTTTTAATTTGGTTTGTGAGTGTGTGTGAGCTATTTAGTGAGGTATATTTGTATAAAGTGGGTATTTTAATGAAGGGTGACCAAAACGGGTGAAATGTGAGAAGGGGTGAGGAGAAGTGAGAGAAGATAAAAAGCTGAGGTGGCACTGATGTGAATGATGAGGGGGTGGTGACCACTCCCCTTAGTCTTATGTTACTTCACCTTTGTGCTCTAATAGTGTTTTCGTTTAAGAATGTTGTTTCAGTTTCCCTAAAGATTTTGGAATAAACTGCAAAATACATCTCTGTGGTTTGTCAGTTTTTACCTAAACATCATTGTTAGAAACTTTTAGCACTTAATCATCCCCATGTTAGAAAAAGTTAAACACAATACATCTCTAAGAACTAACGTTGTAATTTTTTTCCTTGTTATCTATTAATAGTCAAACACACTACTTGATAAAATCACTCACAAATACCATTTTATTCATTTCATCTTCTTCTTCTCACCATCATCATTACCCATCTTCATCTTTTTCTCAATACTTCCACCATCATAAAATACCTAGACTACTGACTATTAAATCACTTTCAACTATCATAAAATACATAAACCCGTAAAATATTTATTGTAAGATACCGTAAAAATTCACTGTAATAAATCTCAGTGATTAATAACAATTTGGTGTTACCGTGTAACAAAACCCATTTTTACGAGGAATTTAAAATTTTCTTGTTATATTAATTTCACCACGACACATCGTCATGACATTTACCAAGTAACGACATTAGTTCACGACATGTATTACGAAACATAACTCTAATATCTTGCAAAATATGTTGAATATTAATAAATATGTACACGACATCATATTGTTACTAATTACAATTTACCTAAATTTACACCAACCAATTTATTCAATTATCACTAATCACTTCATTAAATTCCTAATCACAAAACCAAATGGGCTTTCGATACACATCAGTCCAACCCAATACTCGAATGCTCAGCCCACTCCAAATTCAGTTTTTACTTTGTGATTTAGGTAGAACTTGACATCCAAACCACCTCCAAAACGCGACCCGTTCTCTCAATTATTAAACGCGACATACCCAAGTTTTTGCACCATCTCACTCACGACCCACTAGACTATTCGAGTGCCAATTTTCAGGAACAAATGTCGAGTTTTGGATAGAGATTAAGGGCCAAAGTATTTGTCCCATTTAACACAACTCGATATATATAAGAACCTCAAAACTCAACCGTTTAAACCCACACCTTTTCCTACGGTTTTCTAACAATAATATTAGCGTACTACGATGTTAGATAGACATTTAGAACAGCAGTAGATAATTGTGACTCGCTAAACTCACTTGGCACTCATTTAAAATACAAACCGAACACAACTATAGCACAAAAACAAAAGATAAGAATTTCCCACGTTTTCATATCTATCCAATATCTCATTCTGTCAGTAAACTCACTTAGGTGTCCTCTCCTCTACAGTAAAGATCAATGATTGAGTTTGAGGGTAAAATGGTCAACAAACGTGTGTAATCTCTCTATATATCATATCCCTTTCTAGCCACTTTGCCTTGCTCACACTTCACTTATTTCACTCTCACTAAACACACTAAAGACCCAGAAATGTTTTGAAGCAACCGAGCAAAGCAGAAGACACGTTAGAACGTATTTCGAACCTAACAAGTAAACTACCTTCGTCCTTGTGCTTCACTCGACTTCCACAGCTTTCTTCACCACCTTTCAAAGGTGTTGTAAGTCTCCTTGTATCCTCTCTAATTCATGTCGCACGCCTTTACATTCCCATGCATCACATGTCATTAGTACTCGAACGTACATATTTTGTGTTTATTTTTTTACATACAACGTTGAGTTATAGAACCCAACTCATGACGTACCTCTCTTGCGGAAGGTCTAAGAGTCATGAGAAACACACTCTATCACACGATAGTTACATTCATGCATCATTCTTGATATCACTCGAACGTATGCATTTTACTACATAGATCATGCACGTTCTAATCGATGTAACCCACCAAAAGGTGGCGGACCTCCACTTTAGAAGGCTTCACAGCCATCTCACACTCAACACTCACGTTTGATTATCTCATTTCATGCATTGTTGAACATGTCATATTGCATGTATATACATAACTTGAAAACACTTAAAATAATTCTAAGTCTTTGATTCTTTAAAAATGTCCCAACCCACCGGGAAAGTGGCCTTGCCATTTCGAACTCGTACAAATAACATACCAATATTCTTGCATGGATCGAAAGACCACATGGCTAGCTATAACTTTCGTATTTTGACTTCGACATTTTAAACACAATCGGACGCTTTAAAAGACTCACTTGATAAACTATTCGACTGGGAAAATAAGGCTTAGAAAATATTTTGTATTCTTCAGTTTCAACCATGCGACCCAGCCAACTCACGCTCAAAAATATTTTGATTGGGACATTTAATAACCCAATATTTTTACTCATCTCGATAGTACACCTGGAGAACTACATTTTTCATGTTTTAACCCCGACCTCATAAGCACTTAAACACGCTCAAGTAAAATCATTTTGTTTGTCACTCACTATAAACAATTAAAACATGAATTTCAGAAAAACTAAACAATTCTCGGTTTGGGCTTATAACAAGCCCAATAAGAGATGGCGTTAGACCAGCCCATCCAGCCCGAATGAAATATTTTCAGAATCACAAAAATAGCCCAAGTTCAAACCCAAAATTGTTTTCACGCCCTCGCCTCTAAATTTCCTAACGGGCCTTAAGTTTATGCGTTAATTGGCCCATTAGCACAAAAATAAGCTCTTTTCTGGAAAAAGCGGTTGAAATAAGTTATAATGAACTTAATAAAATTATAGAAATTTTCAGAATATTTTTCCTGTCATTTTTATGTAAAAAGGACTAAGTTTGTAACGCGTCTTCACGTTAAAGGACTAAAACTGCCAAACTGAGAAACTTATGGACTGAAGCTGTGAAAACAGTATATAGAGGACTTGAATTGACCATTGAATTAACTCCAAGCCTTGTATGGACATATGGACAATTTTTGACTATTTATGGACTATGGACTTAACGAGGGACTAACGACGTAATGCAAGCACAGTTAGGGTAAAAAGTATAATATCTGTAAAGGACAAGGACCTACGGAATACACTTGAAATTCTTATTTCATTTTATCTTTTCCACTCTCACTTCATATGCATTTTTATATTTTAGTTATGCATTATTTAATTTCCGTTATTTCTTAGAAATTTAACGATTTCACTTGCATATCATTCCATTATATTTAAGGAAGTAATATTTTGAGTCGATTGGCATAAGAATCAAGATAATATCATATCTGATATTATTTTTCTTAACTTGAGGCATTTTAAGCATATCACACTCATATCATCAAATCGTTATACGATTTCTCACTTTCACACTCACTGTTAGTAGTAAGTCAGAATCTTAGACTTCCCTCATATTCAGGTTTCGTATCGAAGACGTTTCCGTGATCGTTTCCATAGATCTTATAATTCTATCTTGTCAGATACACTCCAGGTGAGTCGTGGCCCCTACTCTTTTAATACTTGTTTTTAATAACTCTTTTGGGGGAGATACATGCTTTAACTGTTTTAAGTTTACTTTCATACTTTGAAAAATCTCATGATTTACTCAAAATCATCAACTATGTTTTACATGTTTTGGATCACCCTTTGGAAGGGATATATGCTCGTTATATTTGCAAATTGCTTGCTTAACTGAAACGCTGTGTTTGAAAGATAACATTTCAACTACTCGTTGTAACACGATATTGAGACTCATTATATGTATTCATATAACAACTGAATGTACTGTTAACTTTACTATGATATTTCTACATTTCACTAGAAATAATTGCCAAGAATAAAATACGCATATTTCATGAACCCAGAAACCTGTATTGCCTAAGTTTACTTTATTGCCATAAAGTCCCTCGATCATGAGCCATTAATCACTGCGGTGAGCGCGAATATAGTGAACAGCGTCGAAACCTGTTAGAGGCTGACAACCTATCCCACTAAATACTTGGACGGAATGCCTATATGGTTAGTCGTATTTAGTCGCGATCCACTATATTTGAGAAAAATAGGAAGTTGGCAAAATCACCTATTACATGAGGGCTAAAACACCCATCAGTAACCCTGATGTGGACACTGCCGTTTTACGGTACATTGTTAACGTTTTGCGTGTCATGAGGCTTAGGGCAATATAACTTTATGAATATATGAATGTTTCATATATATTAGGATACAACTGTATTTAGTAAACACCACTCCACACTGATAGATTTCAGACACTAGATTAATGTATTCACTATGTGTTAGAATCATGAATCCTGTACTTGAAACTTAATTGCTATCATATGTGACTTAGTTGTGACTTCTAATAAAGACAGCCAAATTGCTTGGTATATCGTTACTTTTAAAAATTGACACATCATTTTATTTCGAGCGGATAACAACGTAGCTCATTTTCATTTAAAACTTAAAACTTATGATCATCTGAGTTCATAAATGATTTACTTGTAGATTTTTACCCAACGCAACTGGTTATTTACTTCATGAAGTACTAGTAATTATTTCAACTATCACTATACACCATTTGAATCTATTGAAAGAAAGTTATTTTCTACTAAACTCCACGAACTCACCAACCATTGTGTTGACGTTTTAAGCATGTTTATCTCAGGTAATTAACGGAGCAGGACAAGACACGGAGCGGGCATCTTATACTCTGATAAATAAAATGGTGTAAAATCAAATATGTCATTCTTTCCAAATTACCACCCTTTTGTGGGATTTTCAAATCAGATATTTCACCTTTATACAAAAACTATTATTTTGAATGACATATAACTTTCAAAACGCCTATTCTGGGCTGTTTTCTGAAATTTTAACTCGATCCTCACCGTAACACCCTAATTACTTTTCCGCTGCCACTAAACAAATTAGGGGGTGTTACATTTATACTATCACTATAGAATCACTCACAAACAAGCAGACTGATAAAGGAACCTCTATCAGTCAAGAGAAGTATGTCAGAAGCCTACTGAAGAAGTATGAGCTCAGTGACTGTGCCTCAGTCAAGACTCCCATAGTACCCCCAAACAACCTTGGTCCTGATCTTACTGGAAAACCAGTGAATCAAACTCTTTTTAGAGGAATGATAGGATCACTGATGTATTTACTTGCATCAAGGCCTGATATCCAATTCTCAGTCTGCTTATGTGCCAGATATCAATCTGACCCAAGAGAAACTCATATCACTGCTGTGAAAAGGATATTCAGGTACCTGAAAGGTACTCCAAACCTTGGATTATATTATCCAAAATGTTCAGGCCTTGATCTTAAAGGATACTCAGATTCTGACTATGCTGGATGCAACATGGACAGGAAAAGCACCTCAGCCTCCTGCCAAATTCTTGGTGGAAAACTAGTCTGTTGGAGTGCTAAGAAGCAACAATCAGTTGCCATGTCCTCAGCTGAAGCTGAATATGTTGCAGCAGCAAGTTGTTGTGCAAATGTACTCTGGATGAAAAGTCAACTCAGTAACTATGGAATTCAGTACAAGATGGTTCCCATATTTTGTGATAACACAAGTGCAATTGTCATCTCAAATAACCCAGTTCTTCATCAGAGAACAAAACACATTGATATTAGATATCACTTCATAAGGGACCATGTCATGAATGGTGACATAGAATTATACTTCATTCCTACTGAATATCAGCTAGCTGATATATTCACAAAACCATTGGATGAACCAACTTTCACCAGACTGAAAGCTGAACTAGGAATGTTGGATATTGAGAATCAGTCCACTGATTGACTCCATCCAAATATGTGTAAATTCTGATAACCCAAGTGCCTGACTCAATGTGTTCTTCAGTGAGAAAAGTCACTAAACTTCAGGAACTAAACTTAAGTTCCTGAACCCTTAATCCTTAGGAATTAAACCCAAGTTCCTGAATTCTTGGTCCTCAGGAACTAAACCCAAGTTCTTGAACCCTTGAACCTCAGGAATTAGACCCAAATTCCTGAACACTTGAACCATCAGTGACTAAACCCAAGTCATGACAATCAGGTTCACTGAATGAAAAGTCATTCAGGGTCCTCAAGTGACATTAAATACTAACTTAAATGCTCTAAGTATCTAGTTAGTAAATGTCCGAGGTTGGTAACTGAATTCTTATTTAATATAAGAATATTTGTTCTTTTGCCTTTCTGGCTTCCACCTCTGGGCCCCCACATTCCCACTTGGCATTAAATGCCTCTCCAATCACATTACAAATATGTGATGACTCATCTCTGCAAATTACACTTTTGCAGAACTGCTCAACTGTTCACCTTGACTATTGCGCCAAACCAGGGAAAAGTGGAGTGGTGGCATTAAATGCGGATCCCAAAACATTTTATTCAAAACAGTTTCCAAAAATTCTTTTTGAATAAATAAAATCCGCTTAATGCCTAAAATACCCTCCACTTCACTTCCCTATAAATACCCCAACCAAAATAACAACACACACGTTTATTAGAAATCTTAAGCAAAATTTTGCCAATTTTTCTCTCAAAACTAATAGTGTGTGTGTTCTTAGCTTTAAGAAATCCCAACCATCTTTGTTACCCAGACTTACCAACAAATATGGCTTCCTCTAAAGCTGTGACATACGCCCCCAATGTGGAATTCACATTGCAGGGTGTAGACCGCACAAAGAACAATGTGGTGGGAAACTTTTCCTATCCACAAAAGTTCCATGCTTACAAGAATGTAATGAAATATCTTCAAAACTGTTTTCTTGCAAAAGCATTTACCATGACCCCCTCGGTCATCTACCATGACTACTTGAGGGAATTCTGGTGTACTGCTGTGGCTACTAGCCCGAAAGACACCAAAGAATCCATCATCACTTTCACAGTGATGAATGGGAAAAGGAATCTCTCCCTGGATTACAATAACCTCATCAAGGCCACTGGTCTTGATTTTGCTGAGGCTTTTGAGCCCAATCCGACTGACCTAGAGGTTAAGGGAGAGTTGATCTTCTTGGGACCTCATGACCCTAAACGTCCTGAGTTGTCCGCTGGAGCCTTATTGGAGAAGGCTCCAATTGTCAAAATATGGTTCCACCCAGTCTGGAGGATCCTGATGACATTTGTTATTCCAGGTCCTTGGGGGGAATAAATCCTCCACTGAGCAATTGAACTCATCACAACAATTGATGTTGTTCAGTCTCTTGGAGGGTAGAAAGATAGATTTCGGAGGTATAATCTTCCGTGACCTTGTTGCTAAGCTTTCAGAAAAATCTAGGCAAAAACACTTTTCTTATCCCAGGTTTATTTCCTGTGTGCTTCAGGACCTCCTTGGTTCTGGCTATGTGAGGCCTGACGTCGAAGGTATGAAACCTGACGTCTTACATAAGACCAATTTCACTAGTGGCATCACTGAAGTACAACCCATTGCCTTGACTAACTACATGTTAGTGGTCATTCAAGGGGAGAACACTATTTCTCCAATACCTTCACCAACAAAGAAGGTGAAGAAGACAAAGAAGGGTCAGTCCAGTAAGGTGGTTAGATCCAAACCACTCGCCACTGAGACTGATGCCCAGAACCAACTCAACCTTAAAAAGGGGTTGAATGTGGCCCAGACCTCTGAGACACCCACTACAGAGACCCCCCTGACCACAAAACAAAGGCCAACGAAGGGCACTGAGCAATCATCCTCAGTGTCCTCGGGCAAACCCCCTCTTCCTCATGATTCCACTGACATAAACAAGTCATTGGAGTCAGGAACCTCAACTCATTCACATCCCGATGAAGGCACTGATAAATCACAATCAGAGCCTGAAGGAGAAAAGGGTCCTATATCCTCGGTTGGGCAGCACTACTCAACTGAGAAGGGGACCCACACCCAATCACATCCCGATGAAGGTACTGACAAATCATAGTCAGGACCCAAGGGAGTCAAGGACCCTAAATCCCCAAAAGGGCAGTACAACCCTGATGGGAAGGGGGACCACCAACCATCACAAAAAGTGTCTCATGATAGTTCTGAAAAACACCCGTCAGGACTTGAAGGCGCTCAGGGGGACAAAGACTCAGAGGGATATAAACTACCCGCTGATACGGAACCCATAACTACCTCAGGCGGATCCATTCTCTCAAGAACTGTCCCCAAAAGTCAGGCTGAGAAATCAGTTATTATGACTAGCTAGGTTGATAAAACCAAAACAGTTATTATGGCGGGGTCAGGACCTGGTCAAAACCAAGGCAAGTCCTTTTATGAGGAGGAGCCGGTTAACCTTTTGGAGTTTGAGTCTATGGGGGATATTCAGGCTCTTCTCGATTCTGATAATGAGCTCAAAGAAGAGAGTGAGGAAGAAATCTTTGAGGCTGGTGATGACATGGAGACTGATGCACAACCCACTGAACAATCTCATCAGTCTTCTCCACACGGTGAAGAATCTGAATCTCAGGCTGATCATTCTTCAGATTCTGAATCATCATGCCCTCAGGAACTTAAGAAGTATGACAACATTCTTCCTCTTACTGAGAGACAATTGGTCAAGTTCTTGCAAAAGGCCAACAATGCTCTCTTCACTGGGCTCACTGAAGAAATTTTTGACAAGCACACTGAAGCAGCTGTTCATTATGTCAATCTGAAGGAATCAGTGGAATCCTATCATGATGATGTAAATGAGCACAAGTCATCTATCTCCTTCTCCCTGACAAATCTTGATTACAATTTTAAAATGTTCAACGAGTCTCTCACCAACATACAAAAGAGCGTTGAAACTATTCAAGAGTCAGTGAAAGATGACCCTGAGCTAAACAGGAAAATTGTTCAGGCTTCAGAAACTTACCAGCAATAAACTTCTCAGTTGGCTGAGCTGGTAAACGTGCTGAGATCCTCCAATCTTTAGGGACTCAACTCTTCAGTGGACTCCATCCGATCTTCCCTGGGTCTTATGGAGTCTCACATGGCATCTTTGGCATCTTCTTCTTCCTCCCTGGCTTGGAATCTTGGGCCAAGGATGACAGAAATAGATGCTTCCCAGGCTTCTCTTGAGACTAAGGTCTCAACTCTTCAGAAGGACACCTCAGACATCAAGACCATGATGACTGAGATCTATCAGGCCTTCAAAGGTCATGCTCCCTCAACTTCAGTGAGCGAACCAACTCTTGCTCTCACTATGGGTCAAGCAACAGTTGAGGGGGAGAAAGTGTAGGATCCCACGAAAATCCATCATAATAAACCTCATTAATTAATAATAATCTGGTGTGACTGTTTAACAAAACCCATTTTTACGAGGAAATTTAAAATTTTTCTTTTATTATTATTATCACCAAGTCATATCAACACAACAATTACCAAATGACTACACTAGTTCACGACGTACATTACGGAACATACTTATTTCACAACGACTAATAGTTCACAAAATCGCCATTTACACAATTTACAAATTATAGTTAAAAATAATATATCTATAACTTAATTACATATTACACAAATCACATTTCACTAATATAAACCAAGCAGATTAACTGCTCAGCCACACCACACGGATCAAAGCCCAATCCCTCGCCCACTGTTTCAGGCCCAACATCGCTATCCAAAATCCACACGATCCAAGGCCACACCAAACTCAGTTTTAACCTTATAATTTTTATGGAACTCGACAACCAAACACCCTCCAAAATGACTCGCAATCTCACGAATACTAACCGTGACCCTCGAATATTTTTGGATCATCTTAATCACCACCCACCAAGCTATACCCACGCCAAATCCCAGACCCGAATATCAAAGGTTACTATAATAACCAAGGCTGTTTTGTTCGTCCCATTTTAAACCAATCCGACATACGTAACCTATCGAAACTCAACCAAATCATTCCCCGCTTTTTCCTACGTACTCCTAATGACATTCTCAACATAACAGGATGACCAGAAATTTGTTAGGATCACAGAAGATTTGTATAGTTCGCTATCTTCATTTTAGAAACTTGTATGAAAGAAAATGTAAATACATATACATTGCAAAAGAAAGAGATAAGATTTCCCATGTTACTTCACCTATCAAATATCTTCTTTTGTCAGTAGAACTATCATAGGTGTCCCATTCTCTACAGTGTCATCAATGATTGAGTGAAATCAAAACGTGTTAAATCCTTCTATAAATTCGACCCTCCATTTGGCCACCCACACTACTTATCTCACCTTTCTTTCACCTCTCACTAGCCACTTCAAAAGTCCAGTAACTTTGTCTCAACCCAGAAACGTCTATCTTCGTTTAGAAGAACAAGTCAAGTAAAGAACTAAACACATATCGAGCTCGCTAGCAAGCCACTGCCTTCGTTTGTGCGCCTCCATTCGACTCCCACGGTTTCTTCACCACCTCTAGAAGGTGTGGTAATTAACTATACTCCCTCTTGCTTCCATTCTCACGAATACAACTCACACATGCATGCATGTTTTATTCCTTTACATTCGAAAGCATCATGATACTTAATATATTTATGTTAACTAAGTAGACTGCATGAGATCCACAATCCTCACTTTGGACGGATTAAAGACTACTCACACCCTAGAACACGTTAATAATGTCATCCCATGCATGCACCATTCTTTATTTCATTCGAACACATATCAACCTCATACTCACATATAGAAACATGGGAGGAAACTCTTAGATATATTCTACATGTTTCGGATACATAAAAATAGCCATATCCCACTCCACATTCGCATTAAAAATCCATGCATGCATCTTTTCTTATTTATTCGAACGTTATATATATATATATATATATATATATAAACTATTTGCTATAATCGTTATGTAATAACGAGCACTACTTTTCTCTCAACTCACTTTCACAACTAAGATACCACGCCATGCATTATTCTGTTTCCCACTCGAACGTATAATATTTTATTGTTTTGAAAACCCAGCAATCTATGTTGAATTAAGTAAAATGTCGAACACTCACTTTGTGGGGTATTAATAATCACCTCACGTTATTCTCCTGTTTAAAACTTACATTGAATGCTAACCCCTCATCTCACGTACAAACTAAAGGCTAAAATATGCTAAGTGGGTGTGCGTATAAAACAGTTCAAGTAAGCTAGAAAACAAGTCTATATCTCGCGATCTAACTAAACGACCACGCTCTATTTTTGCATGACCCATTTCACCACGTAACTGACTACACTTTCGTTTAAACACCTTGTAAAAACAAGCAAGTTACAACCATTTAAAACCAGCCAAGATAGTCACAGAAGCACTAAATCGTTTTTAGAAAATATAACCCAAAAATCATTTTCGATAATGGACTAAGATAAAGCCCATTAAGCTTTGGCGTTAGAACAGCCCACTAGGCCCATGTGATATATTTTTAGGATCCCAAAAATAACCCAAATTCAAACCCAAAACTATTTTCACGCCCTCGCCTCTAAATTTCTTAACGGGCCTTAAGTTAAATCGTTAATTGGCCCATTGATACAAAAATAAGCTCTTTTCTGGAATAAGCACTTGAAATAAGCTAAAATGAACTTAATAAAGATATAGAAATTTTCAGAATATTTTTCCCGTTATTTTTATGCAAAAAAGACTAAAAATGTAACGCGCTTTGACTTGAAGGACCAAAACTGCCAAACTGAGAAACTTATGGACTGAAGCTGTGAAAACAGTTTATAGAGGACCGAAATTGACATATCATCGAACTCCAAGCTTTATATGGACATATGGACAATTATTGGACTATTATTGGACTATGGACTTAACCGAGGACTAACGACGTAACGCAATCGCAGTTAGACTAAAAAGTATAAAATCTGAAAAGGGCAAGGACCTATTTAATTTCACTTGACATTCTTAGTTTATTTTTCATTTTGCACCCTTCACTTCATATGCATTTTACATTTTAAGTTATGCATTATTTGAGGTTTCGTTATTAGAAATTTAGTAACTTCACTTGCATATTATTTCAGCATAATTTGAGAAAGTAATATTTTGGGTCGATTGAGATAAGAATCAAGATAATATTATAGATATATCATATTTTAACTTGAGGCATTTTAAGCATATCACACTCATATCACCGATCAAATCGTTATACGATTTATCCTTTCCACATTCGTTATTAGTAGTAAGTTAGACTCTTAGACTTCGCTTATATTCAGGTCTTGTACTGAAGAAGTTTTCGTGATCGTTTACTTGGTCTTATAATTTCGTCTTGTCAGATACGCTCCAGGTGAGTCGTGGCCCCTACTTTTAACACTTATTTTTAATAACTCTTTTGGGGGAGATACATGCTTTAACTGTATTCAGTTACTTATATAAAACCCTTATGATTTACTAAAAATCATCCACCATGCTTTACATGTTTGAGAGGAATATATGTTCGTTATATGTGCAAGTTGCTTGCTTAGCTTAAACACTGAATTGGAAAGATAACATTTTCAAATTACTTGATGTAACTTGACACTGAGATTCTTTGTATGCATTCATATAACAAATGAATGTACTGTTACTTTATTATGACATTTCTACATTTCACTGGAAATAATTGCCAAGACCAGAACACTTATATTTTATGAACCCCTGAACCCTATATTGCCTAAGTTTACTTTATTGCCATAAAGTCCCTTGATCATGAGCCATTAATCACTGCGGTGAGCGCGAATATAGTGAACAGCTTCGAAACCTGTTAGAGGCTGACGACCTATCCCACTAAATACTTGGACGGAATGCCTATATGGTTAGTCGTATTTAGTCGCGATGCACTATATTTGAGAAAAATAGGAATTGGCAAATCACCTATTAACATGAGGGCTAAAAACACCCATCAGTAACCCTGGTGGGACACTGCCGTTTATGGTACTCTGTTAACGTTTTGCGTGTCATGAGGCTTAGGGCAATATAACTTTATGAATATATGAATGTTTCATATATATCCTAGGATACAGCTGTATTTAGTAACCACCACTTCACACTGATAGATTTCAGACACTAGATTAATATTTTCACTATGTGTTACGATTATGAATCATGTACTTGAACCTTAACACTGTGTTCCCGAGTTATTTTTTTGAGAGAAGAGAAGAGAAGAGGAAAGAGAATTTTGAAAAACTAAAAAAAATCACGTTCCTGAGTTTTTTGATCGAAAGAAGAGAAAAGAAGAGGGAAGAAAATTCCATCAAATCTTCTCTCCTAACTTTCTTCCCAATATTGGGATGATTTGGAAAGAAAGAAATCTTGGGCCTTTTCTCTTCTTTTCTTCTCAACTCGGGAACACAACAAACTATAATTGTATTCTAACCTCTTCTCTTCTTTCCTCTCCTCTTCTTTCCACACCTTTTCTTTTCTTTCCTCATCAAACTCGGGAACAGAGTGTAATTGTTATCATATGTGCCTTAATTGTGAATTCTACAAAAGACAACCCAAAATGCTGGTATATTGTTACTCCTAATAGTTGACCCAACACATCATCTCGAGCATATAACAACGTAGCTCATTTTCATCTAAAAACTTGAAACCTATGATTTTGGAGATCATACATGAATTACTTGTGGATTTTATTCAATACAAATGGTTACTTAATGAAGAACTATTATTTATTGCGACAAACACTGTACACCTTTTAAAATTTATTGAAAGAAAGTTCTTTCCTATTAAACTCCACGAACTCACCAACCATTGTGTTGACGTTTTAAGCATGTTTATCTCAGGTAATTAACGGAGCAGGACAGGACACGGAGCGGGCATCTTATACTCTGATAAATAAAATGGTGTAAAATCAAATATGTCATTCTTTCCAAATTACCACATTTTTGTGGGATTTTCATAACAGATATTTTTCCTTTGTACCAAAACTATTATTTTGAATGACATATAACTTTCAAAACGCCTCTTCCAGGCCGTTTTTCTGAAATTTTAACTCGATCCTCACCGTAACACCCTAATTATTTTTCCGCTGCCACTAAACAAATTAGGGGGTGTTACAGAAAGTCACTGAAGAAGAACCTCCTTCTCACACTGAGGGGGAGATTCCTGAGACAAACCCATCTTCATCCCACCAAGACAAAGGCAAAGGCATTCTCACTGAACCTGAGCCTATTACTACTAAATTGGTGCCTGCGTCCTCAGAAAGAAGGCCTGACCCTGATGAACCAGTCAAGGTCCCTTATGAGGTCAATGGGGTAATGCAACTTCTCACTCATGATGAAATTCAAGCTCACATGGAGAAAGAGGAGGCAATGAAGAAAGCTGCTGAAGATGAAAGGCAGAACAAGCTTGCTCTCATTCAGGTTGCAAGAGAAGAGGCTGAGAAGATTGGGATTGAGGCAAAAGACCTTGCTAAAAGGGAAGGTGGTAAGAGCTTTGTGAAAGCTCAGGATGCTGAGATGGCTGTTCTCAGGCAGAAAAGGGAGGAAAGAATGAAAAGGACTGAAGAGATTAGACAGAACAGGATTGAGAGATATCAGTGGGTCATGACAAACAAGTTGAAACCAGAACCAATCACTAATGTCAAGATTCATCGAAACACCAAGCCTGCCATTGTTACTGTCTACAGAGGTGCTGACATGAGAAACTTTGATGTTCATACCCCCTTCAGATTCGCTGACTTCGGGATCACTGAATTGGATGAGTTGGGTCCAATATTAGTGAAAAAATCAAATGTTGTGGTCCCTGGTCTGTTGAAGTCCCTGAGTCTAAGGTATGAAAGATTGGCAGCAACACCTCAGGAACTTGGTATTCCCTCTCCTCTTCCTGCTTCAGCAGAACTGCCTGCTCCCTCTCAGTCTTCCTCAAGAAAGAGAAAGAAGATTAAAGCTGAGCCTGAGATCAAGGTCCCTGGTCTTGATTGCAACATAGCCCTCCCTGAAGGAGTTCCATTTAGGAACAACTTTGTCATCGAACAACCTGAAAGAGGTTTGTTCTTCACTGATGAGTTTGGAGACACAGCCTTCCAAAGATGGAGTGATATTGACCAATCAGGAATCAAGGCAATGCTGGGTTTCCTCATGATGGCCTCACCAATCAAGACTCCTGAGAATGTGAGGTTCTGCCAAGACCTGAGAACAAAGATTCAAGAGCATCCTGATCAGCATGAGCTTGAGTCCAAGAAGCCAAAGCTTGAAGCCTTAGGGTATAAGTTTGACTGAATCTGCCAACACCACTATCCCAGTACTATGTATTATTTTGTTAGGACTTGTAATAATATTAATAAGATGACGTTTTTATTATTTCAGTGTCCTTATTTACTTTCTAGTACATTCAGTATAAGCAGAAGTTATTAGCTTACTCATTACTGATCATAACACTTAGGAATAATTTATATCCAAATAGGGGGAGATTGTTGGGTCCATCAGTACCCAAGAATACTTAAAACAGGATTTGGACACAAATTAACTAAGTGTTAACTTAAACCGAGAACAATTCAAGTCACTGAGTGAACAGTCACTCAGTGAGTCATCTTCATGATACTTAAGGCGAATTCAAGAAGAAGGATTCACTACTCAGGAAGGCGGTACTCCCTGAGTAGGACTTAAGCCAAAGAAGAAGATTATGGTTCAGTGAGTGTTGGACAAGAACTCATTGAACCCCAGTCTCCTCAACAACATTAAGTGATTGAAGACAGAAGAACTCAACGCCTGAAAGAAAGGCGGGAAGATCTGGGAAGAGTTTAAGATAAGATCAAATCTTATCTTGTCAGGAAGAAACTTTCCCTAAGACGGCTAAAAGTCGTGGAGTGTCAGACCAACCACTCCTAAAGACTTTATAGTCCATTCCCATTGGTTCTTGAAAATGACAATTATGTTGTAATTGTCAGACACGCTTGCTTCAACAAGTTGTAGTATTTTAATCACTTTTACTCTTTTATACTTGTGTATAAATAGGTTTAAAAGGAGAGAAGTTGTGTGTGTTTTGTACATTGAAAGCCTTAGACTTTTGCAAAACAACTTCTCTCCTACAAAGAGTAACAAGTCCCTGAGATAGCTATGTGAGGCACATTGTTACCACTTAAGCATAGCTTAAGTTTAGATAGGAGACACCATACCTTGTCTATTCAATCCTAAGTGTTTGTTCCGCAAAACACTTGGGTAATAGATTCTTTGATTCATTTCTAATAAGAATTTAAACGTGAAAAAATACTTTGTGTTTTTACATTTACGTTTCATTAACTGATAGAAAGAATTATTACATTGTATTAGTCATAAACACAAATAGATTAACTTTCTAGTTAACTCTAAGCGTGTTAAGAGAACAACGTATTTGTGTGAGTTTAGGTATTTTATGGTACTTGTAAGTGATTTTATGATGAGTGGTTTAGCTAGTGAGAAGAGGATGATGATGGGTAGTGGAGGTTATGAGAAGAAGATAAAATGAATTAAATGGTGTTTTGGAGTGATTTTATCAGGAGGCGTGTTTGACTTTTAGTAGATAACGATGATAACGAAGAAAGAAATACATCGTTAGTCTCTAAGGTTGTATTATGTTTAATTTTTACTAACTAAGAAATGATTTGTGTCAAAGATATTTAGTGTGAAAAGTGAAAACTGCGTATTTTGCATTCTACTATAGATTTTATGTATAAAAAAATGATTACGCGTTAAATTTCTCATATGAGAAAACTCGACAATGGCTTTTGATAGCACCACAATGTCGTTAAGCTAACGCGTTGGTACTATTTTATTAGGTTCGATATAACACGTTGACAACTGAACGAACATGATTTATTCACTTTTGGAAAGATTACAAGGGGAGCTGCATGTGAACCCCACGTGCTATTGTTAGTATGTTGGAGCATAATTCCATTCACAATGGCCCCATTTTAGTGGAGACAATCAATCATAATTTTTGGAGTAAACTACACCAATGGTCCTTGTGGTTTGCGTTGACTGGCGGATTTGGTCATTTGACCAAAAAACTTGCGCCGGTGGTCCTTAAGTCAGAAACGTTAGGCGCCGTTAGTCCCTCAGTCCAAGTGGCCCCACAAACGAATAATAACGCCCGTTATCTATTGGACTTAAAGGGGCATTTTGGTCATTTCATATTACACCCACTACTACTGATTAAATATAATAATAATAAGACCCACATTAAATATAATCCTCACATCTCTCTAAATCCAAAAAATCTGTTCAAGCATCAAAATCCAAGATCCAGTAGATCTAACCACACTCAACTCATGCCTCATCTCCAAAAAATCATCAAAAGATGATAAACCAACAGATCCACCACAAAATCCAAATCTGTTCAAGCATAAAAAAAATCGTACCCCAAAATCACATAAACCACTCGATCCAAAACCCAGATTTATCTCTCTTATCCTCTCAACTCACATAAACCACTCGATCCAAAACCCAGACAAGAAAAATGAAGATTAGACCCACTTGAAGAAAAATCAACAAAGCTCCAAAGTCAACAGATGGGTTGCGGGTGGGTTTAGTTGGGGAGTTGTGGGTTTAGTTGGGGCTGCGGGTGGGGAGTTGTGGGTTTATCTGATTCTTTTGATTTGGGTTTTACCTTGGGACGACCTATTCTTTTTATCACAATAGGTGAAGGTTTTTGGCTCTGTTTCCCAAAACGATCATATGGATTATCAGAGTTGTTTAAATGTTGGGCTGTGGAGCCTCAACCGACTTAAATATGTGCTTTGGGTATGTTGTTGTTTGGTGACGAAGAGATGGTGCTTTGGGCATTTACACGACGCCGGTGGTGATGGAAGATGATGGTGCTGCTTTTGGTTTATTTTGAGAAGTATTGTTTGTAGTTTAAGTTTTGCCTCGATTTACTTATTTATTATTTTATTTTTTTGTTCTTTTGTTTGAGTCATGTTAGGTTTTTTAGCCTTCTTTTTTGATGCACTGATGTAAATTTTTTATCTATATACAGTTGCCTCTTTTAAATAGTTTAAGTTTTGGGGGTCGGTGGTGGTGGTGGGTTGGGTGAGAATGGTAAACGAAGTCTGGTTAACTCGACTAACCCGTCTGAATTGGATTTAAATGATGTACTTTTAAGAGACATAGATGAGGTGAGTGAGAATGGTAGTATTGATCAAGACCAGCATGAACCAGTTATGAAGCAAGAAAAGACTGATAGGAATCTGCTGGTGTTGCCGGAATCTGCTGGTGTTATTTGTTTATTAGTGGTGTTAACTTTGTCATCAGATTCTAGTAAATTTACGGCTAAAAATGGCCATTTTTATTAAGCTTTTTGTGTTTTGTTCTAAAGATTTGTGTTTCTCAGATTTTTGTTTGTTTACTTGTGATTGATTGGAAGCAGATTTGTTTATGAGTTGTGAATATTGGAAGCAGATTTGTGTAAAAAAGAAGTTTCAACCTGAATGGACGAATTTGCCCCTTTAAATGCAATAGATAACAGACGTTAGTGTCTAATTGTGGGGCCACTTGGACAGAGGGACTAACGGCGTCTAACGTTTCTGACTTAAGGACCACCGACGCAAGTTTTTTGGTCAAAGGACCAAATCCGCCAGTCAACGCAAACCTCAAGGACCATTGGTGTAGTTTACTCTAATTTTTGGGATTCATGCATCACTATTATTCGAAAGTTATTGTGAACCCTTCCAACAAATCTTCAATAAAATTGCTTTAAATATGCGGCTAAGTACCGGTTTAAAAGATATTATCAGTACTACTTAATAAATACTCCCTCCGTCTTAAAATTATTGTCCAATAACAAAAAGCACATTCTTTTAGAAAAACGTCACTATCACTACTTTATCTCTCTTACTTTTTTGCCATATGACAAGTTTACCCTTAACCAATTAATTAATACTTCATTAAAGTTTGTAATATTAATTTCAACCAAGGGTAATATAGTAAACTTATCAAACTCCACTACCTATTCACTTTCCATTTTTGGTATGAGACAATAATTTTGGAACGTCCGAAATGAAAAAATGAGACAATAAAATTGAGACGGAGGGAGTAATGACTTATGGTTGTCACGTGTATTTCAGCCTAAACACACTAACTAGCCACGTGTATTATATTAAATGTCATTATCTATTTTTAAGTGAAGTGAGCACAAACATAAGGAAATCTAGTACGAGTAATACGTATTAATATAAACTAGCAGGATATCTCTGCGTTGCGCTGGCGAGTATTATTTAATTAAAATTTCCGACAAATAATGTTTTGTGATAATACATTTTTTGTGACAATAACTTTATACTAGAAGACAAAAAATTTAGGTTCTAATAACTCCAAACAATGATAAACTATATTATATTAAAAGTAGATAGCAAAGACATAACCATGCCATTTAATTTTTATTTTAGAAATGTTTTAGTGCGTTTGAGAATAGTATTTAATAATTTATGCTAGTAGTTTGTTTGATTTGTACAATATGATTTAGTTATTGTATTTTTGCATTTAATGGTGTTTTAATGACTATATTAATTCAAGTTGTTAAATATATTTGATTGTGCATAAGCTAATTGTACAATATGTATTTATAGTTGTATTGCTTAAATTTTAAGTTTTAAAATGTCTTAGTTATTTATAGGGGTGAGTATGGTTCGGTTTAGCTTGGTTTTTTGCTAAAACCGAAACCAAACAGAAAATTTCCGGTTTCTGTTTTTGAGAAGGTTTGGTTTTTGGTTCCTTTTCTGTTTGATTTTTCAGTTTCCGGTTTCTGTTTTTTTAACCGAGGTTTGGTCTTTCCAAAGTCGAATTTTTAATACGTCACGAATTCACACTTAATTCAAATCGAAACAATAAAGAAACACACTATAATGAAATTAAAAAACTAATGATAATAATGATTAAAAAAAAAAAAAAAAAAAAAAAAAAAAAAAAAAAACTATAAGATTGTTAGTTTATGCTATATATATAATTTGACACAATAATAACAAGAGAAAACAAATTACCACCAAAAATCCTATAAGAAATTATGTATGCGTCCTATATGACAACTTCAAAAATCAATATATATATATATGAGTGTTTTAAGATTATATGTATTTTTGGCCATGCCAACCTCTTGAAAAGGAAGAGATTTACCTTGTTTAAGTCAAGTCTATGTGCCGTTGGGTTCAAATCATGTGAATTAGTCGGCCAAAAGGTCGAAAACCATAATTACCTAAAAAAAAAAGGATTATAGGAGTATGTATTTTGCCGGTTTTTTCGGTTTGGCTTTTATGCTAAAACCAACCGAACCGTAAACTTCGGTTTCTCAAAAATACAAAAACCGAACCATTGGCTTTTTAATCGGTTTCGGCTTTTTGGTTTTTGTTTTTCGGTTTAGGTTTGGTTTTTCGGTTTTATAGCACACCCCTAGTTATTAATGGGAAGAATGACCTTCCTGGTTTAGATTAATAAATCCCCAAGGTAATAAAATACCAATGGAATTCAATATACACACAAAGTAATTGTAGCATAAACGCGGCATGATAATTTGGCAATTCCGACTTCAAGCTCATGAATTGTTATGACTTATGAGAGTCAATCTAACGTACAGTCTGCATGAGCTTGCTAAAGTAACACCATCTGTGTTGCTCAGTAATAGAATGTTTTGAATTTTCGATTTTTGGGTTAACCCATAATTTGTCCGACTGATATGAACTAAATATGTAAAATTAGTTTAAAAAGTTCCGGAATTTTCGTGTTTAACCATTGCTCATCAAAATCAAAACCTAGAACTGAAAATGCATGGAAGGTCAAAACAATTGGATGATATATTAGTTAGTCCAAGCCGCGTTGTAGGCATGCATGTGGTCTATTAGAGCTTTATTATGCCTTCATGTTCGTATTTTATAAATAGTTAAAGTTTAACTTACGGGCTTTATCGTTTAATAAAAACCTTTTGTGGACTCCCCAGGACTCCAGGAGTTGCAGATATGTCAAAAGCATAAAGATGCAATCTGCATGGCTGCTGATAATTGTTTCCTGGTTAGTTATAAATCTGTTAATTGTAAAACTAAATTATTTAGTCTGAATAATAAGAATCAGACATGCATTAAATTTAGTATGAGTGGTGCAGCTGCTTGTTTCAGTTTCCTCATAGGGGTGAGCATTGGGCCGAAACCGACCCGTCCTGAAACCGATCCATCCCGAAAACGAAATCCTGGAAAACCCAAACCGAAATTACTCGGTTTTACTCGGTTCGGTTCGGGACGAGTCGGTTTCGGTCGGTTTTCTCGGTTTTGGTAATTCTCGGTTTTCGGCCCGAACCGATCCATCCCGAAACCGAAATCCTGGAAAACCCAAACCGAGTACCAAATCGAGTATTTTCGGTTCGGTTTTAGGACAGTCGGTATCGTTCAGTTTTACTCGATTTTCGAAATTCGGTCGGTTTTGCTCAGCCTTACTCTACAACTTGTGAGAAGGTCTAAAATTGAGTTAATTGCCAGCCGCTTGTTCATATTGTAAAAAAGATTTTTATTATCCCACAACGGCTATGACCAGTCTCCTGATCAACTCTTGACCTCCTTAGGGTGATGGCAATTAATGCAACTTTTTATGTTTGTGTACATTTTAAATGACCTCCTTAGGGTGATGGCAACCGAACACTCGGAGTCATGGGAGGATTCCCACCGACCAATCACAGAGTGTCATGTGACAGGAGGATTTTGGAGGATTCTGAAGACAAAACTGTTGGCAGTGGGAGGATTCGGAATCATGCCTCAAAATTTTATTTTATTTTTTCATTTTTTTTTTATTATTTATGTATAATGTTATAAATAATAAAAATTAAATGTAAAACTATTTATTATGTATATATAAAAGATAAAGACAAACAATTTATTTCATTAAAAAAAACGGTTACAGACAAATATTGAAAATACAAGAAATAAAACCAAACGACAATACAAGAAATAAAACCAAGCTACTACTCCTCCTCCCAGTATTTGTCCCACCCGTACGTGTCCGCGATTTCGGTTTTTTGTTGAATCACCACCTTCAACAACCGAGTGTTTGTGATATGCTTGTGTGGTTTGGTGTAAATCTTCCAGTCACGAGTCTTGCTTTTCTTCCTTAAATCTTGAATTTGAAGCTCGTCTTTTTCCTTCTTTCGCTCGGCTTGTTCTTTTGCTTTGTCAAGCAACACCTGCTTCGAAATAGCGTACTCGGCGAATGTTTTTTCAAGATCCCCGAGACTTCCCGATTCGGTGCGGCTTTTTTTGCTTCGGGGCGATTGGGGAGGAGTATTATCATCGTTCAAGTTTGGTACATCGAACGACTCGTCCTCGTCATTGAAGTCCCCTCGTCATTGCTCCTCGTTTGGGTTGGAGTCTTCCTCTTTGACATATCCTCACCAAGTAATGCAACTTTTTGCCACTTATCATAATCTTTCACCAACTCCCACGCCTTCGCGTGAGGAAAACTTTTCTTCTTATGTTTTTGATAGTCGGCATTAGCCCGCTTAGCTACATCGTACTCGTTGAGCCCACTTTGCTTCAAACGCGACTGAAATAAATATATAATAAACAACAATATTAAAAATAATTATTAAAAAATGTAACGTAAAAATAATTATTAAAAAACGTAACGTAAAAATAATTATTTAAAAATATAACGTAAAAGATAATTATAAAAAATAAACAACAATTTAAAAATATAACGTAAAAAATATATCGATTGGATAAAGAGACCGTTGTAGACCGACATTTGTTCCATCATCTTTCGCCACTTTGAGTTTACACTATGACGAGTTCGTGAGGGGTCACCTCCGTTTGCGAGGTAATGCTCCAAAACTTTCCTCCAAAAATTATCGCGTTTACACGCCACCCCCTTCTTAGTCCGTGCAATAACCCCACGCTTTAGCCAATCGCACTTCATCTTCTTCATCCCAATCGACCTTGGATTTTCCCTTCGGATCCATCTTGATCCATTTCGTCGGCTTCTTGTTCGGTTGACGAACCTTGTACATTAACCGGCATGCTTTCTTGAGTCGGAATTTGTTAGTTGTTGGCAATATTAAACGCCAAAAGATTAGCATACGCCAACATGTTCGGATCGTTTAAAAAATCCGAAATTTGTGGGTTTTGTTGACCCGAACCTTGCGACGTAGCGGCCTTTTTCGTGTTCTTACGGGGAGGAACAAAAGTTTTTTTGGGTGCCATTTGGTCGAATTTTTAAAGAGGCAGTAGAATTGTATGTATATATGTGTGTGTTTTAAATATGAAGTGTATGTATATATATATACATAGGCAGTCAAAGAAGCAAAAAAAAAAAGCATTAAAAGCCCTCAACGGGCAAATTTTTATCTTCCAAACGGTACAATTACCCATGATTCTGCGTCTTACTCTTGCTTCCAAATCCCATACTTCTGGCGTCCTGAGGGTTGGCGGCGGTGTTCACCGGCGTCTTCCCCCCAAGACGCTGGGGAAAACGCTGCCGTTGCCATCACCCTTAGAGGTCTGAGAATATATAACAAAGTTATATAGCCCAAAGTTATGCTTAACATTGGCGTTGAATCAGTGCCCCATATGGTGTTATTGCTTCAGTGTTGGCGGGGCGGCGTTGACAGCAGTATAACATGTCTGCTTGTGTGTATGTGTATGTCATCGTTAGTGTGTTTAGTATTATAAGTACGTACGAATAAGCATTGATAATTTGATATAATACATGGGGCAATACTTTTTCACGACCTGCCCTGGGTGTTACGTACAACGTACTACAACTAAAACTCTAACCCGCAATACAACTCAATTTTAGTGACAAGTTTTCACGTACTTATAAATTAGTCGGACATAATATAAGTGTATGTCTCAATTTAATTGTCCATATTTCCTTTTATGGATGTCTCAAATTAATTGTCCACTTTTCTTATTTAGTAAAAACTAGAGAATCTAGTGGAGGAATATTTCATTTTAGTGGTTGAAAATTAAAGTGGCACCACTTTTATTAAACTTTGTGTTTTCTCTCTCCTGACAAATAAATTGAGACGGAGGGAGTACTTGCAAAGTAGTCGTACATAATTTAACTGCTCCATAATATCTCATACACACAAAGTGACAAACGTGCACACAATTAGAGGTTCCAAAACTGGCTGGGCACGTGCTAGAATGGGCATGGGATAAAAGGGGCACGGGCCAAACGGGCACATGTTATTCAAATCGCTTTATAGAGACAAAAAATGACGAAATAAATTTCTTAAACATAATAATTCATTTATATATAAAAAAATTAAATATATCATATATATATAAGTTTTTCTCTAAAGACGATTATAATATTCTACAATTAAGAGAAAATATGTGACCGTTAGCGCCTATTTAACTTTTCAATGTATTAAATATGCCCATTTCAAAAAAAAAAAGACAAAATATGCCTAAATCTTTTATAAAATAGTCAAAATTAGCCAATTTTTTTAATTTAAGCACAAATTGACACCTCTACACAAAATTACGCAAGCATATGATCTCTCATGCATAATTGTGAAATATTGAAAGAGCTAATTCTTAAACTACCCAAAGGTACAAAGCTACTTAACCCATGTGGCCCAAAAAATTTCATTTTCTCCGAATGCTTCTTGGGCGAAAGTCGCCCCCGAAATTTTGGGCGACTCATATATTTTTTACACGTGTCCTTATCATGCTACTATGCAAGTACATACATTAGTACTGGTGTGTAAGCTATTGCTTTATGTATTTTCCTTAGGCGATTAAGTCCCACTCATGATGATTCTTGGCCGACTGGTTAGGTAGCAAATACACTTTTTATATTTTTTAACGTATCGGGTTCCGTGTAATATTTTTTAATTACAAAATACACTTTATTTTTTATACAAAATACCAAATAGGCCACATTCATCATCTTCATCTTCTACATATTCACACCCAGATTCCGGCCACCACCTCCGACTACCAACCACCATCTCCGTCAATTTTTTGGTCCAAGATTTAACACGCATTCATCTTATACCTCTCAATGTTCTCCAGATTTTTCATTTCCTTTTAACTATCAAATAAAACAAAATTAAACCCATTTCGAAAACCATAAATTAACCATCATCTGAATAATTGATAAAAGTAAATGTTTGATATTGTTGTCTGTGGTTGGTTAAAGATCAAAATGGCCCCTTAATTAGCATATTGATTTTATTTAACACATTTCGATCTTCGCTGAGGCTTCTTCCATGGGTCCCTACTACGCACCAAACTCCTTCTTCAATTCTAGCTCCTTATGCTCATCTCATGGCCACAGCTGGCATGGACAAGAAAATAAAATTTTGGGATTTAAGGAAATACGAGGCTACCACCCGAGTCTATCATACTAGACCCCACAAAAATTGGGACTTTGATGAGTATAAAGAAGAAGAAAGAGAAGCGTACAAAACAACACTTAGAGGAGGAGAAGGAAGCTGCGGTTGCGGCTGTTAAGAATGTTCATCTAACGAAGAAAACTAAAAGCAAAAGAGAATCACGGAGATGAGTGATTTACCAGTTGCTTTGCAACCGATGGTGACGACGGCGGTAGTGGGTTAGATCTACTTTTCGTGTTATTAATTGTTGTTGTTGTTGGTGTGGTGGTGGTCGACGAATCTGGAAGTGGTGGTGGTCGACGGATCTGGTAGTGGTGTTGGTCGACAGATCTGGTAGTGGTGGTGGTTGACGGATCCGGTGGTGGTTGTGGTGGTGGTTAACGGATCCGGTGGGTGGCGGTGGTGGTGGTGGTCGCTGGCCGGAATTATCAGGTGGCGGTGAGGATGATGGATTTGGAGGAGGTGGTGAATGAGATAGAATGAGAAGTGTATTCTGTATTTGTATTTTGTATAAAAAATAAAGTGTATTTTTTATTTTAAAAATATTACACGGAGCCTAGTAGATTGAAAAATATAAAAAAATGTACTTGTTACTTAACAAGTCGCTCAAGAATTATCATGAGTGAGACTCAGTCGTCCAGACAGAGTATGTACTTGCATATTACTATGATAGGGACGCGTGTCAAAAATATATGATAGTCACCCGAACTTTCGGAGGCAATCTTCGCTCATGAGGCATTTAAAGAAAATGGAATTTTTTGGGGCCAGCTTTGTAAGGGAGGGGTTATACCAGGGGCCAGTTTATCCGGATTCCCTATATGGAGGGTTTTCAATCATTGCACGCATCGAACAATTGTATTGTGTGCATCGCGATATTATACTGTGTGTTTCGCGATTTGTACGGTTGACTCATAAGGAGGGTCCCAATAACTTGAGCCTTATACAAACCCTCCGTATAATATAAAGCAAACCCTCCTTACTAAGGAGGGTGTATCTTTTCGTTTTTTTTTTGTAATGTTTTTTTAGTTTTTATTTGTTATTTTTTTTTTTTTTTTTTTTTTCTTTTTGTTTAGTGTTTATTTGTTATGTTTTTTATGTTATGTTATTTGTATTTGTCTAATGTGTTTTTATTTAATTTGTTTATACAAATAAACCTTCAATAACACCACGCTTTAGGGACGATAAAAAAAACGTATAAAAACGGATGAAAACGTATAAAATAGACAAAACCGTATGGAAACGGACAAAAAGCGTATAAAACCGACGAAAACGTAAAAAAAAATATAAAAACGGATGAAAAAACAGTTGAAAACATATGAAAACTGATAAAAACCGATGAAAACATTATAAAAACATATAAAACGGACGAAAACGTATAAAAATGGATAAAAACGTAAGAAAAACGAATGAAAACGGATAAAAAGATTAAAAAAAAATGTATTAAAATTGATAAAAACATATCAAAACGTAAAAAAAAATGGACAAAACATATAAAAACGGACGAAAATGGATTAAAATGGAAGAAAACATATAAAAATGGATGAAAATAGATAAAAACGTAAAAACACGTATAAAACGGACGAAAACGTATAAAAACGAACAATAACGGATAAAAACGTAAGAAAACGTATAAAAAATGATGAAAACGTATAAAAACGGACGAAAATGGATAAAAACGTATCTAAAGTCGAAAAACTTTAAATTATAAACGGCCGTTATTATAAAGGATAAACGATGCAACCATCGTTAACCAACAGGGGCTAAGGTGTAAATTATAACGGAATGCACTTAACACTCGTTAAAAAAAGGACCACGAGTGTTATTCTTTGGAGGCGATAGGGACGATATATGCAACTTTTAAGTTTGAGGGACGATAGGTGAAATTTTTGACAAACCACAGAGACCATTTTTGTAATTTACTCTAAAATTAATTCTCTAAAATGTGCTAATTGATTATGGTTAAATGGTGGATTCATACATGTTTTTCTTTTCTAAAAATATGATAACATATACGTAATTTCTTTATAAGACATCTGTATTAATTATAAAGTTTGGTGTACATCATCTTTGTGTCATATCTTCATGAATCGTGTGTAATACACCTAATCACACTTTGTCTAAAAACATCTCTTCACAAACGCTCGTGTAGTTTCTAATGGTTGGAAATAGTATTTTTTTCCATTTCTAGTCAAAACCTTTTACATACTTCTTTATTTAGAAAGGTTAAAATTATCACTAGAAAAATCTTTCACATCTATCAAATTTATGATATTCATCCTCACGACAACTTCTCATCTTTTCTACTTCTCGTCTATTCATCCTTTTCAGTTATTTGGAATAAAAATATTCTTTTGCTCAAATTTCTCAAATTCTTCCTCTAGTTTCTTAGAATCCAATACCATACTGTAACACCCCGTGCCCGCTTTGACCAAAATTTAAAACTTTTTGACGCGGAAACGTTTGACTAAAGTATACATACGTTACACCATTCTTTGAAAACAGAAATCTATACGTTGCTCCTCTCCAGACAAATTACGTTGTATTTGATTTTATTTTTTTTTTTTGAAAAACCTTTTACACATTAATTGGAAATAACTTAAATTCAAGCAGCACAAAAGTTACGCCGTAACTACAAGAAGTAGTTACGCCAAGTAGTTACGCCGTAACCTAATTACAAGAAAATGGGATGCCTCGGTGTTGTAGTTACGCCGTAACCCATAACATGATTACGCCGTAACTACAACCCTGCAACAAAACCTGCTGTCGGTGTTGTAGTTACACCGTAACCCATAACATGATTACGCTGTAACTACAACCCTGCAACAAAACCTGCACATTTTAATAATAACACACCCAAACCATTTAACACCATTTCGGTGCTATAAACATTCCCGACATTATTCTTTTGACATATAGACTATAGCTAACATATTGAACTCATTTCATAACAACTTGACCCGTTACATCCCCAAAATGTGTAACAACTAACTTATACCAAACACTCCCTTAAACTAACTTTCAAAAACACACTTTATACACAAACACACAACTACTATATATCCTTTTGAACTTATGCATAACTTAACATCTCTAATATATTGAAAGAGTGTTGGTACAACGTCATGACTCATAACTTCCCAAAATGGGTAGATTTGGCTATATGCCATTCACCCTCTTAAATACCACCATAACCAAGTAACATAAAGACTTCTTGACATGTACATAAACTTGACTCATGAACTAACATGAATAATGACCGTTGACTAAACAAAATGACCATATGAGATGAAATATACCCAAAACACAAAAAGACACGTCGGGGGCTTCCAACTTCAATATGCTTGGTCCAAAAGAATACGGTCCTCTAGTCTACCTTCTACACTAGAGCTAAGCTAAGCCCTTACCCTTGCCTTCTCCACTTGTACCTACAAAATCATTAACATCTAAACCCTAAGCGAAAACGCTTAGTAAGTATATAGAGTATAACCATTCATACATTATGAGATTGTTGGTTAATACCAACTTTAACATTAACATGGAGCATATCATAATAACATTACTCACCTTGATCAAGCAAATAATTACATAACATTACATGACAAGCATTGGATCCAAGCTCTCTAACATTACAAGCTCCATACAAACACATTACATTTCATAACATTAGCATAAACATCATTAAACAAGTTATACTATATACTTACCTTAATCCCTAATAGCTCCTACTTGGACTTGATGAGGCTCTACAATTTGCTTCCTATTACAAGGTTAGCTTCAATTAGTGACTAATTAACTAGGGAAGTCATCAATTCACAACAATTATCCATAATACTCAATTTCACCTCATGAACCCTAATTTTCTGCATTTGGGGAAAAATACTTACTTGTTGAAGAGATATCAATTAAGATATTTCTAGTGTTTCTTGACCATTTCTTGATAGCTAAAATGAGCTAGATGATGGCTTCAAGTATTCCTTCCTTTTTCTTGCTATATGTCGACCTTATGGAATGAGCTCAAGATTTCCAGACAATTCTAATAGATGGGTATTTAACCATATGCTAAAATAAGTTTAGTCCATTGGCAAGGCTAGTCCTTCTAGTTTCATCCTTCCTAACTTGGCCACATTTTCTTTATTTAACTAACTCATAAGGTATAACACATAACATATTATATAGTCATATTGTACCTCATCGGGGTACAGGTGTAACACATACATCCTTAAATCATACACCTCTGTATCTGCAGTTTTCCCCGGATCCCTGTATTATAATGGGCCGGATCCATTTTAGAATGGATCCGGAAGAACCAGCTTAACAGACATAAGTTTATCTTCTCACATTATTTGTCTCTTTTCCAAACAACCCAATAAACATTTTCTTAGTATAGGATCTCATCTCCCTTAATTTCAGAATCCTAAAACCATCCTTTTTTGTATAATTACATCTTATTAAACTTTCTCTTAAAAGGGTTTAGCTCTTTATCATTTTACAAGGGTAATTTTCATCACATAAGGGTTATATAACATAAAACACAAACACTCAAACTAATGGGGTCTCATATCTACACATATACATATATACTTATCAAATCTTGTACAAACAAAAGCATTTCTCAACATCTCATATTTTCAAAAACTCTCTCTCGTATAGGACATTCACAGCTCTACATTCTTAATACAAAAAAAAAAAGGCAGTTTGATAAGTTTAATCCTCGTAGTCATCTCTACTCATAATGGAAGTAAAAAATATTTCTACTAAACTTTTCAAAGATATGGATATTATTTTTACAAAAAGTTGTTTCTCTTAAACCACTTGCATAGGTCTCAATATGTCTCACGAATATGACTTCGATTTTCGAGACACCATCGTTTACAACCCAGACATCTCTCATGAACCAGACACTCCAGGAAACTATGTTCGTGGGTTTAATAATCTTGAAACCCACTTCATTCACAAAGGTCGTGTGGTTGACTCTTCCCTCATCTTCGACAGAGACATCAACACATGTTTCCGCACCATATGCTTTGATTGTCTTTTCACCATTAACGAACCAATCTGTCCACAGTTTGTGTTGGAATTTTTTCGTAAAGTCGAACTCGTTTGTAACGAGGATCGTTCTTTCTCACTTTGGTTTTCAATCAAAAACCATAAGGTTGTTCTAACTCTTCAGCAATTTGCTAATATCCTTCGAATCCCAGGATATGGTCAATGTGCCTACACCGAAGATCGGTCTCTTGAATCCCTCTTTAACTACCGTGAAGAAAATAGTCCATACTGCTCTTACATACCTTCTCCACAAGAACTAACCCATCTTATTTGTACTCCTTATCGTTTCGACTTTATTCATCCAGACATAATCGACACACTTGAGATTCGCTGTGAGCTGAAAACTATGGCGGTTATCTTACGTGAAAATGTTTGGAGTCTTAAGAGAAATCGTGAGCAACTTCCAGCTTGTTGTGCTTATATGATCTACTGTCTTCTAACTCAACAACCATACAATCTCGCCTACTTCTTCACTAAGCGAATTGTACATCTCAATGGGAATAAGAACAAACTTATACCTTACAGGATGTTTGATGCGCGTGATGTGTCGTTGCGGTTTAGCAGTTTTAATGCCTACTCAAGTTTTAAATTTATATTTAGCCGACTTATCAATAACACACACACTTAACGAGCAGTGTACCCGGTCAGTATGAAGATAATGGTAAGTAGAGTGTCGATCACTAAGAGTGGAACGTATAATCTCGTTAATCTAATCAGTATTTTAATATCCTAACGCAAGGGGGTTTCAGCCTGAGAGACTGGCACAGTTTTGTTTGCAATTAAATAGTAAAATAAACAATAGGCACGAATCAGCAAGTAGCACACACGTACACAGATAGATACTTGAGACAATAAGAGGGCTGTCCTTATGATTAAGTAGATTGTCACTTGTTTTATTGATAGCTTTATATGAAGTGTATGTAATTAACCCTTTCTCGTTGGTCCTATTCTTATCGGCGAGTAAACCCTTAATGATTACTTATGTCTAAAAGTCATTCCTAAGTGATCAATTTAGAAACAACCGTGGGAGCCACATCTTGTCCCGCAGTCAAATGCCCGCAAGCCACTAATAAACACAGAGGTTATCAATGCACTAATAAGTAGTAACCAAGGACATCAACATATAAACTTTAATTAATGAGAAAGCAGTTTTAAGGGAGTGCAATCTTTCCGTTGCCACATTACACAAGCCACCAATCTTGATGAATTAAAGTTTGCTAAAACAATAAAACAAAACTACTTAATGAATTAAATACATGCAGCACCTTCTTACAGCTCTTGTATCTTTGATTTGGGTGTGTCTTGTGCTGCCTCCTTGACTGAATTCGTCCTTTTGCTCTGCTGTCCGAACTTCGGTTTTAGGGTTTCGAACTCCTTTATCTCGTCTGGTCTACGGGGTATTTATAGTTTGTGTCTGAGGGAAGATGCGGCGCATCTACTAAGTAGATGCGGCGTATGTACGTAACTTCGCGTGGGGTCCAAGATTATAATATTCAGGAATATTCGTACACCGCCAGAAGATGCGGCGTAACTCCATGATTAGATGCGGCGCATGTCCTCTTGTATCTTGGATCGTATCTGGTGACATCTTGATAGAGATGCGGCGCATGTTGATAGTGAGATGCGGCGCATCTGGAGCAGATTAGTCTTGATCTTCTTCATTTCAGTAGACTCTTCACTTTATGCACGTTTTGCTCCATTATTAGTCCAAAATCGCCAAGTTTCACCAAATGCTTGTTTTTACCTGAGAATTACAAAAGTAAACGATTAAGTATCAATCCTCATACATAATATAGTAAAACAAGTCAAATTAATAGGATAAATGATAGTAATAAAATGTACTTATTTGAGTTCATCAAATATCCCCCCACTTGAACTTTACTTGTCCCCAAGTAAACCTTAGATTAAATCTCATGAAAATGTATCCTAAAAGATGTTAGGATTTATTTTTATATTTAAGCATGTATTCGTTTATTTCATAATCACACAACTAAACACTTAACGAATTAGAAGTAAAATAAAATAAGTCGATAAAAGCAAATCTAATCGTTTAACTGTCCAGTCGCGACGAATATTCTATCATAAGCTTGGCAAGTATACACATCTCCACCACTAAAGCTAAGGAATAACAAGTCTAAAGCGGTAAAAAGGGTTTTTAGGCTTAAGGGTTAATTATTCTTATTTCACTATCGATCTCAAATTCCAGAAAAGGCGACAAAATCACAAATACATGATCGAATCCACGAACACGATACTTGCAATTGCTCAAATCCTTAACTCGAATAGGCTAAAGATAGGTCCAAACTTCACCAATAATAATATATCAAAAAGGGCGACAAAATCATAAATACATAGCCGAATCCACGACTACGATACTTAAGATTGCTCAAATCCCTAATCTCAATAAATCAAAGGTTCGGTTGGATAAAGAATAATATAGGGTATGGATAATATTTGGGATATAAATTGGTGTAAAATAAAAAATAAACAAAACAAATAAATTAAAATCCTAAGTGTGGTTAATCACTATCTCAACCATCCCATGAATAAGACTCATATCATTGAATAACTCACGCTTTAACACTTGAAACACACGCTTTAGGTAGACACGAATTATACTCAACAAGATCTTAATCAAAGAATAAACCTTAATTGGCGTTCCCAAAACTGCCAATTCCCATTCAATCCATAGATATAGTACAACAAATAGTGGCCATATGAACCACTTACATAACTTTACATCGTTGGCTTAAAATAAACATCCAACTCTTTTTTCTTTCTTTTTCTTTTCTCATTTTTTCTATTTTTTTTTTTTTTTTTTTTTTTTTTTTTTTTTTTTTTTGAAACATAAACATAGATGTGTAAAATTTCACCACATCACTACAACTTTCTTTCCGGATAATTTTTTCATAATTTTCATAACTTCAGAAATAATGGTAATAGTGAAAGTAGTAAACACACGAAAAATAAACTCTAAAATATACAATATTTACTTTCACTCCAATTGCATTGTGCAATTTCCCGACCTAACCATAGATAATGAATTACGCACGCGAACACAGGTAATGTAAGGAAACACACTCTGCCTATAGCAATTAACCAACCACGGACTTTAATCTACAGGGTAGGCTAAGGTGTAAGGGTGTAACGAAACATTTTAAACATAGGTGTAAGAAACGAAAGGAATGGCTCTGAGTGTTTTTCTAGGGGTATCTTACTCTAAAAATGAGAGTAACAAAAGGGTTTATACGGGGGTTAACTAACCAGTGTAGTTAGTTAATAACACATAACATATAATAGGCTATTTGGGTGTAATCCTAGAATTTTACCAAGTTAGACAAGTCATTCCAATTAAATAAATAATACTCATTATGGTGGTCTCGAATAGTATACAAGCCAAGTTCTAAAGTTTACAAGTCACCGGCACACTCATAGATTTGTGAATTTTGGAAAAATCACAATTTTTGAAAATAACGTCATGTGTGCAGTTATGTAACTTAGATCTTAAACAAAAACATGCTAAAAAATTTTTTAAGTTTGATATATTAAGCACATTTTAAGCATAATTTTTGAAAAAGTTTAGGACAAGTAAGTGTTAAGTGTTCTAATTCTCCTATCCCCCCACTTAAGTTAAACAACGTCCTCGTTGTTTGTATAAAAGGTTAAAAACTGGAAAATAAAAAGAATTAGAACAGAAAAACTCCCCTGAGATTTGCTCGGTATGATCCTCCATTAGTGTAAGAGCAAAAATCATCTTTCTTGTGGATTAGAACGTTAAAGCTTCATACTTGATGTATCCACAGAAAATTCAGAAAACTATAATACCACAACACTTTAAAACACACCTAAGATAAGAAAGGTTCAACTTGCATAATACATTAGTAGTTAGATAAAATAAAACTTAAAAATTAAAACTGAAAATCATCAGGTCAGTCGATGCGCCGTATCTTATTGAAGAAGATGCGCCGTATCGAGCCTGGAATTAATACGGATCAGAATAAAGATGCGCCGCATCCTTAACCAGGGATGCGCCGCATTAAAATAAACTGATAAATAGTTTTAAAGTCGAAAATTAAAATGCAGAAAAATAAAATAAGATATGACCGTTGCAGAGGATGCGTCGCATCTCAAAATTGAGATGCGCCGTATCTTCGTGCGGCCTGGACTGACTCGACACAGAAAACAGAATAATAAAAGATAAATAAAAGATAAGCATGGGTTGCCTCCCACGAAGCGCTTGTTTTTGTTCGAGTCACGAGCCTGACTCCACCCTTATTTACTGTGTAATAGGGTGTTGTTCCCCCCACTTGGGATCAAGTGCGGGTGATAGTAGCAATAAACACGAAAAGAGTGTAAATTTGCTAGTAAAGATGGAAGAAATAAATAAAGATCATACCTTGGCAATATATGTACATCTTTCCTATCCTTACCCGGTTTGGTTGATAAATTGGATGACTTGACCACTTCATCAGAAAGAGTAGTATGTTGAGGAAAAATGAGTCTCCTTTCTTCTTGAGGTGAGAAAGGGTCTTTGGCAAGTAAAAGTTCGAGTTCCTCAATAACCTTCATAGGGTCGAAATCATCATCTTCATCAATCATAGCAATGTTTAAGAGCTCATCACCAAACTCTTCCTCGAGCTCCACCAAATACGGGTTGATCACAGGTGCTTCAATAGGTAGTGTAATAAATTTCACCTCATCATCTTTTTGTTTTGCAACCTGTTTAGGAAAACTAGCAAGATTATTAGTAACGGGATTAATAATATTAAATAAATTTGTACCACTTTGTGTTGTAAGTGACTCCAATTCATCTCGTGAGTCTCCATCTTCAACTAATGGTCTTGTAATTTCATCTTTATCCCGAATAGCCGCCTCAAATAAGTCATCCCACATTTCTTCAAAATCCTTTGTGGGGTCATAATCTGGCTCATCCGCTCTACACCTAAATATTTCCGTTTGTTGTGGTAATTGCGGTATGTTATCGTACACAATAGCATCAAACTTTTCAATATCAGAATACTTATTATCTCCATCCGAAGGGGTATTATCATGGTGTTTTTGATAGGATGAGAATATATTTTCCACCTCGGGTGGAAAATTACAAGTAATAGCACTATACACCATTGTCCCACATTCATCTTCATTTTCATCATAAGCACTTTCGGATGAATAAGCTTCTTTGTAAACAATTGCCGGATTATCATTCAAATCAAACACTTGTGACTCTTCTTCATCTTGGGCAACTTCCGGAGAAATATCATCATCAATAACTATTGCCGGAAACCTAATTGCACCAAAATCGTATGATTCTTCTTCCTCTTCATCAATTGATAAAGTCCAAGTGTGTCGAAATGGCAATTTGTTTCTCTCTCTCCCTGACTTTTTCTGCTTCAATAACAAGTATTCTTCCATCGTGGGTTCTTTATCCATGATGACTTGTGCACCATATCTTGCTCTTTCCCACTCGTATATCCCATTATTGCTCAAGGCTCTTTCCTCTTCAAATCTAATATATTCTTCCACTGTAATATCCAGATCGTCCATCTTCCTGAAATAAAACTTACTCGTGCAAAAGAAGGGTGAAACGATCAAAGTAAAATAAAAGCTTCTGATATCTGCTGTTGATGCGCCGTATCCTATAAATGGGATACGCCGTATCTTATAATCGTTAAAATTAAATCAGAATTTATTCAGAAAATAGATACGCCGCTTTAGAATTTAAGAATGCGCCGTATCGAATTAATTAATCAAAAATCAACTTATCTAATTAAAATTAAATGCGTCGTATTAACGAAAGTTAATGCGCCGTATTTTCGTTACGTTTAAAAATAAAAGATTTTTGATTCAGTAAGATGCGCCGTATCGACGGAAATCGATACGCCGTATTTGTTTAATAATTCGCAAACTGTTTTTAATTAAAATAATAGATACGCCGTATCTGCGAAAGCAGATGCGTCGTATGGCGTTAACGTTTAGAAAAATTTTTATCAAAACAGATACGCCGTATCTACAAAAGCAGATGCGTCGTATTACTTTATCGCTTAGAAAAATTTTCTTGTTAAAAACAGATACGCCGTATCTTGGGGAAAAGATGCGTCGTATCGAATTAATTAAACGCGTTGTATATAAAAATTAAACGCAATACGCCGTATCTGAGAGATCAGATGCGCCGTATCGTTTGATTTAGCACAGTACAACGATAGCAGAACAGAAAAATACGAAAAATAAAAATAAAAATTAAACACACGAAACAAAAATAAAACACACAAAAATAAAAACAAAAGCAAACAAATAACACACAATACAACAAATATGCAAAATAGTACAATGATGCAATTAATCTAACAAAAAGAAAAACCTAATTAAAATACTAATCAAATTAACAGAAAATAACAATTCACTCCCCGGCAGCGGCGCCAAAAACTTGATGCGCGTGATGTGTCGTTGCGGTTTAGCAGTTTTAATGCCTACTCAAGTTTTAAATTTATATTTAGCCGACTTATCAATAACACACACACTTAACGAGCAGTGTACCCGGTCAGTATGAAGATAATGGTAAGTAGAGTGTCGATCACTAAGAGTGGAACGTATAATCTCGTTAATCTAATCAGTATTTTAATATCCTAACGCAAGGGGTTTCAGCCTGAGAGACTGGCACAGTTTTGTTTGCAATTAAATAGTAAAATAAACAATAGGCACGAATCAGCAAGTAGCACACACGTACACAGATAGATACTTGAGACAATAAGAGGGCTGTCCTTATGATTAAGTAGATTGTCACTTGTTTTATTGATAGCTTTATATGAAGTGTATGTAATTAACCCTTTCTCGTTGGTCCTATTCTTATCGGCGAGTAAACCCTTAATGATTACTTATGTCTAAAAGTCATTCCTAAGTGATCAATTTAGAAACAACCGTGGGAGCCACATCTTGTCCCGCAGTCAAATGCCCGCAAGCCACTAATAAACACAGAGGTTATCAATGCACTAATAAGTAGTAACCAAAGACATCAACATATAAACTTTAATTAATGAGAAAGCAGTTTTAAGGGAGTGCAATCTTTCCGTTGCCACATTACACAAGCCACCAATCTTGATGAATTAAAGTTTGCTAAAACAATAAAACAAAACTACTTAATGAATTAAATACATGCAGCACCTTCTTACAGCTCTTGTATCTTTGATTTGGGTGTGTCTTGTGCTGCCTCCTTGACTGAATTCGTCCTTTTGCTCTGCTGTCCGAACTTCGGTTTTAGGGTTTCGAACTCCTTTATCTCGTCTGGTCTACGGGGTATTTATAGTTTGTGTCTGAGGGAAGATGCGGCGCATCTACTAAGTAGATGCGGCGTATGTACGTAACTTCGCGTGGGGTCCAAGATTATAATATTCAGGAATATTCGTACACCGCCAGAAGATGCGGCGTAACTCCATGATTAGATGCGGCGCATGTCCTCTTGTATCTTGGATCGTATCTGGTGACATCTTGATAGAGATGCGGCGCATGTTGATAGTGAGATGCGGCGCATCTGGAGCAGATTAGTCTTGATCTTCTTCATTTCAGTAGACTCTTCACTTTATGCACGTTTTGCTCCATTATTAGTCCAAAATCGCCAAGTTTCACCAAATGCTTGTTTTTACCTGAGAATTACAAAAGTAAACGATTAAGTATCAATCCTCATACATAATATAGTAAAACAAGTCAAATTAATAGGATAAATGATAGTAATAAAATGTACTTATTTGAGTTCATCAATGTTCCTAACTCGTCTCTATAATCACTTCATGAACTTTCATTAACACTTTCAAGGGCCACAATATTCTCTCGTCAATAAAGTGATGATACCTTTAGATAAGGCCTTTATATCATCCTTCTTTATTCCAGAATCTGCTTTCAACTATGCATCGTTTGATGATCCAACAAATGAAGAAAATGAGCAAAATAACGAAAATTAGATAAAAGATAGGAATAAACCTTTAACGAAGTATGATCCATCTTTAAACATACTTGTTGTACTTCTTTTAAAATTTCTTGAATAAAAGGCGTAGTCTCTTTATTACCTATATTTGTTTCCTACATGCTCTACTTGTTATATCTTACTTATATCTATGTATAAGTGTTGCATGAGGTGTTAGATTTCTTAGTCGACATATGAGCAAAATTCTAACAAGTCCTCTGTGAACTTATTTGTCTCAGAAGCCGGTTCCCTTAAATTTAACTGGCCGGATCCCTTTTAGAAAGGATCCAGACGAACCGGTAATACAGAAGATACTTTTATACCACTTGTCTTCACAATCAACCATTTAACCTTAGTACACTAGTTAGTCATCTCCTATTAGTCATATTTGAGCTGACTTTGAGGTTAGTAGTCTTGTTGAACTCTTAAGAAATACTTAAGTATCATCCTAGGTGTTTTTGATTTATCATTTCCACAATAACCACTATTTCTCAGTTCCACTTCTTGCATCACCTCTCTCTGATCATTTTACATTTACCTACAATTTAAATAAGTTTTTAACAAATTTATTTCCACCATCTCTACCTCTAAATACTCTAAAAACAATCTTTTAATTCTTATGATTTTGAAAGAATTTTTAAATTTTTCATACCACATTTTCCTGAAACCTACAAACATTTAACACTTAGGGTGCGCTTGGTTCAAATAAGGGAATGGAAAAGGGAAATGCAAAGGGTATACTAAGGAATATAATCGGGGTATATCATTCCATTGATGTTGCTTGATTATAATATTAAAGGATTGAATAGTTTGGTGGTTTCTTGCATTTGGTTTATATTTAAAGATAACAGAAAACTAGCAATAATTAATGTAACACCCCGTTAAAATTTTAGATGACAGCGGAAGACTTAAACGGGGTATTACCAATTAGATCACAGTCGTAAGCATAGATAATCGTTAAAAGTTGCATTTATATCATTCAATGAAAACTCAATATTCAGAGATTACACATTAGTTGCCAAAAGGATAGTTTTTCACAAAAGTGATGATGAGTTTGAAAAGAATGATATAATTATTTGTAATAAAAAGGGGGTAGATTTTCAATGCCCATGCCAACTCCGTGCTTGAGATTCCTTAGTTACCTGAGATAAAGCATGCTTAAAACGTCAACACAAAGGTTGAGTGAATCCACAGTGTTTAATTTGTAATAGTTTGAACACAAGTCAAATAGTAGTGGAAACAATGATATTGCGGTGTAATATATATAGAGATAAATGAATATTGCCCTAAGCCTCATGACACGCAAACCTTAACTTGTAGGGGTAATAATAATAGTAATAAATATCCCAATCATAGCAATGATGTGGGTGATATATGCCCTTGTCGTAGGAGTTTTTCCATACTCATAATTCGAATAAAGTGCATTTGTCTATCAATCCGACTAACACTATAGTTATCTATCCGGCTAGTACAAATGGGTCGTAACTTCCAATAGATCTATTCACAAAATTCGTGTTCACTCGCAAGTGATTAATGGTTCATGATATAAGGGACTTTCATTGGCAGGGTGGTAACTTAGGCAATATTACTTAGCAATATCAATCAGGGAAGCATACAGAAAAATACTTGTGTTCAGATTTATAGCATGTATCTCCCCACGGGATTTGAAAACATAGTAAAATGTGGGACTATGAACTCACCTTAGTGATACAGTAGTCAAGTAGTGATCAAGTGATGTAAGTGAATAGCTCCGACTTGCGACCTAGAGTAATATGATAAATTTAGATTCGTTGTTCTAGGTTTCGATGTAAAATGACGAGTACGAAGATCTTCAGGTGTGAGAGTGTCGGATTTGTGTATTAAAATAGGTAAAATCCAAGAAAATCTTAATATGGATATAGTTGTTATTTACCTAATGTATTTCGAATAAAGCTTGTTCGTATAAGTTGTTAGTTATAATAAACGTTAGTAAAAATATTTATTTTAAATATTTTTAGCTATTATAAAGTTATTTAAAATAAATATGCATTAGTCACTAGTATGAATTCACATGGTATTTACAAATGGAATAAAGGTATAATGTTTCTCAAAAATATAATTAGTTACAAAACTTACCCTTAACTTTACAAAAATTACCTTTTTAGTCTGAAGGTTAACATATTTACAATTTTAGTCAAAATCCTCAAATTGTACCTTTTCACCTTAAACTTTCTGTTTTTGACAGTTTGTACCCCTAAGTTTTATACAAAGTTTTAAATTTTAGATTCGACCCAATAGTTTGACAGATTTTACATTTTTGACCCCCTTAACGAAATATTTTGCAACTCTAGTCCAATCTTTAGTTTTTGAAAAAGGTAACTTTCTTCCTTAAAATGTTGTCACTTTTATTTCATAAAAACTCCACGAAATCAGTTTTTCATTTCAAGGATATATCAAATTTTGGTTTAGCCATTTCGAAAATTTACAAGAACTCATCATGGGCTCGTTAGCCCGCTAGGCCCAAAAATAGATTTTTAGACAATTAAGGAGGTATGCGACTGAGCTTAGGATTTGGTCAATTTAAGATTGTGTTCGACATAATATTTCTTGCATGTTTCGTCAATTTGTTTTACCGTAGTATAGTGATTCGTGGGGTAGCAAAATATATATAAGTCGTACGTTAAAATAAAGAGTTATCGCGGTGATTCTAAGACACCTAACGAGTTTTTCACACGTCTTGGTCTTTAGTTCCATACGTTAATTTCGACAATGAATAAATTTACGAATGAGTAAAGGAGTGAAAAAGTAAGAGTGAGACAAAGAAAAACTTACAACACCCAAGAAGGTGGTGAAGAGTTCGAATGAGATGGATGCGAGAGAACAAGGAGACGAGCAACGACTTGGAACCCTTTGCGTGTGATAACCCACAATCCAAAGTATGTACCCTAAACTTTAGAACTTGTAATGTAACCCAAATAAGTTTGCTCCCTTCTTTTCTCTAGCTCGACAGTAACCCAAAGAAACAAGTGAAATGTTGGTTTTAAGTGCGTTTGCTTAGATGAGAGCAAAAGGTGAGAAGTGAAGATCCTTTTATAGGCGAAATGGGTATGGTTTTAGAAGTATTTTAATCTTCTTTTGCATGGTTTTAATGTGAAAAAGATGAAGCATTCCTTGGTCAGATCGACTGGAACATAGAGGTGTGAGGTCTCGTCGATGTTTCTGGGCGGCTTGCATTCCTCACACACTACACGAGGTGCTACAATTTGATGGTTCAACCATGCTATGTACTAGTATTGAATAAAATAAGGAAAAGAGGGATGGACTTGCAACATGTTGGAGATATGGAGGCATAAGATCCTTTAGTTAAACATGGTTCAAAAAGGAGGCGTGGGATTTAGTATTGTTTATGTGTTAGACTTGATTTTTAGGGTGGCTTGACTTGTTTGGATGGTCTTATACGCAAGCAGGAAAGCAAAGAACAAAAAGGAAAATGTGTTGTGCTTCTTTAGTTGTGTCTAGTCATATGGCAGCAAACCAAAAAGGAAAAGAGTAACAAAACTTTGCAATATGTATATTAGGAGGTTAAATGGAATGGTGGGCTGTGTTGCTGGGTTAGCTCAGCCCAACTGAAAAACAAAGGAAATAATACAATGGGGTGGGCTTGATGTGGTGCTCGGCCTAAAGAAGAGGAGAAGAAAAGAAAGAAGATTTAATCCGGTTTTTGGGGTGTTACGATTAGTCTCGGTGTTTTATTTTTAGAGTCGGTGCGCAAGTGAGCTATTCGTGTCACGTCACATATTCGTTAAATGAGTGACTTGTGTTTGTGTCGTTAGATATGTTTGTGTATATATAAAAAAAAAATCAACTTGTAAAAATGGGGGTAATCAATCTTCCAATAGAATTAATTTGGGGTTTAACATTTATTAATGACACGGTAAATTACAAGGTATTACAATTAACAACAATAGTTAACAAAATATGTATCATTATGGTCTCCAAAACCTTAAACTAGCAGAAAAAAATATATATAAGCATTGTATAAGTTGACACCTAAAGGTCGAATCTAACTAAAATACATAACGTTTGTAGTCACGATACATGCTTTTAAATCAAAACATTTATAACCTATAATATATGTTGATGTAGTGGTATGATAGTTTGTATATTAGAAGTGTGAAAAAGATTGGATATATCAAGTATATACATCAGAACTTATAAATATTAATATTCAAGGCATTTTTTAAACTTTTGTAGACATTCGATTAGTCCTTTAGTAAAAATGATTATTAATTATTAATTAAAAAGATAATCAGAGTTCCATAAAATTAGGAAGTGGAAATCGTGGGGTAAAATGTTGTGAAGTGGGTAATGAATGTTCAATACCCTCAATTTGGTGAGTAATGGGGTATTACCCACTTTCAGGCAATGAATGATAACATTATATAGCACCAACCATCATTTTTCATTACCATTACCTTTACTCACCCTCTAAAACATCCTACCAAGCACCCCCTTAGTGATATGATAATCTTAATCCATATTCACTTAATGGCCTACTTAGACCTCTTTCTCACCTCTAAAGATCATTTATGACAACCCCTCATCATTAGTCTTATAACACTCAGAGTTTCCTTCACTAAAACACTATCTTACACTCATTACATCAGGAAATATAGGGCTGCAATAGCTAGATGACCATCATTTCTCACCTTTATCTGATCTGTTAGCCGGTTCCCTCAGCTAAAGCTAGCTGGATCCCTTTTGGGAAGGATCCGCTGGAACCAGGCAAACAGAAACAGATTTTATCACCTATAGCCTTCCAAAATTTAACTTTATCCACTCAAACACTCCACATTGCCTTTAATATATCTCCTAGAAGATTGTATCACTGTAGTTGACCTTGGTGCATGCATATCATTGCAATTCAATGGATTTTAGTGGTTTAGGCTTTAATTCACTTACTTGATCTTTCACTATTTAAGCCACTTGTGTTTGTGCTTCCAAACCACACCAAAACAAACCATCTTCTACTGCAAACTCACACTCTAAACCTACCCTAAAACATGACTAAGGCACCAAGTGCAAGATCATCCACTAGGAGCCCACAAAGAAAAACCGCGCGAATAGTGTATGAAATATCCTCAACCGAAACCTCACCCATCAAAGCACCCCTTACTAGAACACCTCACCTAAACTACATCCAAACTCCTCCATCTAATGAACCAACTACAACACAACTAGCTTCCAACAAACCAACCTCACCACAACTTCCATCTCTTGAACCATCACCACCACAACTTGCTTCCATCAAAATAACACCACCACAATCAACTTCTCTTGAACCTACATCTCCCATTGAACCTACAACCAAACACTCCTATTTCCACTCAACCAACAAAACCTTCACCTCTTGAACCAAGACTTCTCTCTTTTACCACACCTCATTCATCACCTCACCTCTACTTCAACTCATTGGAGGACTTACCTCCTACACCTTCTAATCCACCACCATTGTCAACATTCTCATCCATTGAGAGAATGTCAACTCAACCACCATTCTATCACCTAAACGTTGACATTAACATACAACCACCTATAACAAATTTGCCTTCCTCTCCTCCACCCTCAAATGTCCCATTTTGGGTAATGAGAAGATGTCAACCATCACAAACACCTCAATCATCTCAACCAAACAATAACACACTTCCTCCCACACATACCTCTCAACCAACACCCGTGGTACATCCACAACCTTTCAACCAAAGTGGTTTCACCTCAAACATACCTCAACTACCTTCTATCTTAACCTCACCACAAACAAGCCACAATGATACTTGTGATCATTGTAAACATACTCAAACCTTAGTACATGAACTACGTGATGAAGTACGCTTCATGTTCTACCATCTTCTTGAACGGCTTGATGATGTCATCAAACCAAACCTACCCGAAAACCCTTGAAGTGCAAGCACAAGTGGTCTCACTATTCTAGTATTAGGCCTAGACATTACTAGGATTTTTCCTTTTTAGATCATTTTCTTAGTTTTAGAGATTTGACCAATGTGTGTAACACTTCTCTTGTTTTATTACATGAATCTACTTGATTATGTACTTCTTGTCTATGTGAACATGATTTGTGTGATTATTACTTGTCTTCATACCTTTTCTATTATGTACTGTTGCTAACAAGTTGCAGGTAAGCCGGATCCTTCACTTTGTACTAACTGGATCCTTTTCTCAAGGGAACCGGTGGATCCGGGCAAACAGAATACTAACCAAAATTATATGCAGCTCCATTTTTAGCAAAAGGACACAATATACTTGTTTTCTAACCTTTGTTTTGTAGATTTTCAAAAATACACATGGAGTACTTAACGCCCTCATTAAGGGGGAGCTCTCGTCCAAGCAAAACCATTGCAAAAACTTGCAATGATCACGTCTTAGTCTCCCTAATTACTTGACGCCCTCAACAAGGGGGAGCAACTAAGAACTTCTTACTCTCCTTATTCCTTTTTACACCTTTTCTTCACTTACTTTTCATAAAACTTGCATTTGGGTTAGTTTCCTTTCGACGCTCTTTTTGTTTCGACAAAAAAGGGGAGAAAGAGTAAAAACTACAATTCAAAACATTACGAATTTTATTTTTTACTTAAAATAATATTATGTTTTGTCATCAACAAAAATAAGGCGATTGTTAATATAAATAAACCTTCAAAACATTTATTTATATTTTACGATCTTTCAATACTTTGTCGATAACAAACGTAAAATCATTTTAACGAGATAAATAAATTACGTAATGCTTTGAGCCAATATTTTAATAACTCATTTCATTAAACAAGTAAACTTTAAACATATCTAGTTAACAAGTATACATGAAACCAAAACTATTTTATAAAAACACTTAAGTAACATTTGTTACTTACATTTTATAAAATACATGTTAAGAAAAAGCTTGTAAACACTTGGACTATCCATGTCCCAATACCAAGTTCAAAACCATAAACCATGAAGCTTGACCCATAACCCATGACCCATTGCATGACATCATGCATCACATCCATAATGGGTAAAACCCATGACCCATGACCCAAAGTCCATAACCCATGACCCAAAGTCCATAACCCATAACCCAAAGTCCATGACCCATGACCCAAGATGTCTTTGACATCAGGCATGACATCATATATCCATGGATCATAACCCATAACCCATAACCCGGTTTGTAACCCAAAATCCGGACTGGTTTACCCAGTTACCCGGATCCCTCGGTTTACACTAGCCGGATCCCTCTGGGAAGGGATCCGGTGGAACCGGGTGAACAGTAGGCAGTTTTGCCTATAAATAGTGAGACATTTCTCTCTTATCTCTCGAAGACGTACAAGCTCGTGATATGGGTTGCTTTGATTCTTCTCTTCCAAGATCACAGAAGTGATTCTTGTTCTTTCTTTCTTCTCAAAGGGTGTTGTAGATGTGTTGAGTCGATAGGTGTAAAAGGACGTTGGATCCTTTAGTCGAGTTGTATTGGGTGTGTTGGTTTGGTCCGCCGTGCTAAGGACCCGGTATCTAGCCTTGTACCGGATAAAGTGTAGGCGACGAAGGTTTGGTCTACCTTGTGTGAAAGACCCGATATCTAGCTTTGTACCGGATAAAGTGTAAGCGACGTTGTGAAGGCCTCTCCGCCATGTGAAAGGATTTTGTGTTGTGAAGTGATAACGAACTCTCGAGTAGGTGACTCGGGGAGTGGAGTAGGGCAAGGAAGGTGTCCTTGTATCCGAACCACTATAAATACTTGTGTTGTGGTTGTGTCTCTCTAACTCTATCTCCTAGTTTAGTTTATATATTTTTATTTCTATCAATATCCAACATGTCAAAACTAGATTGACATAAGTCGATTTATAAGTTTTAATAAGTGATTTTAATAGGTAAAACTATTCAACCCCCTCCCCCCTTCTAGTTTTCTACATAATTAAACAACAACAACAATAACACGTTAAATATTACTCCTTCCGTCCCGTATTAAGTGTCCACAATGGAATCTTGGGATGTCCCAAATTAAGTGTCGATATTGTATTTCAACCAATGAGATGAGACTTTAGTGGGTAAAAATGATATTTGATTGGCGGAGAGTGTAGTTAGTGAAATTTCCTAAAACTTTGTGCATTTTGAAAGTGGACACTTAATATGGGGCGGATGGAGTAACACATTAAACAACTACATCAACAATTGTTATTATTTAATTAAACAACAACATTAACACATTATTTAAAAACAACAACACCTACTACACATGAAGATTATTTATTTTATCTAAAAGCTCAGGGAGCATTGCACCCGACTGACATGCGTGATACTCAGGATTCCTTGCCAATTCCAGTTATGCCTCCAGCGTCTTTATTCTTGTCATCAACATCTTGTTTTGAGACAATAACATCTTGTTTCTTGTTTCAAGCTTATCAGTCTTATTATCTTTAGCTAGGCAGTTTGAGCACTGCGTTGAAGAAGAGGCTTGACTAAAGTGCTTGTTTTGAAAAGCATCCTTCCACATAAAGTATCCACACCCATAGTCTTCTGTTTCTGGCTGTTACATGTTAAGAAAATTATAAGAAATGTATTCTTAACAAACAAATTATTTACATAACTAAGCAAACGCATGATTATTTACAACTGAAAAAGGACATGCATAATACGGTTGACCATAAGTAGCGTCTATACGGTATGTCCTTTCTATAATCAATCCTCTCCGACAGCAACACAAGAAATGATTTTTTCGTTCCAAATGGCAAAAGAATTTGTATAATAATTTACAACATAAATCAGTAATGTTATTGTTAATTTAAATAAATTTTTAATCATTTACTATGTTTTGAACGTGTCAGAATACAAACAGTTATTTACAACATAAATCAGAAATCATTTACAATGTTTTGTCGGTATAATTATTTACAACATAAATCAGTAATCATTTACTATGTTTCTGCTCAACTATTCTCAATAATTTCACTATACATGCGTTGTCGATCGGAATATAAAGTTTCCCATGCGGATGCATTGGGAACTCTGAACAACCTCCATTGTGGGCGAGTAGTCGGGAGTGGTGAATTTCCATCCAGCGTTACATAAATGAAGTGAGCACACTCGTCGTACCCCACACGAGCAATCACAAGGGGGCCAATTTCATATGGTTTATTGTTATCTAATCGTATGGTTTATGTGAAATAGTATGTATTTTTTTAAAGCGTATATATATATATATATATATATATATATATTATTATATATATTATATATATATATATATATATATATATATTTTGAAATCGTATATATATTTTTTCTTTTTTTTGGAAATCGTATATATATATATATATATATATATATATATATATATATATATATATATATATATATATATATATATATATTGAAATCGTATGCTTTATTTTTCTTTTTTTTTCCTGAAATCGTGTATATATATTTTTTTGTAGATCTATGAAAGTTTCTTGATAGTGGTGGTTTGTAGATCTATAAAAGTGTGCGTGTGTGTGTGTGTATATATATATATATATATGTAAGATCTAACCTTTTGATTGTGTGGATCTATTCGGGTGGTCTTGGATCTTGAAAGATCAAGAAACCCATGGAGTTAGTTTGTAGAGAGAAGTTTAGAGAGAGAGGGAAACTCTTGAAAGCAAAATCTGGAAAAATTAGATTAAGAGAATGAAGAGTTCCACCCCTTCCCATGTGTGGGAAGGGTTTATATAGTTCCTAATATTGGTGCCCCTAGTGGGCTGTGGAGTGAGCTGACAGTGGAGAAAGCCCCGACCCACTCCACAAATATAGATACGACTAATCTAATAAAACTAATAATACTAATAATAATAATAAGCCTACGAGCTACATAAATGCTAAATAGATACTCGGGGTGACCGAACCTTCATATGAATATTTATATTCCTAACAATCTCCCCCTAAGGGAGGTCACCCCGAAAATAATATTTCGAATTCTAGCATTTGATCTTTTGATCTTGACTTCATAGCTCGTAGTCTTCGATTCTTCAACGTCTTGAAACTTTGTGCATTCAGCAGTAATCTTTTGATGACTGATCGGTTGTCTTGGATGATCTTTGAGAATTCTTTGAGTTCATCATCCAACGTTTGTCTTCAAGTCATCTTTCAGCAGTATGTCACCACGTGATGTGTTATTCTTTGAGCCGACATGCTCACTCTAGTCAGGGTCATGACTTTCAGCATCAGAGTTTGCAGAAGCTGTGTTGAAGGTCTTTTAGGTTGTCATGACTTCTTTGAATATGATGATGGAGTAGAGTGAACATGTGGTAGAGGATTGGCATCTTTTCTGCAACCAGCTACAACAGCAACCAGCTACAGCATTCCACAGCTACAATCGCCAGAAGTTCCTGCATACGACAGTTAGCAACAAATCGACCGGTACTTACAGGTTCGGACTTCGAGATTGTTAACAGCATAGTGTGAAAACTCTCTCTAATCCTTACCAAGACCGTTCCTAATCGAAAACCCACAGAGGGCTTTTTAAGATCGAACCGTAGCACATCAACGATTAGGTGAGTCGCTGGAGATCACTCCACGACTGTAGACCGTTTGAAACCGCCGCGATCACTAAGCATAATCCACAGGGAATTACCGAAGTGACCTGCTTTCAGGGCTGTTTGATGTTGACCCTGGCAGGAATTTCCATTCAATCACTGAGAATTACATTTGTAAATTCTCTCATAATTGTTCTGGCAGATTGCTAAGATCTGCGTAGGACTCATGAGTTTACACCTGGTGTCCTTAATGTTGAACAACCAGTGTAGAAATAATCCGTGTTCCTATGAGATCTTTTTATGAATCTCGTGGCTCTAGACTCTATAGTGCGTTTTGATTTAGTGAGCGGAGGCTGGAGAGGACTGCCACCTTTTCAATATCATCTAACTCTGAGTGAGAGAGACGATAGGAATGTATTGAACTCCGTGACAATTGAAACAAGAATCCTTTGAGGGACCTTGAGTGGCTAGGGAGGGTTGTGCAGCGTATCACTGGGTCCATGATACTTTGTCTTCAATGCCAGCAATCAACTAAGTGATTCTGACAGCATATGTTCGGTTTCTGCCTAAGTTGTAAGGAGGGCTATTTCTTTTCATCCTTTCTCACTTCATTTCTTTTTAATTCTTCAACCCCTTCAGTGCTTACCGAGACTTCATTACTAGAACCTTGTTGGGTTTGTTCCAGTACTAGCTCCATCTCAGTCGGCACTTTTCCCTTATCCACTTTTCTCCTTTTTTAATCATACCTAAGGACTTCTACACTAACTAGTGGATTGTCCCTGGGTAGATCCCTCCAGCTCTGGCAGGATCGTGGGAACTTGAGCCTAACCTAACCATCCTTATAACTCCGTGCATTAATTAAAATGGTCGGTCTTTGGTGTACTTCCACGATTGCCAAACCAAATCTTTGAAAACTCTCTCAAAGTGTTCATGATTAAGAAACACATTTTAGTAACACCTTGAGAGTTTTGAATTTTTCAAATGCTCCCCCTCAACACGTGCTCAAGTGTTTTAATTATAAATTTGCACATGTCGGGTGAAGCTCGCACTTTTGAATTGATTGATTTTTCAAGAACATGATCATCGCGAGACACGCTTACATCACTAGTAAACTAGCTTGAAATTATTACCCGTCCTGATCACATTCAAGGAAAATCGCTCGAAATCGGTACATTCTACTCAGACACGTCCTTTGCGAGACACGCTTACATCACCAGATAAACTGGCTTGAAATTATTACCCGTCCAGGACATGTCCTTTCGACTACTGACTTTAGCTATCGTCAATTCATTTGTCAAGTCTGAGTCACGATCTCTTGCGATGCCAAATCCTTTTTGTTTCCACAAAACATTTGCTCCCCCTCAATATGTGCATCGATATACGAAAGAGTTTAGCACATATGAGAGAGCTTACATTCATGTCCAAAACATCACATTTTATCAGATTTCATATTTAAATCACATTCTCTCCCCCGATCAAAAATTTCAAACCATTTGAGATTTGTGATCCCAATTGATTTAAATAAGTTAGAAAAATATGGGAGAAAATGTGTCCGATTTAATATTTTCTGATAATGGAACATACTATGCTCCCCCTTAAACTAAGAGGGAGATTCACTGCTTATTATGCACAATTCGACAATTATGACACAAATGATATTGACCTTTTTGCGCAGATGATGTAATCACCCGCTTTTCTGAGTTAGTAGTCAACATCAATTATCCATCCACCAACAAATCTTTCGCAAATGTCGTTGATCCCCACTTGGCGAGACCAAAATAGATGAATGGTGGTGGCGGTGGTGAAAGTGTTGTTGTTGTTGTTGTTGTTGCCGACGTTGTTGTTGAGGTGAATTTCGAGCCAATCAATAGAGTTTGATCGTCTGATCAAATGGTTAGAATAGGAACTGGCACATTCATTTTGGCAATGGAATCTGCATAAGAATATCAACACAGATATACATACATACAGATACACTATTCCTTAATAGCTACCCTTCAGCAGCTTGCCACATTATAATACCAAATTCATTTAATCAAACCACAGTCAGGAAATATGTCAAACTACTATCTAGCATGAAGAGCAAATAGCAATCATGAACATGGCAATTCACTCATATTTCATCATTCAATTCAGGATCTTAGGAACAAGATTCTAACACGATAGATATATACCTAAGGATATCCTGAGAACATATGCACTATTTCAACCACAATTAACCAGCAATCGACTGACAGAAGTCAGACAACATTTGAAACTCATTCATTCAGATCATACAAATGTCAGTGGAGTATTCAAGAACATCAAACACAATGGGTTTTCTAACTTCTTTTAGATTTTGAGTTTTAAAGTATTTGGGGATTAAACGAGGATTCCAAAGTAACACAAATGAACCTTCTAGATATATAAAGCTAGGAAACGATAAGTAAATTGCACATAATGTCCTAAACTTTATAGCAACTAACACGTTTGGCCATTTGATATAAATTTTAGCAATCTCCTCTTCAACTAATACCCCATTAACTACAAAACCTTTTCTAAGAGTTATGAATATATCAAGAAACCCGTTTGATGATATAAAATTTGAATTCACTCTCCCCCTCAATCAATGACTCGTATTCTAGTTAAAGATTTGTAGTCGTTGATTGAGTGACAAATTTTATGCATAATCTAAGTTTAAACAAATTTCATACAACATATATTCACCAAGTGTCTCACAAATAATTTTCAGAAGAATCATAGAATGAAAACTATTTGCATGCAAAGAAGATTTCTCTTCTTTTTCAAGAAATGATGCACTGAGACGTACATCAGATCGAAGAAACATGGATGTAAAGTAATCCATGCCCAGGTGAACATCACCCAGTTGGAGGAACAACCGTCTTTTAGGCGACGTGCTTTCCCCATTTTGAAGCGCGGGTTGCTATCTAAAGTAATAGCAAGCCATTTTAGACATGTTTTAACAATCCATTTTAACTTCTACTCGAGCTTCATTTAAAGACCCGTGCCATTATTGAATGACATTTCTAAGTCCGTAAATGTTATCGATAAACAGAAGACATGCCTAGGTGAAACTATTTTTGGTCTTTTCTAATTTTTTAATTTTTATGGTTTTTCTGGTTTTACGTTTCTTTATTTACAATTAGCAGGTTTTCTATGAATCTATATACAGTATGGATTGAGATATATACAAGAATGAATGAAGAAAATTATATACAAGGATACGAACCGAAAACCATTACTCCTCAGCATCCTGAGTCTTTTCCACTTCCATCATTTAACATGTTGAAGAGTAACGTGAGCACTTTTAACTTAGGGATTAATTCAGGCTTTTCACTCTCCCCTAATTAGTGCTCTCCCCCAATCTGACAACCTTTCTGAAGAACACCCATAATAGAAGAAAGAATTTGGATGAACGCCCATAATATGAAGAAGTCTTTTGATAACCGAATGCACGCCGTCTTTAGTCTTCTAATACATAGCGGAGAATGTAGAGAAGACTGTAGACTCGACCTTCTTCAAGATTGCCCAATATGGAGGAACAGAATACCAACCGCCTTTATCTCACCAAATTCCTTCCAGTAATCTTACATGTAACCCATCAACCCGCAGCGTGCACATGAGACGATAACACCCAACAGAGAATGTAGAGTAGACTGACGACTCGACCTTCTTCAGTCTTGAGTATAACACCAAAGTAACAAGTTGAACCACTGATCATCTATAGTATGTATCCATCCTTGGATATTAAGCCCCGATCACGTGAACCTGTTGTGCGTCCTTGATGTACACATTCTCTCTCCCCTGATGGTTACGATTAATCAGCCCATGACGTAACAGTGAAATGTAAATACCAAGGTAACAAGTTGAACCACTGATCATCTCTACGAATATCAACACCGGAATAAATGATTAAGCCCGATCACGTGAACCTGTTGTGCGTCCTTGGTGTACACATTTCTCTCCCCCATGATGGTTACGATTAATCGGAATCATCATCATGATGTGTACATGTAGCCTAATGAAGTGTACATGAAGCATTGACTAGAAACCCATTGATGCTGATTGTACCAGCCCGTGAGACGATGTAGATTAGCATTCCATGACCATGTTCTTCAACACCTTGATAGACGGAAGAAGTAGTGTTGGAGAAACATGGTTTGCACGACTCCTGAACTGACGTATTCAGGAGTCGTATGACCATATCTCAATCATCCATCAACATGTAGAATAATATTCACCCTTTCCCCCCCTCAAAAATTGCATATGCCTGCCAACTGCAATTTTTGATGATTGAACTAGTGAATATGAATACCATCAATGGTAAATAGCTCCACTTGACGGTTCTTTAAGACTGACATGTTGTTTATTCACCCTTCCCCCCCTCAAAAATTGCATATGCTTGTCAACTGCAATTTTTGGTTGAATACGTGAATAAAAGTATACTCCAATATGCACCGATCTACTTGAAGATTGAATAAGCACGGAAAGAGCATGAATCTTGTTGATGAGAATGGCCATAAATAAGAAGATTTCTCTTCTTCCAAAGATAAAGCGCACTGAAGGGTACACCTTTCTTTTCTTTGAGTAACGAGGCCTGAACAGAGGTATTCAGACGTCATAATGTTGAAGAACGAGGCCTGCACTGATGTGTACAGACGTCATAATCTCTCTCTTTACTACTTCTCTCATCTAACTCGTTACCAACCCCATTATCATTTTGTCGGCCTTGATGTTGTGACTACTGATGGAGAAAAACCCAATATGATGAACTTGATACTGAAGTAATATAACCTAAACTTGTGACTTAAACTTGTACTAATGCGTGACAAAGACCGGTGTAGAGACTTCGTGCAACATCGAATCCCTAAGTACTCTATACTCTTCAACCAACCAACCATCAAGTATAAGACGTACATCACCTCTTGGATATCCACAACTTCGTGTGACACTGAGCACTACAACGTGACTCCTTAAAGTGATAGTTATTTTGCAATAGAGAGAAAAAAAATAACTAGATATCCAAGTCCTTGTCATTGTAAATGTTGAAAGCTCGAACAAGGATCTCGAAGAATCTTCATCCAACCTCCCCGATGTCTTCAGATACTAAGTACACGTATCCATGAAATTTCACTTCTGCCTCAAATAAATAATACTGAACAAACGCCGTAGTCACATCTTGTCGATTAAATGCCCCCGATCCAGCCATTTGTGATGTTATAGCTGAACTTTGATAATGGTTTTAACCCGATCATGGTCAAGAGCGCATAGCCCATCATCACGGAATTTTACAAATCTATGGTTTAAACCGAGAAATAAGTTCTTTCGCGGGATTTTACAAAACCAAGAAGAAACCGTGCGACGGTAGCAAATTGGATGTGGCATGACTGATTCGTTTTTGGTGAACTTCAGCTTGGGTTAAGAATATCTCGTGAGAATTGCATATCACATCACAACTTTTAAAACCTTTGTCCAACTAACCAACCTCGAACACAAACAACTAATTGTGACCACTTGATGAAGGAAACCCAATATACCAAGACTGCGAATGAAGTAGAATTACTCAAATTTGTTACCTAAGCTTGCACTGTTGTTGGAAGAACGGTGTAAAGTCTCTAAGTACTTAATGTTATCCTGACAAAGTATGAGACTTTCATCACCTCTTGTAATTATCCACAACGTCTTCTACGTGTGACACTGAGTACTACAATGTATCTCCTTTAAGTGATAGTTTACCAGGTCTTCAACCATCCACCCCGACTTCTGGAAACTAGATAACCCAAGTCTTCAACTTAAAATTTTAAGCACGAGCAAGTTATCATTGAAGATCATGCATCCAACCAACCCCGACTTCAAGATGAACTAAGTAGACGCCTTCGTGAAATTCAACTTCAATCTCAAACAAGGAATACCAAATTAACTTCGTGATCATTTTGTGCGGTTGAATAGTCAAAGGGGAAAGAAACATGCGCAAATTCTTAGCAGTGCCCATGACTCATAGTCAGTCCAATCAAACATAGCTGTCTGACCCAGCTGCTTGGATGTTATCAGGTGTAGTGCATGGAATAGTTGTCGTACTGTGTACATGATTTTACAGTTCTTGAGATTTAACCGATAAATAAATTCAAGAACAAACTGCACAACAGTAAGTATCAAACCGCTGAAATCTTAGGAAAATCGCTAAGGGCCAACCCGCTGAAAGCTAAACCACTGAAACTGGAACCACCATTCAAACCGCCGGAGACTGAACCACTGAATCCAGAATCGCTACGATCTGACCCGCTGTAACCGGAACTGCTAAGATTCAAACCTCTGGAGACTGAACCGATACGATCTGACCCGCTGTAACCGGAACCGCTAAGATTCACACCGCTGGAGACGGAACCGCTAGGAAACTTGTGCTAATTCTCCCCCTCAAAAAGGACATGAAATGACCTTTTTGCCAAAGCTGAGAGTCTGTGATGTTTGTGAATTTGTCAGGCACAATACATGGAATGAGACACATAAAACTACTGCAACGAAGATGGTGATTAAGACTCTCTTGTAGTAACCCCTTGCTAGACTCCTCATCAATGATTTGGTAGATTAATAATTCATTGAAGCTCGTAATATGCCAAAACCGCTTGATGAAATGTGTTTAACTTTAGAGTGAGTAAAAGGTTAAAACACGTCTCCAAACAAATCACCTCTTGTCTTTAAGTCTGACCACCCCTTGAGAAGATCTTGTACTACAATCCCATTAGAAGCTTGAGAAACAACAATCACTTGATGAAGCTTGATAAAGAACAAGTCCGCGACTTATACTTGCACTAAAATCGTGATTTAGAACCTATATTGAGCACAACAACGTAACTCCTTTAAATATAGGTAGTGATATATACCCAACCTTCCATCCTTTATTGTATATATCCACTTCTTGAACATCCAAGTCTAATCATCCTAAATTGCACTAAATTTGTGATTTAGAACCTATATTGAGCACAACAACGTAACTCCTTTAAATATAGGTAGTGATATATACCCAACCTTCCAACCTTTATTGTATATATCCACTTTTTGAACATCCAAGTCTAATCACCCTATATATGCTCGAGCAAGGATCATCAAACATCGTGCATCCAACTAACCCCGAGATGTTTGAGACACTAAGTACACCAACCCGTGAATTAACAAACCAACCAAGCTACCATAATTTCCCAAATCCTGCCGATCTCGAAGCACAAACTTTTCCCAAGAAAAATAGTCAAACCCCGTAATTTTTATTATGTCTAAATCCAATTCCAGCCTACTTGTCCAAAATTAATTTGACGGGATTTTACAACTCTTGAGATTTAAACCGAGAAATCGAATCTTTCGCGGGATTTTCTAAAATCTACAAGAGAAACCGTGAAATCAACAATAACAACCAAGAGTGAAGTGCAATACTGATCTTCGAAATTCAAGTCAAAGAAGTCAAATCTCAACTTGATCAAATCGCAGCAAGTCAGACCACAGTTTGTTAAATTGCAGCAAGTCTAGTCGCAATTACCCAAGTCGCAATAAGTCAAATCGCAAGTGTCAACTCGCAATGACAAATTACAACTAGTCAAATTGCAGTCAGTCAAATCGCAATAAATCAAATAGCAGCTTGTCAATTTGCAATTAATCAACTCGCACTTTGTCAACTATAACTTAAATTGCAAAGATCAAATTGCAGGCTCACTCAAATCGTAGGCATCAATAGGATAGTGTCGCCAAATCCACCCCTCTGAAACACAGTTGATATTCATAAACCCAAATACGAGCTGTGACGTTTTTCACGAATCCGATAATGGCATCCCGTAGTAATATTCAGAGAACCCGATTAATCCAATCCCAAGGTAATACCCAATCATAGATAACGAAGCATAATTGTTACCGCGGTCCAAAATTATAACTCAAAGTACTTTGCCAAACAATGCCCACACAATTCGTACTTGGGATAACAAGCCAACAATATTCATCAACCAAAAAATCGTCCACACAGATCCAATCACAGTCCACAACAAAACGTTGTCCATGTGATAGTTATCAAATCCAATCACAGTCCACAACTCAGACACAAACTCGGTCCAAAAAAAACTTAACTTGGCCCACACAGATCCGTACAACCCAATCACATGAAGAGCTAAAACCAATTAAGCCACTTAATTTGCAACCCTAATCTCACGGGTATTTAACACACACTCCTTTTACTCCTCTTAACCCTAATCCCATTTTAATCCGCCCCCCTCCTCAATTTCCTCTCACTCAGTCACCAAACACAAAATCACCAATCTCTCTATCATGACCTCATCTCCATAGCAGCATATTCAATCCGTATCAAACACCAACACACAACCTTATATGTGACCTTTTTCTTCTTGCTGAAGAGGAATGGAGAATGATTTTATACGACTTCAGGATCTATTCTATGGTTCTCGGGTAGGTTATTGCTTGTGTTTTTGTTTGTTACGATTTTATTTTATCTTTGAACGAATCAAAGATAGATGATAACATAATTGTTATTTTCTCTCTTTTATATTCGGATATGAATACGAAGCAAGTCTTCGAATAGATCGATGATTAGTTGGTATACTCATGTATGAATGTTTTACTCGTTCTGAACATCTCATAATAGATACGAATGAAAAACCAATCTGAGATCTTATATTGATATTCCTTTCAGTTTGTGAACGAATGAAAGAGAAGAAAACTAACACATTTGTTGTTGATGGGATTAGATAGAAATGTGTCGTTGTTGATTGTTAATGGTTTATTGAGGTGCGAAACGTGAGATTATTGGTTGTGTTATGATTTAGAGTGATGGTTGTTTTTGGACCTTGTCTTGACTGTGGTAACTTCGGCTTTCTTCATTTCGTTGTTATTTCTTGGACCGATGATGTAATGGAACTGAGGTTGGTATTTGATTTATGGTTTGTTGTTTGTTAATGTATTTGACTGAAGTCACAAGTGAGTCATGGTATATGGTTATGTCGTGGTCTCTTCATCTTTATTCTTTTTATCGTTTTGAGTACTTTGACTTTTCTTAACTAGTCAACTGTGGTAAACCGCCAGCCAATAAACCGCCAGCCAATAAACCGCCAGTCAATAAACCGCCAGTCAATAAACCGCCACAGTCAATAAACCGCCACAGTCAATAAACCGCCAGTCAATAAACCGCTAGGACAAGTCAAACAGCTGTTGACTAGTCAAACCGCTACAGGTACACAACAAAACAGTCACTTTCAGTATTTTTGTCTTTTTCCCGTTTTGGCTACTATCCAAACTGCCTACCAAAGTACCACAGAACCGCTGCCAAGAACACATAAGCAGTGATAAACCGCTACTATGAACATGACACGAGCAGCAATACCACCGAAACAAAGAACGTAAAACCACAAACCAACCACCATCAAGATACTCAAAGTGAACTGCACCCAACACACAGCTTATAAACCCAAACATTAGTCCACAAATAAACCGCAAACACAAAAGTAAACCAGTTTAAAACAGATCTTAAAAATACGTTTGAAACAAATAAGCCGCAAACACCAAGATTAAAACCATTTAAAAAACATTAGTCCACAAATGTAATTGCAAGAAAAAAAAAAACGTTGGAAGCCCACAAAACACCAAACGTTGGATTCGAGCAATTTGTAAATAGATACAAAAAGATGTTGGAGGCCCACAAAAGTAAATGCTTAAAGCATGGATTTGAGTAGTTTGATTCGAACAAAGATAGATGCAAACAGTTTAAGCAAAAGATTCGAACCAAAGAAAGTGAAACCGACACACAATCAAACGAACCTAACCATGGCTCTTGATACCAATTGTAAGATCTAACCTTTTGATTGTGTGGATCTATTCGGGTGGTCTTGGATCTTGAAAGATCAAGAAACCCATGGAGTTAGTTTGTAGAGAGAAGTTTAGAGAGAGAGGAAAACTCTTGAAAGCAAAATCTGGAAAAATTAGATTAAGAGAATGAAGAGTTCCACCCATTCCCATGTGTGGGAAGGGTTTATATAGTTCCTAATATTGGTGCCCCTAGTGGGCTGTGGAGTGAGCTGACAGTGGGAAAAGCCCCGACCCAATCCACAAATATAGATATGACTAATCTAATAAACTAATAATACTATAATAATAATAATAATAATAATAATAAGCCTACGAGCTACATAAATGCAAATAGATACTCGGTGACCGAACTTCATATGATATTTATTTCCAAACATATATATATATAATATATTTATATATATATATATTGAAATCGTATATATTTTTTTTCCTTTTTTTTGGAAATCGTATATATATATATATATATATATATATATTATATATATATTATATATATATATATATATATTATATATATATATATATATATATATATATATATATATATATAGTGTTGTATTCTATGCAGTACCTATATTAGATGCAGTACTTTACAGTACTCTTAAAATGAATCTGGGCCATTGGATGAGTTTGATCAAAGGTTAAGATTAAAAGTGCCAAAATTTCAATTAAACAAAAAATAAAGGTTTCGTTTTCAATTAAACAAAAGTCTGAAAGGGCAATTTAGTATTTGATATCATTCCTAAAAAAGTGCTAAAAATACGTATCTCAGTTCCCATCTTCTTCTCCTATAGTAAACTAAAATCCACCAAAATTAATCCGCCTCATCTTGCTCTTTAGATCTATTATTCGCCACAAAAAAATTGAAAATAAAATAACAATCATGTGTGCCTTTCTGTCACCGGAATGATTACGACTATTGGGAATTAAATATTCAAGATGTTTAATATCGGATTCTACTCTAAGTATAATTCTGCTGATAGTGCAAAAAGTTTCTGCTGATGATTGTTTCTGTAGGAATATCTGCTGATATCAAGAAATCTCTGATGGATTCTGCTGATAGCGATAGATTCTGCTGATAGGTTAACAACTCTGTGATGGATCTGCGATAGCGATAGATTATTCCTGCTGATAGTGAACAACTCTGCTGATGGAAGGATAAGATCAAAAAGATATTTATTGTATTTTGGTCAACAATATACGGTAGATAATATCTTACTTCATATGCTTAGTTAACAAGTTGTATACATAGATACATGTTGTATCTGATGTACTGACACTCAATAGGATAAGTTAACCAAGTAAGTCCGTCAAGACTTTAAGCAATTTGTAAAGATCTTTTGACTATAAAAGAGATCTTAGACTAGTGATATTAAGTGTGTGAAAAATATAGAAGTGTTAAGAGTTAGTCCATGCATACGTTAGAACATGCATAACTGTTAGAACAAACACAAATATATCACAAGTGATAGAAACATAAGATTCAAGGTTGTAACCCTAGTGATATTTCAAGGTCACTCGTATTATTATCTTTAATAATATTGAATCGTTTGGTGATAATCTTTATGTGTTCATTGCTAACTAACAAACATAACAATTCCATTTCCATAACATACACAACCTTCTAAGTTTGGTTGAGTGAATTCCGCGCACTTAATCATTTTAACACAACATATCATACACACAAAGTTAGAAGGTTTGACCACCTTAATCGTGTTTCTAGGATCCTAGCAACGACCACCATTATTACCTATATATATCGTACTGCAACCGGACTTTTTTTTAGGTTATAAAAAAAATAACAATCATGTATGCCTCTCACGTTGGATCTGAATATCGTTTTTTTGGTTGCTCGTCGAAAACAACAATACTAGAAATGGTGTGAATATGTTTGGATCTAGTTGATGTCACCATCCTTCTCTATTTTTTTTATGTAAGTATCTGTGTGTATGTTTCTTTTTTCTAGGATGGGATTTACGAAAACACTAATGTTGCATTGATATTAATTGTTTAATCTAGTTACGATCTTATCACTGAACTGTAGAATGTTTTGTGATTCGAAAGATGCGGATTCACTAGTTCATGAGTGCTATGGTATCATTTTTGTATTTGGTACTTATTGTTGTGATTTGTGATTTTTAATGTGTTTTGATTCGATTTGTTGCTTATTGATGTGATTGATAATGTTATTGAATTTTAATTTCTGTTAAGAGTGTTTTTGTTTGGTTTTTCGGGTTACGAGATGCTATATGAGTTAGTTTGGTTATGTTTTCTTGTTACAAGATGTGATATGAGTGAGTTAAGTAATGAGCAGAACAGAATGGTGTCCTTGATTAGTTAGCTGGTCCAGATCTATACTGATTCCTTGATTAGTTAGCTGGTCCAGATCTATACTGATGCCTTTTCTATTTCTTGCTTAGCTTAAAGAACTAAACAACTTGCTTGTCTTTCCGGCACTAAACTATTTGGGTTTGTTTTGACCATACCCTAAGCGCATGTTTTAGATATATATTTGTATACTTTCTTTCTATATTTGTGGCTTAAATGCTTCAAATTCCTGGGACTGATAAGGGATTAGCTTTTGGGCCGCTTGTTAGGTATGCCTTTAATAAGTACATAGATGCATTGTGCATACATAGAGACATACAGTATATGCACAATGCACACATCATGTGCAACATAGATGCATGCATACATGGAGCAAGTCGGCAAATTAGAATGGCATCTGGTCAGCAAGTCCTTAATTACTATTTGGCACCACACTTGGCCACTTATGCTCTTTTGGCCATATAGATAATATTTGTATAGCTTATATTCTTACTGAGTCATCTGCACTTTACACTTATCAACCATATACTTTTGTCTAATAAGTATTACTATGGCCATATAGATAATATTTGTATAGCTTATATGGTAGTAATGTTCTATTTCTTTTTACATTAAAGCAAAGAATGTTCATATATGTTATGTTAGTTGTAAGGTTAATAAAAAGTTTACATAATTTGATATGAGCAAATGGTGCATATGTGTTTTATAGCTGGTATAGCATTAATGAAAGTGGTGTGCATATGTGTTTTATGAATGAAATAAATTCAAATAAAGAAGTTTGCATATGTGTTTGAATTGTGCATATGTGTTTTTTAGTTGTTTATGATAAAAAGAAGTAATAATTGTTTGTAATTTCAGGTATTAAACATGTTTGCTAAAGATTTGAGGACTATGACCAAATTAAAGATTCCATGTTAAAGAGAAGTTGATCATGGTAAAGATGTAAAGACATAAGCGTAGAATGAGATACAAGTGCATTGATGAACGTGAATACATTTGCATTTAAATTATATTTCATTTGATATCAATTTTTGTGTATACTATTTATATTTTTGGTTTGTTATAAATTTAGAGGTTACATGTATATGTCTATTTTTATGTTTTTTGTTATAAATTTCGAAGATTAAAAAATATACACTAGAAACATATGTGCAATTATTATTTTAAGCAAAACAAATTTGATGTATCAACAATTGTACACAAGAAACATATTTAAATTTACAATATTAAAAAAAAAAAAAAAAAAAAAAAAAAAAAAAAAAAAAAAAAAAACATATGCATTTCATTTTCTTGAAAACATGTATACTGAAAAAAAAATTAAAAAAAATCCGAAAATTAAGGGAATTTAAAGACGTTTTTTAAATAAAAAAAATTCAAAAAGAAACTAAAATGTGTTTGACTATTATGCCCTTTTCAATTAAATAAAAATGTTTATTAATACTAAATTTCTATTGGTCTAAATGAGTACTGTAAAGTACTGCATCTAATATGGGTACTGCATAGAACGCGCCCCATATATATATATATATTTGTAGATCTATGAAATTTTCTTGATAGTGGTGGTTTGTAGATCTATGAAAGTGTAGATCTATGATGGTGGTTGTATTTCGTATGGTTTTGTTAGATTTGATGATGTGATGGTTGCTTATTGAAACTGCTTAAAAAAGCAGTTGGTTGCTTATAATGGTTGCATAATAAGCAATTTGAGCAGTTGGTTTATTATGATAAGTGATTTGAGCAGTTTTTATTTATTTATTTATTTATTTATTTATTATTATTATTTAATTATTATTATTATTATTATTATTATTATTATTATTATTATTATTATTATTATTATTATTATTATTTATTTTATGAAACTGCTTATTATGATAAGCAGTTTAAGCAGATCTCAAACTGCTTTTGGTTGCTGGTGAAAAAAAAAACTTGGTTATTTTAAATGCTTTCTTGAAACTGCTTATTATGAAATAAGAAGTTGCTTTTTCTTAAAAAAACTGAGATACCGATTAAAAAAAAATTGTGTTTGTTGGCATGACATAACTGAATGGACGGTAAAGTGAGTTTTTTTTCACTTTGCAACCTTCAAATTTGTAGCAAAAATTATAAAACGATAATAATCTGAGCCTATTAAAATTCTCGATGTCTTTCTAAGGTTTTTTAATCATGTAATATTGAAAAGCGTAAAATTTATTATTACCTCTTCTGTGTAAAATGGTGAACTCGACATTTTCCGAAGCCAAAGATATCTGTTGTAGTGTTTGTGCCAATTTGATTGTGTTTCACTTGCGGGTTTGTGAAATCTGATTGTGTTTCACTTGCGGGTTTGTGAAATCTGATTGTGCTTGTGTCTGAAATCTGGTTGTGTCTCATTTGGTTATAACAATGAAATGGAATCTAACTTGAAATAAAGTTTGATACAAAGTTTGACACAAAGCCTGGCATGCTGAAATAAAAACATGAACGGGGAGGATCTTAAGGCGATGATGATGTATTTACTACAAAAATTTTGTAACCGAATGGACGATAAATTGATATTTTATCACTTTGCAACCTTCAAATCTGAGCCTAATAAAAATCTCAATATTTTTCGATTACGTTTTCTTTTCAACATAACAGAAAAAATAAAACATGAAGGGGACAAAATAAAAAAAAACTTGAATATTAAAAAAAAAAATAGTTAGAAAAGAAAATAAAAAGAAGAAAGAGAGTAAAAAAAATAGACAACTAAAAGACGAAAACATGAGACACTAAAAAAATATTAGAGAATAGTAGGGAGGGTATGTATAATAGGGCAGTTTATACGGACCTCTCTTATAGGGGGGTTTGCAATCATTGCGTGTATTTAATGGTTGTACTGTGTGCATTGTGATATTGTACTGTGTGCTTAACAGTTTGTACGGTTGACCATAGGGGGGTTTGTATAGTATACCCCATGTATAATATACCTCGTTGTGTTATATAAACCCTCCTTATATTGTCACATCAGAAAAAGTTTGATCAAATCATACAACCCGTAATGCACATCATACAAACCGACGATGCGTCCAATCATTACAAATAACTTGCCCCTTTAAGAATTGCCTCATCTCATATTTCCAAAGAAGAATGGGAATAATTTACGATTGGGATGTGTTATAGAAGCCCCCCCCTATGATGTCTAATCATAGGGGATATTCCCTTTGTCCCTTTTGACTTTCAGTATAACACAGTTTTCTGTCAGTTTCTGTTCTGTATTTCTGACAGTTTTAAACGTTTGACTTATTAAACTTTATATTTTCTGTTCCGCATTTTCAGGTTTATAGTTTTTTGATAAAAATAAAATTATAAAAATATAAAAAAAATAAATAAAAAAATAAAAAAAAATCAAAAAAACAAAAGGGGCTTGTATAACACTTTTTGGGGGGTGCCTTTACGATTATCATGGAGCCTGGATAGATGATAAGAAAGGGCCCACATGGATAGCATCACAACCGTATCTTGTTGAAAAAAGAGACCACGTGGCAAGAGGCCATAACTAATTATAGCGTGAAATGGACCCTATAGGAGGGAGCAACAAATCGAATCAATACGTGAGATATTGCAATGACTGTATCCTGACCAAGCATTATGACACATGTTTTAATCTTTACCGACCAATATAAAGAAGAAGAAAATGGAATTTATGCTACTTATTTTAGGGTGAAGATATACGAGGGTTTGTTGACTTTACCGCTGCTATCGCTTGTACTATCTGCTTTATCGAATTGTACATTGCATAAAAAATAGGCGGGTCACATGTGTAAGGAGGGTCCGGTTAGTACACCCCCTTATTTTATGCTTTTGTTTTATCATGTACCCGGCCAAATTCAATTATATTATATTGTCTGTATTCAATTGTACACACATTTAGGGGTGTCATAAAACCCGACCCGAACCCGACCGGGTTCGGGTCAACTCGGGTCGGGTCAACTCGGGTCAAAAATCATATTCGGGTCAATCGGGTCAACCCGAATTGACCCGACTTCTAAACAAGGTCGGGTTCGGGTATGTTTTTTTAGCCTTGACCCGACTCGAACCCGAGTTGACCCGACAAAACTAACATTTTACAATGCAAAAAACTCGGGTTAACCCCAAACCCGAGTTGACCCGACCCGATTGACCCGACCCGAGTTGACCCGAACCCGAATTGACCAGACCCGAGTTGACCCGAGTTTTAAACAGAGTCGGGTTCGGGTATGTTTTTAAGAGGCTTGACCCGAGTTGACCCGACCCGAGTTGACCCGAACCCGGCCGGGTCAACCCGAATGACAGCCATACACACATTGCATTATTGAGTTTGATATGATTGGCATAATTTAGATTTTAGAACGATCACAAAATCCTTTTCTGAAACTATTCTAGTCATCCTAATGACTAATAGGTAATTGCGAAGTTATAAATGGTTAAATCACAATTTAATGGGTATGCATGTGATTAGAACTTAATAATAGTAGACATGTAACTGGGAGAATAGAAGAAGCCACAGGAGACGAGCTGAGTTCATGAGTATCCATGCATGTACGTACAACCGTGGATTGATTGCTAAAGAAGTTTTGTAGCTCAATGAGGTAACATTATGTACGTGTTAGTGATTTTAGTGTCATAATTTAAGGGATTTTGATTTACTAAGGACCAATAAAAATTTATATTATGTTCAGATACAAATTAAGAAAGTGTGGAGCGCACACTCATTTGAGTTGATATGCTTCCACCACGATAAAGACAAGAGTCAAGGGGCATGCTACCCGATAAGTGTGAACTCACATATGTTTAATAACATATTACTTGGTCTCATTTGAACATACAGATTTCAAATAATTTCTTTGTTTTTCTTTGATCTCTTATTCCTAAAACAAATTGTTCTTCTTAAATTATTTCAATAGAAATTTTGTGATACTCAAACATCTATAAAATTGAAATGCTTTATTAGAAAGTGACATACACAATTCAAGCATATATCTGAAATTATCATCACACCCCAACCCCTATTTCTAACACAAGTACTTATATGCATTGATCACTGAGACATAGATTCTCTTTTCTACCCATTCGAAACTTGCATTCACTACAACATTCGACACAATTCGAGGGGACATTTCGAGGCTTTCGGCGGGGACATGTCCCCGCCAATAACTTTAAGCGGGGACATATCTCCGCCGAAACGTCCCCGCCAACACCCCATCGCTGATACTTTTGGCGGGGACAGATGCACCTTTATGGCGGGGACATGTGGGTCCCACAGCCTTTGGGCAGGTCAAAAAATGTCCAGCGTGACACTTCTTTTGGCGGGGACACGTCCCCGCTAAAAGTAGTATCCACATTTGAGATTATTTTAATTAACACTAATTAAGTTAATTAATCACCTCTTTTGGCGGGGACATGTCTCCGCCAAAAGAGTTTTCCACTGTTGAGATCAACTCTTTTGGCGGGGACATGTCCCCGCTAAAAGCCTTAACCATATTAATTTGTTTTCACTTTTGGCGGGGACATGTCCCCGCCAAAAGCCTCTGACCCATTTTACAACATATTGCTGCAAAATGGGTAATTTTCAGATTTTTTTGGGAAAAAATCTACACAATAACAATCTGGTAATAAGAACCTGTTTTATGCTACAACACCGCCGAATTCGTTAAACATAATATCATATATAACCAAATTCACTAAACATAATCATATCATGTATCCAAATTCGCCAAAACGGTTAAAAAACCGTGATCACATGATTATCCGCAAATGGTTCTACAAAACTATACATAACCTAGATATCCGCAAATGGTCCAAAACTATACGCGTAATCCATTTAGTGGGAATCCTAACACATAATCTAAATAAACACATAATAATCCATGAAATCTCCACAAATTTGTCCATAACCACTACAACACATATAAACAGACCCATGGGACCCAAACAACCCATATGCTACTCCCGAGTCTCCCCACTCCCCCCACTACCCCCACTCCCCTCCCCGGTACCTCGAGACTCACCTTATGAAGCCTCATGTGATCCCGATGTCCCCGGCATGCCACTCGCTAGCTGATCGGAGAAACCCGGCTGACTCCTTGCCCACTCCATCAATAGATCAAGCTGTGTCCTTTGCGTGGAGAGCTCCTCGGATTGCTTCTGCACGGTTTCCTGCAACGAGGACGAGGATGCTTGCTCGCGGGCTCTTGAGGCGCTGAGGGTCGTCTTCTGACCACCACCAAGTAACGCTGGACCTACGCAGGGAATATGACCGCGCTGCTTACCACGGATCGCGTGGCGCATAATATCGAGGTCAGACATAGTCGTCCCCGCTGAGGTGCTCTCTGTTCGCATCCGTATCATCTCATTCTGTTTAGTTACAAAAAAACAAGAAAAGTAATATATAAGTCGTGATTTATTATATTGCATTAATGTGGGTGAGTTTTTGGAAATAAATTATACTTACGTATCTAGCCTCGAACACTGGACACTCAAAGACGTCGCCTCTCGTATGGTTGTGTCTGTAAAGCTCGATCAAGTCTCTACCATCCGTGGAGTCGGTGGGTTGGTTCAACTGTTTTTAAATAAACTCAATAACGACTCACCCAACACTATATATATAAATAAAATGATTAAAAAGTGTCTTACGAAGTTATCGCGTATAACAGCTAACGAATGGGATCCATGAAGGCTAGAACTCGTATTCGCCGGCCGGTTTTGCTTGTTGGTCGCCCCGATCCTCAACTTCTTTGGGTCTGTCCACTGCTTCACCTGCTTATTATAAATAATAAAAACTATTATATAAATGAATTATTATTATTTATTATTATTATTATTATTATTATTATTATTATTATTATTATTATTATTATTATTATTATTATTATTATTATTATTATTATTATTATAATAATTATAATAATAATAATAATAATAATAATAATAATAATAATAATAATAATAATAATAATAATAATAATAATAATAATAATAATAATAATGATAAATTTAGAAACGGTTACTGTGGGCGATTGGAGACTCTGAGATCGGCCCGATCTCCTTCTTCTTCCCGCGGTTACTGTGGGCGATTGGAGACTCTGAGATCGGCCCGATCTCCTTCTTCTTCCCGCTCAACATTCTTGCTATCCCTTTCAACACTCTCAGTTGATTCACGGTGGTGTATATACTCTCCTCTCCTTCGATACTGTTTTCCTTTGTTTCTTTTTTTGGGTTTCTTTGTTTTTAGGGTTTTTTCATTAGTTATTATTTGCACCAGTGGTTTATCTGTTTCTGTGGCATCTGTGATATACGCACATTGGTTCTGGTGTCCCTTTGATTCTGTGGTATCTTGGATTCGTATCCTTGTGGCATCTCTTATCAGTTCTGTGGTTTCTGTGGGATATGTCGATATAGTTTGCTGCACACTTGGACTTCTGTTGTCTGCTTTGCATCCTGAACTCTATCCTTGTGGCATCTCTCATCAGTTCTGTGGTTTTGTGTGGATATGTCGATATAGTTTGTTGCACACTTGGACATTCTGTTGTCTGCTTTGCATTTGGGCCTGAACTCTGTGGTACTGTTCTGTGGTTATTCTGGCTCGGTTTCTCTGTGGCATCAGATTCTGGGTTTTCTGTGGTGCGTTAATATTGTTGCTGCACACGTCTGGTTACTTTTGCTATCTATATTGCCGCGAACTGGATTCTGTGGTACTATGGTATTAAGGTTCTGAGGTACTATTGTGGTATGTTATGGCTACACGATTCTGATGTACTAGGGGTTTGGGTTTCGTTGGCTGCTGTTCTTTTGCTTCTGTTATTTGTTGTTGGGTTTTTTCTTTCTTCTGGAACAGTTCTTTGCACTGTTTGTGTGTTGGATATACTTCCTATGCCTATTGTGAGATTCCATTGTCCCTTCGTGGGGTTAAGTGGATGTCACGATGGTAGTGGAAATGGCCTTACCAAGACTTCATTGATCACACATCTTCGCGATAGACATTGTAATGGTGAGGCTCAAGCTATCACTAAGCACTCTCTTGTTTCTGATTTGGTTGTTTTTGAGAGGGCTGAGGTTACTCTTAAGCGTATGGGACTTTGGTTATGCGGTGTTTGTTTTAAAACGCATACTCTCCGGGCTAAGTGTCGTCATGGTTCTGAATTTGTGCCACCCCCCGATTGTGGTGATGGTTTTGTTAGGTTCGTGTTGTATGGCCTCACCAAACCACATATACCTTCTTCTGTCCATGTTGAAGATTTGGTTCTGGATGAGCATGTTGGTTTTGATTTGCCTCTTCCTGACACTTTGTTGTCTAAGGGGTTGTGCACCGTTAAATCCATCCCTCCCAAGTGTCGCTTAGGGTTTTCTCGGGTATTGAAAGGAGCTCTTGATAAGGTGATTTGCACGTCTGATGACATTTCTTGCTGGGTTAGTTTATTGGTCTTGCCTACTTGTATCCTTAAAACCTTCAGCCCGAGAAGTAATCAAGAGGGTAGGTCTGCTATTAAATGCCAACGCCAGGAAGAGTATATTGTTAATGCCATTCGATCTTGGGACATGTCGGGTGGTAGTTTGCAGCTCGTGAGGGAGGGTTTAGCCGAACCCTCCCCATCATGGTCTAATATTGATGAAGATAACTTGGACTTGGGTGAGCGTAATGTCAAACAGTGTAAGAGGAAGATGGGCGATGGCCATTATACTGCTGCGGTCAAAGTTCTTTCTTCTTCTGGTGTTGCACCTTATAATGATGCAACTCTTGAGGACTTAAAGTTTAAACACCCTTTCAAAGCTGCTCCTTCTTTGCCTCTTTTACCTATTGATCATCATCCCCTCATTGCATCTTCTACTGTGGTTCTTGATATGATTAAGAGTTTCCCTCGTGGTACTTCTTGTGGTCGAGATGGTTTGCGTGCCCAACACCTTTTGGATTGTATTAGTGGTGTTGTTGTGGCTATTTCTGATGAGTTGATCGCTTCTATCACCCAAGTGGTGAACCTTTTTCTTGATGGTAAATGCCCCAGGGCGTTGGGTGAGTATATTGCTAGTGCTCCTCTCACGCCGCTGGTCAAGCCGGGTGGTGGTATTCGCCCTATTGCTGTGGGGACCATTTGGAGGCGCTTAGTTTCCAAAGTTAGTGCCGCTATGATTGGCCATTCTTTGGACGGTTATCTAAATGATCTACAGTTTGGTGTTGGGGTATCTGGAGGAGGAGAGGCTATTCTTCATGCCGTGAATCGGGTGATTGAAGAGCGTGGAGATGATGTGGGTCTTTCGATGTTGTTGGTTGATTTCAAAAATGCCTTCAACTTGGTGGATCGTGAGGTTACGCTTCATGAGGTTCGCCTTCGTTGTCCTGTGATAAAGCTTATTTTGAACATGTTTTAGTTGCGTTATTTCTATATTTATGCATTGTATTTGGTTGTATTTGTGAACATATTATGCTAAAAAGGTGCAAAAGATGTATTTTAGTTCAGGTACGATAATGTTCAAGGAAAAGACTAAAAGATGAAGAAAAATTGTTAAATCAAGAGCTTATGCATAAATATTGGATTCGTCTCACAATAAAAGCTTTGGGGAGGATTGTTAAAGATAAAGAATCAAGATTACAGTGATTTTCAAGCTCAAGAAAAGATCATGAAATGATGAAATGAATAATGAAGGTCATAACCCAAACCCAAGGTTCCTATCTCAAACCCAAGGTTGAGTAGTCATTTCCAGACCAAAGGTTTAGAGTTCAAACCCAAGGCCCAGCAGACATCCAGACCACAGGTCCTAGGTCCCGACCTTGGGTCCGGCCACTTAAAGTCTTCCATAGTTGCATTTAAGAGAAGAGTTAAGTGCCGTCACTCAAAAGTCCAATCATCTACTTCCATTAACTCATCTTGCCTTCAATTTATGACACTTTGAGCCCAAGAATTATGCTTGGTGACCAAGGAGAATTATCTTATATATAACAACATTAACATCATCATCTATTTTTGTACAAAAAATCTGTCACCACTCTCTCAAAAGGGGCGACAAGGAGAAGAACCGCAGGAAAAGGGAAAGCTTACATTCACCAATCATCAATTCCATTATTCAAGGATCATTGTTGATCATTTCACAAGTGTTCTTCATTACTTGTAATCATCATTACAACTTTTGTAAGACTATTTAATCATGTTTTCTAGTGATAAATTTCTTATGGTTATTACTTTGTTTGCCATGAGTGGCTAAGTGCCTTGTGCACTTGCCTAGATGATGTTTGCCTCATAATTTTTTGGTTGATTATGACTTAATGGTTCTAATATAAAAGAAAAGTTAACACTAAGAACGAATTGTGCTATTAAGAGTTTTCTCCACCAAAGAGTTGTCAAGTTTGGTTAATTTCTAATAATGTATTGGGTTGAAAAGGACATTGTTAGTTAATTAGTTGTAAACCTTTGTCTATGAGGGTTTTACCTTATGTATTGACCATTTCATAAGAAACTTGGTTAAACTTGGAAAACTAAATAGTGTGGCTGTCAATTACTTGTGAAACGAAAGCGAATCGAGTAATTGAGTTGTGTTAGTCTTGGATTGATCAATTCTTAATTATTGTTTTTATAATCTTAAAATCTTGACGAGGATTGAAAGTGTTGGAAACAATAGAGTTAGTACACCCACTAATCGAATTAGAACACCATCTAATTTGTTGATCATAATCAAATGGAACCATTGTCATAATCATGTCAAAAGGAATTGTGCAAACTAGTCTAGGCAAGTGTAGTCTTTAAATTACTGAATTTATATCATCTTTATTTGCTTGCGAATTAGAATCGATAAGTTGGCTTGGCTTTATTTACAAAAATTCACATCATACAAACAAAACAAATCCTAGTGAACGACCTCGGCTTACCTTAATAATCTCTTACTACACACGGACGAGTATACTTGCTCGTATGTGTTTCGTTTGAATCATTGGTAAATCGTGTTATAAATTTAAAATTTATACTCATAACGGGTATATCCCTTGAAACACATCAAGTTTTTGGCGCCGCTGCCGGGGATTTGATCTCGTTTGTGTGAAGTTTTTGTTTATAATTTACTTGTTCTAATTATATTCGTCTTGATATTCATATGCGTATTCATTAAGTTCTTAAAAAAAATATATATATTCTATAATTTTCACCTCTAGGCCGCCGGGCTACAGCCAGACCAAACGGCCCAAGGCCTTCTGTCTTTCTTTTCCAGCCTCGACCGCCGGCCCTGTCATTAGACCGTCGGTCCTGTCATAAAAAAAATTTTTACCTCTTCCAAACCGCCGGTCTACAGTCCAACCGGGCGGCCTCAAATTTCTGTCCTTTTTCTTCTTTCTCTGCCGAACCAAACCGCCGGTCTTAGTTCCAGACCGCCGGCACAGTGAACTAATTTTTTTTTCTTTTGTTTCTTTCTTTAATCCTTTTTCGATAGGGTTCGTTTTTCTCGTGTATGACCACTCGTTCTTCAAGCGACGAGTTGAGTACACCATTGTCTAACCCCGAAAGTTTGTTTCGCAAAAAGAGAACTCCATTCGTTCCACCTGACCAAAGAATTCCAAGAACCAAAAACCCACCATTTGAAAACCTTTCCGAAGTTCATCCAATCGTTAATCTTTTTCAAGAATTACCATTTTCAATGGCTGAAGATCAACCCATGTGGGATGCCAATAGGGTTGTAGCTCCTACACCCGCAGCCGCAATTGTTCCCATTAATCTTGGAGGAAACTTTACTATCAAAGGTCATCATCTTTCGATGATTAAAGACAACCAATTTGATGGTAGAGCTAAATCCGATCCATACAAACATATAGCCGATTTCCTTGAAATTTGTGATATGTTTCGTTATGGAACTACCGATGCAAATTCAATCCGTCTTAAACTTTTTCCATCGTCTCTCACTAGAGAAGCGAAAATTTGGTATAATGAATTAAGCCCCGGAGTGATCACAACGTGGGACCAAATGAGAAGAGCATTTGTTGGACGTTTCTTTCCGCCAGCCATGTTCGAACGTCTCTTAGGTGAAATTCGTAGCTTTACTCAAAAAGAAGGAGAAAATCTTGTCGAAGCTTGGCTTCGAATAAAAAACATGCTCCGAAGTTGTCATGGGAATGGATTGTCTCGTGGTAATATCATTTAAATCTTTTACCATGGTCTCAATGACGCAACCCAAGGCATACTTGATGCCGGAGGAATTTTTCTTTATAAGACCCCTAACGAAGCTTACAACTTACTAGAAGACCATGTACTTCTAAAGCTCGATTGGTCTAAGGATTCCAAAATCAAACCTCAACGAAAATCGGTTGCATTCGCTGAAGCAACAAATGAAAATTCTAAAATCATGGATATGATGATAGATTTTACCTCTAAAATTGATTCCAAATTCGAAAGTATCCAAAAAGAAATCAAAGAAATGCGTGAGGGATGTACTCATTGTGGTGGAAATCACTCCTCATCCGAGTGTGATGATAAGCCCATGGGAGGTCCCGAAGCAGAAGCCAATTATGTTTCTGGAGGATATCGAGGAGGAGGATATCGTGGAAACTACTACGGTAGGAATTCTCGAGATTGGCAAGATCGTCCACCAAGGGATGATAATCGTTCCCAAACTCGTGACGAAAACCGTCAGACATCTTCTCATGATGATACCCGTTCACCACCACAATCTCGTGAAACGAAAAACAAAGAATCTGAATTCGAAAAAACCATGCGTGAATTTGTGCATGCTCAAAAACAAACAAACGAATTCATGAAAAATCAATTCTTCATGCTCAAAAGCAAAGTCGAACAAGGTCAAAAGAATCATCAAGCTTCTATCCAAGATCTTGAAACCAAATTTGGTCGTCTTTCTGATCAACTCACTGCAAGACCATCTGGTACCTTGCCAAGTAATACTCAAACCAACCTAAAACCATCATCATCTGGTAACTATCGCCCACCTCAAACGAGAAATGAGCATGTGAATACTGTATATACTCCTAGTGGCCTATCTTATGATCCACCACCCAACCCAACCCAAACAACCACTATTGTTCATGATGATAGTGAGGATGAAGTAGAAGAAGAATCTAAAGAAAAAGAACAAATTCCTACACCAGTTGATAAATCTACTCCAAAACTCAAACCATACAAACCAAGAATTCCATATCCTCAACGTTTGAGGAAAGAAAAGATGGAAGAGCAATATGGCAAGTTCATTGATTTACTAAAAGAAGTTAGAATCAACATTCCTCTTGTTGATGTCCTAGCTGGTATGCCCAATTATGGGAAGTTTCTGAAAGAACTTGTGAGCAATAAAGGTAAAATGGAAAACATTTCCGCTACCTTATTGAATGAAGATTGCTCAGCCATTATTGAAAATAAACTGCCGAAAAAACTCAATGATCCTAGAAGTTTTCTTATCCCATGTACTTTGGGAAATTCAATCACTTGTGATGCTTTAGCCGATCTCGGTGCAAGTATCAATCTTATGCCATACTCATTGTATGCGAAGCTCTCAATCAATACATTGAAACCAACGAGAATGAGTATACGTTTAGCCAATCATACTATCCAATATCCTGTTGGAATAGCTGAAAATATGCTTGTTCAAGTTGGGCAATTTGTTTTCCCTGTTGATTTCGTGATCCTCGAAATGGAGGAAGATAGCAAAGTTCCATTGATTCTAGGAAGACCTTTCCTAAATACAGCAGATGTTATCATTCGAGTAAAAAATAAAGAACTCAACCTTGGAGTTGGGGACGAAAGAATTTCTTTTTCGATTAAACAAGCGATGAAATATTCTCATGCGAATGATGATACTTGTTATAGCATTGATTCTATCGATGATATAACAGAGGAAACATTTGATGAGTTGCTTGACGAAAGAATTAAGACTCATAAAACTTCTGGACAAATCAGTGATGAAGATCTCGACAGAGAATTCGCTGAATATATGCAGATTGACACAGAAGAAATTTCCGAGGAAGAAAACACCAACTTTGTGGAGTTGGAATTCAATGATGATATGAGAATCAAAACCTCAATCGAAGATCCGCCAATGGATCTAGTCTTGAAACCTCTTCCTGATCATCTAGAATATGCATTCTTGGAAGAAAATTATCTTCTTCCAGTTGTCATATCTTCAGCACTCAAACCCAATGAAAAAGAACGACTTGTTTCTACACTTAAAAAGCATAAAGAAGCTTTCGCTTGGAAAACTTCCGATATTCCTGGAATAAGTCCAAACTTTTAAAAACATAAAATAAATATTGAAAACGATTCTAAACCTGTTGTTCAAAGACAACGAAGACTCAATCCAAATATGAAAGAAGTTGTTAAGAAATAAATAATCAAACTTCTTGACGCTGGAATCATTTATCCCATTGAGGATAGTTCATGGGTGAGTCCTGTTCATTGTGTTCCTAAGAAGGGAGGAACAACTGTCGTAACTAATGAACGTAATGAACTTGTTCCTACAAGAACTATAACTGGTTGGCGTGTATGCATTGATTATCGAAAATTAAATGATGCCACCAGAAAAAATCATTTTTCATTACCGTTCATGGATCAAATGTTGGAAAGACTTGCGGGAAACAAATACTTTTGTTTTCTCGATGGATTTTCTGGTTACTTTCAAATTCCAATTGATCCAGTTGATCAAGAAAAGACCACATTCATGTGTCCGTTCGGCACATATGCGTATAGGCGAATGCCTTTTGGTCTTTGTAACGCACCAACAACATTTCAAAGATGCATGATTGCTATTTTCAAGATATGCTTGAAACCTCCATGGAAGTCTTCATGGATGATTTCTCAGTATTTGGAGACTCATTCGAGTCATGCCTTTCCTGTAATACCTGAAATTCAGATAACCTATAAAATGACCAAATTACCCCTGAAGCCATAAAACTTAATAAAATCACTTATAACAATTCTGAATTGATTCCAAACTTATGAAAACAACTACATATGAAACGAAATGAATTTCTGGGACAACATTGCATTATATTGGATGTCAAGAAAATTACAAATTCATATATACACTAATATATGATCCGAAAATTTATTAAATAAACTTAATATATATTTTAGAAAATCATTTTGTTTAAGATAATTACAAAATAAATATAGGAATTATACACCAAATCAAAGTGTGATCTTGAGCCAACTTATTGGGCCGAAAATCTGGAGTATATCCCCCCTCCTAGTCGGTTTCATAAAGCACAAAACACAAAACCATTTTATTTTCACAAACCCTAATTCCGAAAACCCTAGATCGACACACATAATTCGACCAAGCCTCCATTCGACTTTTTGGAACTAAGCAAGCAATTTTTTGGAGTCCATTGAGGTGTCAGGAAGCCATGAAAAATAGGAGTCGAGTTGTAGAAGCCTTCGTTCGATCGTGGTGTTTTATTTTGTTCGGTTTGCTTTGTTCGATAGGTATAAATTCCCACCCTTAATCCTTACGTTCTATAATTGATCTAGCATTTTTATAATGATCTATATGTTGTATATAACTCATTAAAAATGTTAAACATGTATCATGCAAGCTAAACAAAGCGTACGAAATTATAAGAGATAAAACGCACATAATTTCCAAATAATGTCATTCGATTTTTCTGGAATGTAACTATAATTTTTACATGTCCTATACTGATAATATAAGCCTATAAAATTAACCACATGATTTATAGAAGCTCAGAATAATTGATGCGAATTATTGTGTATAATCGGATTTTAGAGAAAATAAAGAAAAATAAGAATAAACCCTAGAATGGATTAGGGTTAGGGTTCATGTGTATAGATCTGATGTAATTAATGTTTTAATGATGATTTCATGATGGTTTAATGATTTGATAAAACTAGGGCTTGTTTTGGCACAATAAAAGGCTATATGATTTGTAATTAAAACTATAAGGGCTTATTTTGTCAAGTTTGAAACTTCGGGGATATTTTTGTGATGACATATAAGTCAGTAGGAATGTGAGAAAAATATAACTTGAGGGTCCTAAGTGTAAATGTGCAAGAAAATGAATTAATTATATTTATAAGTGTCGATTTGTAAATAATTAAAATAGAAGGACTAAAAGTGTAAATTTGGGAAACTTGAAGTTATTCTGAGTAAATAATGTCATTAAGGGTGTAATGAGTAAATTTGAGTATTTATGGGATTGATATGTAATTATAAATAAATTATGATTTAAATTGTAAGTTTTGTAAAGTTAAGGGACCAATTGTGTAATTACTAAATTTTGAGGGTCAAATTCGTACTTCATATAATTCTGAGGTGATGCTCTGTAAACTTGTGAAATAAAGTATTTGTTTGGTAAATATAGATATCATAGGGATTAAATCAGTAACTTAAAGTATTTTCATTTTAAACCTTTGAATCTAATGAAATTACAATTAAAACCCTAAACTTTTGTAACTTGATAAAAGGTACCTTAATTCCATAATGATCTTGAAATAAGGACTTAACCTAATCTGGAATGTTGACATCTTACTAAAACTGGGAAGTTACAAAATGGAAAGTAAACTAAAAGTAATAATCTGAGGTTGAATAATTCATAATTCCGTCTTCTACTTCTTTAGGTGTGAAGAAGGAGAAGCCTTGATTTCTGCTTTGCATTTGCTTTCTTGTCTTTTGCTTTGCTAATAAGGTACATATATTCCGTCCTTTCAGTAAGGGCTTTTCATTCCCTTTTTCTTTCAGAATTCATTTCCTTATTAGGATTCCCTATACCATTGCTATGTTCCCTTTTGTTTGTGAACTTTCGATGTGGTCTTTGATTTGAATCTTTTGCCATGTACCCTTAAGATATAATTTTGATTATTTTGATAGTACGCCGACCTTTGATCTACAGTTTGATATTACGAGCCAATCACTAGGCATGAGGGTTTCATGTCCATGTCATTGACGCACCTCTGACATGACTCTAGGGCAGGAGAGTGATGACCTGTTCCGTCCCTTATTTATTATTTGCTATGGCCATTATAATTATGATTATTGAATTGTCTGTGGGGCGTATGGGTGCACTCTAGATTTGACATGTTATCTGTATATGTTATATGTTATAGTTATTATATCTGGTGACTGATTATGTGTGCGATACACGTCTTTCACTTTATCTGAGAGCTGATCACTCTACACAGGTTTGTTTTATTATATTAGTATGCTATGGTATTGTAAGTCGTCTGGGCTCGTGATGAATTGCTGTGTTTTGTTTTTCTTAAATCTTATTTCACTTCGTTCTTTTCTTTTATTCATGATTCATTTCTCATTCCTTTCATTTGACTTCGTATTGGTATGATTTTGTATTCCTGATTTGCTTTTGTATTTGCTACCTGCTATTTGTTCCCGTTATCTATATATCTATTCACTGGGCTTTTGAAGCTCAGCCGCATTTCTTTTCCTGCGGCAGGTACTTAAGCTAGGAGCTGGGTTTAGCTTTGGGATGAGAGCGATCTATTTCGGAGTCGACCTTAGTTACTTAGCCTTACCATTTGAACTTCTATTTATTTTATTACGCCATTGTTTAGGCATTTGAATTATTGGATTTTGTACTTAGGTCATTTTGTCTTGCATTTTGATTTAAGTCATGTTGACTTATTTTGGATTTAATGTTAAGACTTATGATGTTTTATTTATTGAATGTTTGTGACTTCTGATATGCCACCATTGTTGTGATATCTTTACCCTTGTCGGGTTGGGGTGTTACAATTTATGGTATCAGAGCACAGGCTTTCATGAAACCTTAGAGCTTAGGCTATCGACCTGTGAGGATTTGGGTAGACATTAGGTTTCCTTTCGCGCACTCTTTTCCTGTCCTGCTCTGCCATGTTCTTCTTTTACTCTATCATTTCCTGTTTGATCTTTCTAATCGTTTGAAAATCCTGTAGATGGTTGTTACTCGTCGTGGTGACTATTCTGAAGGGGAGGAGGAGATCCCTAATTTGGAGGAGTTGGTGGCTAATGCTATAGCCAATCTACTACCTGGGCTTAATGCTAACGAGGTGATCACTCGGATGATCAATGATTTTCGTAATGGAGCTGGTCCCTCTGGTGGCTCTGGTGGTGCTGGTCCCTCTAGTGGTGCTGGTGGTTCTGGTGGTACTGGTGGTGAGGGCCGACCCACTACCATTAATGGTTGGCTTGAGAGTTTCAATAAACTTAAGCCGTTGTCGTTCAGTTCTGCTGCTACTCCTCATGCTGCAGAGGACTGGATAACACACATGGAGAAGCTGTTTGAGGTACTGGGTTGTGAAGACGGGTTTAAGACTCGTCTGGCTGCGTTTAAGCTTGAGGGAGATGCGCTTAACTGGTGGAAGGCGCACAAGGAAGCTAATGGAGGTGATGCTTATGTTCTTGGTTGTACTTGGGCTAATTTTCTTGCTACATTCTATAATCGGTACTTCCCTGTGTCCGAACAGCAGAGATTTATTCGAGAGTACAACACTATCTCTCAGCTCGAGTCTGAGAATGCAGGGGAATTTCTGGAGCGATTCCAGAGATTGGTTAGCTTTGTGGGCCCGGTTGCTGGGGATGCTGAGCATCAAGCTAAGCATTATAAGTGGGCACTGAAGAGTTGGGTTTTAGATCGTCTTCTTAATCAGGAGTTCGCTGATCCGTCAGCATGTTGCGATGCAGCTCGCAACATCGAGATATTTCATGAGAAGGTGGGTTACAAGCGAAACCGTGATGGCGACAGGATTCAGCCGCAGAGTCGAATTGGGACAAAAAGGGGTTTTCTGGTAAGGGCTTTGAACAGCGGGGTCAGTCAGATCGTGGTCGTGATTATCAGGGTCAGTCAGGTAGGAGCTATGATCAGCGGAGACCAGATTCTAGGGGTCAGGATGCTGGTTCAATTTCTAAGCAGGGTGATAATGGTCAGAAGCAGTGGAAGGATCAGCCTTCTAAGGGTTTTCAGCAGCAGTCTCGTGGTTCTGGATTGAGTTCTCAGAAGGGTTCATCTGGGAACTTACCTACACCTCCTATCTGTACTACTTGTCGGAAAAATCATCCAGGAGAGTGTCGTAGAGAAACTGGTGCGTGTTTCAGATATGGGTCTGCTGAACATCGGGTGAAGGACTGCCCAAAGTAGAATCCTGCACCTGCCAAGAACTATCTTCTTCCTCCGCCTCCTCCACCTCCGAATACTGGGCGTGTGTTTTCTACTACGCGAGATCAGGCGGCTAAGGCTACAGGTACCATTACCGGCTTTTTGTATATTGGTGATTTTACTGTTTTCGCGTTATTTGACACTGGAGCAACGCATTCGATCATATCTATGAAATTGGCTAAGAAACTGAACATACCTTCAACACCACTAAATAACCCAATTGCTATATCAACCCCCATGAAAAACCACATTCTTATCAACCATGAATATTTGAACTGTCCGTTACGCTTCGATGATCGGATTCGTCCGGCAAATTTACTTCCTCTAGACATGATTGACTTTGATGTCATTCTGGGTATGGATTGGTTGGCTTTCCATCGAGCAACCATTGACTGCCACGCCAGAAATGTGATTTTCGGTGATCTGAATAATCCTGAATTCATTTACCATGAATCTCGCCCTCATAAAACTGTTAAAATCATTTCCGCCTTGAAAGCTCGAACCTTGATGTCTCATGGTTGCCAAGGTTATCTAGCCTCAGTTAAGGATTTGTCTGTTGAGAGTCCGGATATTTCTAGTGTTCCCATTGTTCGGGATTTTGCTGACGTTTTTCCTGAAGTACTTCCTGGTCTTCCTCCGGCTAGTGAAGTGGAATTTTCTATTGATCTAATTCCCGGTGCCGAACCTATCTCTAAGGCTCCGTACCGGATGGCACCTGTTGAACTGAAAGAGTTGAAGGAGCAACTGGAAGAGTTGCTGGACTGTGGATTTATTCGACCTAGCGTTTCGCCATGGGGTGCTCCTGTACTTTTCGTGAAGAAGAAGGATGGGTCTATGCGTCTGTGTATTGATTATCATGAGCTTAATCGCATTACCATTCGAAACCGTTATCCGCTTCCTCGCATTGATGACTTGTTTGATCAATTGCAAGGAGCTAAAGTTTTCTCCAAAATCGACTTGCGATCGGGTTATCACCAATTGCGAGTTAAAGAGCAGGATGTACCTAAGACTGCTTTCCGCACCCGTTATGGACACTATGAGTTCCTGGTTATGCCTTTTGGCTTAACAAATGCTCCTGCTGTGTTTATGGATTTAATGAATCGGGTTTTCCATGAATTTCTTGATAAATTCGTCATCGTTTTCATTGACGATATTCTAGTGTATTCTAAATCGTCCGAGGAGCACGAGCAACACCTGCGTATTGTTTTAGGTATCCTGAGGCAGCAGAAGTTATTCGCGAAATTTTCTAAGTGTGAGTTCTGGCTGAACCAAGTAGCATTCCTAGGTCACATTGTGTCTGCAGATGGTATCACCATGGATCCATCTAAAGTTGAGGCTATCACCAAGTGGCCGAGACCTACCACTGTGACTGAAGTCAGGAGTTTTCTAGGAGTAGCTGGCTACTATAGGCTTTTTGTGGAAGGATTTTCTAAGTTGGCTTTGCCATTAACTCAATTGATGCGGAAGGGTGAAAAGTTCGTATGGACAGATGAGCGTGAGCAGAGTTTTGAAGAATTGAAACGGCGTTTGGTGTCTGCACCTATTCTAACTTTACCATCGGGTTCTGGAGGTTTCCAAATCTATAGTGATGCTTCTAAGAAGGGTTTGGGCTGTGTGCTTATGCAAAACGGCAAGGTGATTGCCTATGCTTCGTGGCAACTGAAACCCTATGAGGAAAATTATCCAACTCATGATCTAGAATTGGGAGCTGTAGTTTTTGCACTGAAGATATGGAGGCATTACTTGTATGGTGAATCATGTGATATCTTCACTGATCACAAGAGCCTCAAATACATCTTTACTCAGAAGGAGCTTAATATGAGGCAGAGGCGATGGCTGGAGCTTCTGAAAGATTATGACACGAACATCCAGTATCATCCAGGTAAGGCTAATGTGGTTGCAGATGCACTTAGTCGGAAATCTGGAGTGATTGCTAGTTTGGAGATCGATCTGCATGTCCTCAAGGATTTGGAGCATTTGGATGTTGAGTTATGTTTTCGGCGTGATGTTGGTTACTGGGCTAGTTTAAAGATTGAGTCAAATCTGATGTTGCGTATTAAAGAGGCTCAGAAAGATGATGGTGAGCTCTGGGCTATAGTTCATAATATTGAAGAGGGTAAGCAAACTGAGTTTAGAGTTGATGACGATGGACTTGTCTGGTATGAGGATCGTTTATGCGTGCCTAATGATTCCGACTTGCATGAGGCTGTGCTGACTGAGGCTCACAGTTCTCCTTTCGCTATCCATCCTGGTTCTACCAAGATGTATCGGGATCTTAAGCAACAATTATGGTGGAATGGTATGAAGCAAGATGTGGCGTTATTTGTTGCTAGATGCATGACCTGCCAGCAAGTTAAGATCGAGCATCAGCGAGCTAGTGGACTGTTGCAACCTTTGGAGATTCCTACATGGAAATAGGATGAGATTTCCATGGACTTCGTTTGTGGTCTGCCTGTTACTCGTAAAAGACATGATGCGATTTGGGTGGTCGTTGATCGGCTAACTAAATCTGCTCATTTCTTACCTATCCGTATGACCTATAGTGTCAGTAAGCTGGCGGAAGTTTTTCAGCAAGAGATTGTTCGATTGCACGGTATGCCTTCGTCTGTTGTTTCAGATCGTGATCCTCGTTTCAATTCGCGTTTTTGGAACGGACTTAATAAAGCTTGGGGCGATCGCCTTAAGTTTAGTACTGCATTTCATCCCCAAACTGATGGTCAGTCTGAGAGGACCATTCAGACTTTGGAAGACATGTTAAGAGCTTGTGCGTTTGAATGGACAGGTAGTTGGGATGAGTACTTGTGTTTGGTAGAGTTTGCCTATAATAACAGTTGGCATGCGAGTATTCGAATGGCTCCCTTCGAGATGTTGTTTGGTAGGAAATGTAGGGCTCCTGTTTGTTGGAATGAAGTAGGTGAACGTCTGATTGAAGGACCTGAGATGATTGAGATCACAAATGAAAAGGTAGCTGTTGCTAGAGAGAAACTGAAAGAGTCGCGCGCTCGCCAGAAAAGCTATGCTGATAAGCACCGTCGGGATCTAGAATTTAATGTAGGTGATCGGGTATTCCTGAAAGTATCACCTTTCCGTGGTGTCAGGCGTTTTGGAATCAAGGGCAAGTTGAGTCCTCGATTTATTGGACCGTTTGAAATCCTGGAGCGTATTGGGGAGGTTTCTTATCGTTTGGCTTTACCTCCTCAGCTATCTCATGTGCATAATGTTTTCCATGTATCTCTCCTGAGAGGATACAATTATCACCCACTGCATGTTGTATCTTATCCACTTGATCAGATCCGGCCTGATATGTCTTTGTCTGAAGAACCGGAAGCGGTTCTGGACCGTCAGGAACGAGTCATGAGAAACAAAGTTATCCCGTTCGTAAAGATTCTTTGTAGGAATCACCTGGAGCGTGAAGCTACCTGGGAAACTGAAGAGTCAATACGAGCTAGTTATCCGCAGTTCTCGTTTTAATCCGGTATGTCCTTGTTTTGTTTTCCGTTCTCCTTTGTTTGTTTTCCGCTTTCTTTTCTTTTCTTTTCTTTCTACTTCCTGCAAATTTCGGGGACGAAATTTTTTTGTTAGTGGGGAAGAAGTTGTAATACCTGAAATTCAGATAACCAATAAAATGACCAAATTACCCCTGAAGCCATAAAACTTAATAAAATCACTTATAACAATTCTGAATTGATTCCAAACTTATGAAAACAACTACATATGAAACGAAATGAATTTCTGGGACAACATTGCATTATATTGGATGTCAAGAAAATTACAAATTCATATATACACTTATATATGATCCGAAAATTTATTAAATAAACTTAATATATATTTTAGAAAATCATTTTGTTTAAGATAATTACAAAATAAATATAGGAATTTGATGCGGTGCGATGTGTCGTTGCGGTTTAGCAGTATTAATGCCTATTCAAGTTTTAAATTTATATTTAGCCGACTTATCAATAACACACACACTTAACGAGCAGTGTACCCGGTCAGTATGAATATAATGGTAAGTAGAGTGTCGATCACTAAGAGTGGAACGTATTATCTAGTTATTCTAATCAGTATTTTAATAAATTAAGTTAGCTATACAACCTATTCTAACGCAAGGGGGTTCAGCCTGAGAGACTGGCACGATTTGGTTGCAATTAAATAATAAACTAAACCAATATGCACGAATCAGCGAATAGCACACACGTACACAGATAAATACTCGAGACAATAAGAAGATCTGTCCTGATAGATAAGTAGTTTGTCACTTGTTTTATTGCTAGTTTTATATGAAGTGTATAGTTCGATGCAACGCACCGAGATTAAGTCCTTTCTCGTTGGTTCTAATCTTATCGGCGAGTAAACCCTTAATGATTACTTATGACTATCCTATTTATCTTTCTTCCTACTTTTCTACAGACGATAGAATGCATAGGCGATCTAATAAATAGGCGAGGGCAGAGGCATGGCGACCCGATCAACGCTCAGCTAGACACAGAGGTTATCAATGCACTAATAAAAGTCACCAAAGACATCAACATATAAACTTTAATTAATGAGAAAGCAGTTTTAAGGGAGTGCAATCTTTCCGTTGTCACATTACACAAGCCACCAATCTTGATGAATTAAAGTTTACTAACACAATAAAACAAAACTACTTAATGAATTAAACACATGCAGCACCTTCTTACAGCTCTTGTATCTTTGTTTGGGTGTGTCTTGTGCTGCCTATTCGTCTGAATTCGTCTTAGGGTTTCTGTACTTCGGTCTTCTGTCGAACTTCGGAACTTTTAATTCGTCTGGTCTTTGGGGTATTTATAGTTTCTGTCTGAGGGTAAGATGCGGCGCATCTAGTAAGTAGATGCGGCGCATTGGCTTAACTTCGCGTGGGGTCCAAGATTAATATATTCAGGAATATTCGTACACCGCCAGAAGATGCGGCGTAACTCCATAAATAGATGCGGCGCATGTCCTCTTGTATCTTGGATCGTATCTGGTGAAATCTGGATAGTGATGCGCCGTATGTAATAAGTGAGATGCGGCGCATCTGGAGCAGAATAGTCTTGATCTTGTGCATTTCAGTAGACTCTTAACTTCTTGCATGTTTTGCTCCATAATAAGTCCAAAATCGCCAAGTTTCACCAAATGCTTGTTTTTACCTGAGAATTACAAAAGTAAACGATTAAGTATCAATCCTCATACATAATATAATAAAACAAGTCAAATTAATAGGATAAATGATAGTAATAAAATGTATTTATTTGAGTTCATCAAATATCCCCCCAGTTGAACTTTACTTGTCCCCAAGTAAACCTTAGAATTAATCTTATGAAAATGTATCCTAAAAGATATTAGGATTTATTTTTATATTTAAGCATGTATTCATTTTTGCCATAATCACACAACCAAACACTTAACGAATTAGAAGTAAAATAAAATAATTTGATAAAAGCAAATCTAATCGTTTAACTGTCCAGTCGTGACGAATATTCTATCATAAGCTTGGCAAGTATACACATCTCCCCCACTAAAGCCAAGGAATAACAAGTCTAAAGCGGTAAAAAGGGTTTTTAGGCTTAAAGGGTTAATTATTCTCCTTAATCTCTATCGATCTCAAATTCCAGAAAAGGCGACAAAATCACAAATACATGATCGAATCCACGAACACGATACTTGCAATTGCTCAAATCCTTAACTCGAATAGGCTAAAGATAGGACCAAGTAATCTTTACCAATAATATTATATCAAAAAGGGCGACAAAATCATAAATACATAGTCGAATCCACGACTACGATACTTAAGATTGCTCAAATTTCTAATCTCAATAAATCAAAGGTTTGGATCAAGAATAATATAGGGTATGGATAATATTTGAGATACAAATTGGTGTAAAATAAAAAATAAACAAAACAGATAAATTAAAATCCTAAGTGTGGTTAATCACTATCCCAACCATCCCATGAATAAGACTCATATCATAGAATAACTCACGCTTTAACACTTGAAACACACGCTTTAGGTAGACACGAATTATACTCAACAAGATCTCAATCAAAGAATAAACCTTAGTTGGCGTTCCCATAACTGCCAACTCCCATTCAATCCATAAGTATAATATACAACAACTAGTGGTGATATCGACCACTTAATACAAAACTTTACATAAGTTGGTTTAACAAACTTCCAACTTTCTTCTTTTTTTCTTTTTCTTTTCTTATTTTTTCGATTTTTTTTTTTTTTTTTTTTTTTTTTTTTTTTTTTTTTTTTTACTACTAATATAAACATAGATGTGTAATGTTTCACCACATCACTATAATGATAATTCTGGATAATTTTTCCATACTTTTCATGACTTCAGAAATAACGGTAATAGTGAAAGTAGTAAACACACGAAAAATAAACTCAAAGATATACAATATTTACTTTCACTCCAATTGCATTGTGCAATTTCCCGACCTAACCATAGATAATGAATTACGCACGCGAACACAGGTAATGTAAGGAAACACACTTTGCCTAAAGCAATTAACCAACCACGGATTTTAATCTACAGGGTAGGCTAAGGTGTAAGGGTGTAACGAAACATTTTAACAAAGGTGTAAGAAACGAAAGGAATGGTTCTGAGTGTTTTTCTAGGGGTATCTTACTCTAAAAGTGAGAGTAACAAAAGGGTTTATACGGGGGTTAACTAACCAGTGTAGTTAGCTAATAACACATAACATATAAAGGCTATTTGGGTGTAATCCTAGAAATTTACCAATTTAGACAAGTCACTCCAATTATATAAATAATACTTATTATGGTGGTCTCGAATAGTATACAAGCCAAGTTCTAAAGTTTACAAGTCACCGGCACACTCATAGATTTGTGAATTTTGAAAAATCACAATTTTTGAAAATAACGTCATGTGTGCAGCTATGCAACTTAGACTTTAAACAAAAACATGCTAAAAATTTTAAATTTTTATATATTAAGCGCATTTTAAGCATATTTTGAAAAGTTTAGGACAAGTAAGTGTTAAGTGTTCTAATTCTCCAATCCCCCCACTTAAGTTAAACAACGTCCTCGTTGTTTGTATCAAAGGTTAAAAACTGGAAAATAAAAGAATTAGAACAGAAAAACTCCCCTGAGATTTGCTCGGTATGATCCTCCATTTGTATAAGAGCAAAAATCATCTTTCTTGTGGATTAGAACGTTTAAGCTTCATAATAGATGTATCCACAGGAAATGCAGGAATATATAATACCACCAAGGCTTTAAAACACACCTAAGTTAAGAAAGGTTCAAACTTGCATAATACATTAGTAGTTAGTTAAAATAAAACATAAAAATTAAAAATGAAAATCATCAGGTCAGTCGTTGCGCCGTATCTTATGGAAGAAGATACGCCGTATCGAGCCTGGAATAAATACGGATCAGAATAGAAGATGCGTCGCATCCTTAACCAGGGATGCGCCGCATTGAAATAAACTGATAAAAAGTTTTAAAGTCGAAATATATAAAAAAAAATGCAGAAAAATAAAGATATGACCTGTGCAGGAGATGCGTCGCATCTCAGGATTGAGATGCGCCGTATCCTCTGCGGCCTGACTGACTCGACACAAAAACAGAATAATAAAAATTTCTCCCGGGTTGTCTCCCGGTCAGCACTTGTCTTTATTCCAGAGTCTTCAAGTTAGACTCACGTTCAGCTCTTCACTCCATTACCTCAGGTTCAAACTCCACCACCTCGTTCTCATTATCCTCAATTTTATTATCAAAGTATTTCTTCACACGTTGCCCGTTTACTTTGAATATATAACCATTTTTATCGCATATTTCAATAGTTCCATAAGGATACACTTTCTTGACAATGAACGGACCCGTCCATCTTGATTTAAGTTTACCAGGATACATCTTTAATCTGGAATTAAATAGTAGCACTTTCTCTCCAATAGTAAACGTTTTATCCCCACGTAACCTCGAGTCATGCCATCTTTTAGTTCTTTCTTTATAGATCTTAGTATTTTTGTAGGCCTCATCTCTTAGTTCATAGAGTTCATTAAGTTCCATGAAAAGGTTCTTCGTTGCAGCTTCCATATCCATATTACAATTCGTCAAAGCCCAATATGCACTTTGTTCAATTTCGACCGGTAGGTGGCATGCTTTTCCGTATACAAGACGAAATGGAGTGCATCCCGTTGGTGTCTTATAGGCTGTACGGAATGCCCATAAAGCATCATTTAACTTGTCAGACCACCCTTTCGGATTATATCCAGTCGTTTTTTCAAGAATTCGCTTAATAGCCCTATTGGTTACTTCAGTTTGCCCATTGGATTGAGGATGGTATGCGGTGGAAACCCTATGATATACTCCATATTTTTGCAAGGCTCTTCCCAGATGGTGATTACAAAAGTGTGTCCCCCTATCACTAATCAATGCTTTAGGAATTCCAAACCTAGAGAACAAACCTTGCAAAAATTTAAGTACTACCTTGCTGTCGTTTGTTGGTAATGCTTGCGCTTCGACCCATTTTGATACGTAATCAACAGCAACCAAAATATATTTATTACCTTTAGATTCAGGAAACGGTCCCATGAAGTCTAATCCCCATATGTCGAAAACTTCACATACATGGATATAGTTTTGCGGCATTTCGTTTCTTGATGTTATATTCCCGGATCGTTGACACGCATCACATCCTTTTATATAATCTTTTGCATCATCCAACATAGTGGGCCAATAAAATCCCGCATCAAGGATCTTTCTTCTTGTGATGACTGCACCGTGATGTCCCCCCGTTGGCCCTGAATGGCAATGTGCCAATATTGCTGGGATGTCATCACCATCTACGCATCTTCGTAAAATATTGTCAGGACATAATTTAAAGGCATAAGGTTCATCCCAAATATACTCGCTAGCGCGAGTTAGAAACCTTCTTTTCTCATCGGATGTTAGCCCTTTTGGAATTTCATTTGCAACAATAAAGTTTATATAGTCGGCATACCATGGTCCATTATTATTGCTCTTAATTCCTACCATCATAAGGTGTTCATCAGGAAAGTCATCAGCTATTTCCCTTTAGTCAAGCACCTCCATATCAGGGTTTTCAAGTCTAGATAAGTGGTCAGCAGCTAGATTCTCGGCACCCTTTTTATCTTTAATTTCAATATCGAATCCTTGGAGCAATAAAACCCACCTAATAAGCCTTGGCTTGGCATCCTGTTTATTGAACAAATACTTCAAAGCAGAATGGTCAGTGTAAACCATAGTTTTTGACAATATAAGATATGATCTAAATTTATCGAATGCAAAAACTACTGCTAAAAGTTCTTTTTCCGTGGTGGTGTAGTGTTCTTGGGCATTATTCAATGTTTTGCTAGCATAATAAATTGGCTTAAATTTCTTATCTATCTTTTGGCCAAGTACAGCTCCAACAGCATAATCACTAGCATCACACATTAGTTCAAAAGGCAAATTCCAATCCGGCGAAATTATAATAGGTGCGGAAGTTAGTTTTTCTTTAAGTATATTAAATGCCTTTTTGCAATCTTCAGAAAAATCAAACTTCGCATCTTTTAGCAATAATTGGGTCATAGGCCTAGATATCATTGAAAAATCCTTTATGAACCTACGATAAAATCCGGCATGCCCTAAAAAACTTCTAACACCTTTTACATTAGTGGGGAAAGGTAGTTTAGCAATTACATCAATTTTAGCTTTATCGACTTCTATACCTTTCCCAGAAATCTTATGTCCTAACACAATTCCCTCTCTAACCATAAAGTGACATTTTTCCCAATTAAGAACAAGGTTAGTTTCTTCACACCTAGCAAGCATTTTATCAAGTTTAAAGAGACAATCACTAAATGAGTTACCGAACACCGAGAAGTCGTCCATGAAGACTTCCATAAAGTCTTCTACCATATCATGGAAGATAGTCGTCATACAACGTTGGAAAGTAGCAGGGGCGTTGCATAGTCCGAACGGCATTCTCCTATAGGCGAAGGTTCCATAAGGGCAGGTGAAAGTCGTCTTCTCTTGATCCTCAGGGGCAATTGGTATTTGGAAGAAACCTGAAAAACCATCTAAAAAACAATAATAATCATGACCTGATAGTCTTTCTAACATTTGATCAATAAATGGAAGAGGGAAGTGATCTTTTCGCGTAGCATCATTGAGTTTGCGGTAGTCGATGCAAACTCTCCATCCGGTAACAGTTCTTGAAGGGATTAGTTCATTATCGTCATTGAGTACTACCGTCATTCCTCCCTTTTTTGGTACAACGTGGATAGGACTGACCCACGAGCTGTCGGAAATTGGGTAGATAAGTCCGGAGTCAAGTAATTTCACAATTTCATTTTTCACCACATCTTGGACTTTTGGATTCAAACGCCTTTGAGGTTGGATAGTTGGTTTGAATTCATCCTCCATAAGGATTTTATGCGTACAAAATGACGGGCTAATTCCCTTAATATCAGACATACTCCACGCTAATGCTCCTCTTCGTTTATACAGTACCTGCAAAAGTGATTCTTTTTCTTTTGGCGTTAAGTTAGATGCAATAATAACGGGCGAATTAGTGTTCCCATTTAGATAGGCATACTCCAAAGTAGAAGGGAGATCCTTAAGCACAGGTTTAACATTATCAATTTCAGTAGCACTAGCGGAATAAACTTGTTCTTTAATTATATCGCTGCTGTCATCAGATAGATGCGCCGCATCGATATTTTCGATGCGCCGTATCGCGTTACATACAGCAGAGTCAGCAGCTAAATTATAATCAATAGTATTCTCATCAACTTGATCTTCTATAGCAATTGTGTTTTCTAAATTTTTAAGCAGAAAAGAATCAAGCAAATTACTTTTTAACAATTTCTGAGTAAATTGATTAATCGTGTCATCAGAAACATCGATATTATAGCATTCATCGTCATCGGATTTATCTTTACTCATAGATTGTTCCATGTTAAACTCAACCTCATCTTTTCCTACGGTAAGAGTTTTCTTTTTATTAAAAACATCAATTATGGCCCTAGCAGTGGCTAAAAACGGTCGTCCTAATATTATAGGAGTTCTAGAATTTTCAGGCATATCGAGGATAACAAAGTCGATAGGTAACTCAAATTTATCAACTTTTATTAATATATTTTCAGCTATTCCTAATGGGTATTGTATGGACCTATCAGCTAGTTCTAAGCACATCCTACTAGGCTTTGGTTCACCAAGACCTAATTTATCATACATAGAAGAGGGCATAAGACTTATACTAGCTCCTAGGTCGGCTAAAGCATTTTCAATATGCAAATTTTTAATTTGACAAGGAATAGTGAAACTCCCTGGATCCTTTTCTTTTGACGGAAGTTTGTTGAGCAATGCCGCTGAGCTTCTTTTCCCCATTGTTATGGTGCAAGCCTCTTCAAGTTTAGACTTGTTTGTAAGCAAACTCTTCAGGTATTTAGCATATTTTGGCATTTGCACTAGGGCTTCCATAAATGGTATGCTTAGCTGCAGCTGCTTGAGATTCTCCAGGAATTTCTTTTGATAGGCATCTTCTTTCTCTTTCCTTACCCTATGTGGGAAAGGTAATGTTGATCGTTTAGGCTCAACAGAAGGTTCTTCTCTGATTACAGGTTCCAGATTAGTCTCTTTTGGTTGCTCTTGCTCAGGTGATAAAGATTCAGGGGAAATCTTGTTTGTACCGTCATCCTCGGGTGTCTCTCCGATTTGAAAGGTCAACTTTCCGCCTCTAGTTGTAATCCCTTTCAAGTCTTGCTTTACCAAAAGAACCCTATTAAGCACCGTTGACAATTGGTGCACTTCAATTGCCAATCCATAAATCATGTTGTTTTGTTCCTTTAGTAAAAGCTCATGACTGCCTTTGAATTCATTAATAAAGTTTCTTGCTTCATGATGTTCTTTTTCATTGGCTTGAGCGATTTGTAGTGCAAACTCTTCCATGGTAAGATTTCTTTGGGGTCTTCCGAACAAGTTGGGGAAAATATCGAACATTGTTCCTGAAAATTAAAGAGAGGTAGATTTCAAAGTAAAAGTTTCCAGGTATAAGGGTCAGAGCATTTTCCGTTCGGAGATAAGAAAAATAAAAGTTGCTGATATCTGCAGACGATGCGCCGTATCCAAAAAGTTGGATACGCCGTATCTTATAATCGTTAAAATTAAATCAGACTTTTATTCAGAAAATAGATACGCCGCTTAGAAATTAGAATGCGCCGTATCAATTTTAATAATCAAAATTCAATATTTATTTAAAATTAAATGCGTCGTATTAACAAAAGTTAATGCGCCGTATTTTCGTTACGTTTCAAAATATAAGATTTTTGATTCAGAAGATACGCCGTATCGACAGATATCGATGCGTCGTATCTGTTTAATAATTCGAAAACTGTTTTTAATTAAAATAATAGATACGCCGTATCTGCTAAAGCAGATGCGTCGTATGGCGTTAACGTTTAGAAATTTTTTTTATCAAAAACAGATACGCCGTATCTTGGGGAAAAGATGCGTCGTATCGAATTAATTAAACGCGTTGTATTTTATAAAAATTAAACGCAATACGCCGTATCTGAGAGATCAGATGCGCCGTATCGTTCGATTTAGCTCAGTACAACGATAGCAGAACACAGAAAATACGAAAAAAAAATAAAAACAAATAAAAACACAAACGAAAATAAACACAAATAAAACAAATAACACACAAAAACAGAAAATATGTAAAATAATACAATGAATGCAAATTAATCTAATACACAACACAGAATTAGCGGTTAGATAAAAAAAAATTAAAAACCTAATTAAAATACTAATCAAATTAACAGATAATAACAATTCAATCCCCGGCAGCGGCGCCAAAAACTTGATGCGGTGCGATGTGTCGTTGCGGTTTAGCAGTATTAATGCCTATTCAAGTTTTAAATTTATATTTAGCCGACTTATCAATAACACACACACTTAACGAGCAGTGTACCCGGTCAGTATGAATATAATGGTAAGTAGAGTGTCGATCACTAAGAGTGGAACGTATTATCTAGTTATTCTAATCAGTATTTTAATAAATTAAGTTAGCTATACAACCTATTCTAACGCAAGGGGGTTCAGCCTGAGAGACTGGCACGATTTGGTTGCAATTAAATAATAAACTAAACCAATAGGCACGAATCAGCGAATATCACACACGTACACAGATAAATACTCGAGACAATAAGAAGATCTGTCCTGATAGATAAGTAGTTTGTCACTTGTTTTATTGCTAGTTTTATATGAAGTGTATAGTTCGATGCAACGCACCGAGATTAAGTCCTTTCTCGTTGGTTCTGATCTTATCGGCGAGTAAACCCTTAATGATTACTTATGACTATCCTATTTATCTTTCTTCCTACTTTTCTACAGACGATAGAATGCATAGGCGATCTAATAAATAGGCGAGGGCAGAGGCATGGCGACCCGATCAACGCTCAGCTAGACACAGAGGTTATCAATCCACTAATAAAAGTCACCAAAGACATCAACATATAAACTTTAATTAATGAGAAAGCAGTTTTAAGGGAGTGCAATCTTTCCGTTGTCACATTACACAAGCCACCAATCTTGATGAATTAAAGTTTACTAACACAATAAAACAAAACTACTTAATGAATTAAACACATGCAGCACCTTCTTATAGCTCTTGTATCTTTGTTTGGGTGTGTCTTGTGCTGCCTATTCGTCTGAATTCGTCCTAGGGTTTCTGTACTTCGGTCTTCTGTCGAAATTCGGAACTTTTAATTCGTCTGGTCTTTGGGGTATTTATAGTTTCTGTCTGAGGGTAAGATGCGGCGCATCTAGTAAGTAGATGCGGCGCATTGGCTTAACTTCGCGTGGGGTCCAAGATTAATATATTCAGGAATATTCGTACACCGCCAGAAGATGCGGCGCAACTCCATAAATAGATGCGGCGCATGTCCTCTTGTATCTTGGATCGTATCGGGTGAAATGTGGATAGTGATGCGCCGTATGTAATAAGTGAGATGTGGCGCATCTGGAGCAGAATAGTCTTGATCTTGTGCATTTCAGTAGACTCTTAACTTCTTGCATGTTTTGCTCCATAATAAGTCCAAAATCGCCAAGTTTCACCAAATGCTTGTTTTTACCTGAGAATTACAAAAGTAAACGATTAAGTATCAATCCTCATACATAATATAATAAAACAAGTCAAATTAATAGGATAAATGATAGTAATAACATGTACTTATTTGAGTTCATCAGAATTATACACCAAATCAAAGTGTGATCTTGAGCCAACTTATTGGGCCGAAAATCTGGAGTATATCCCCCCCTCCTAGTCGGTTTCATAAAGCACAAAACACAAAACCATTTTATTTTCACAAACCCTAATTCCGAAAACCCTAGATCGACACACATAATTCGACCAAGCCTCCATTCGACTTTTTGGAACTGAGCAAGCAATTTTCTTGAGTCCATTGAGGTGTAAGGAAGCCACGAAAAATAGGAGTCGAGTTGTAGAAGACTGCGTTCGATCGTGGTGTTTTATTTTGTTCGGTTTGCTTTGTTCGATAGGTATAAATTTCCACGCTTAATCCTTACGTTCTATAATTGATCTAGCATTTTTTTAATGATCTATATGTTGTATATAACTCAGTAAAAATGTTAAACATGTATCATGCAAGCTAAACAAAGCATACGAAATTATAAGAGATAAAACGCACATAATTTCCAAATAATGTCATTCGATTTTTCTGGATTGTAACTATAATTTTTACATGTCCTATACTGATAATATAAGCCTATAAAATTAACCACATGATTTATAGAAGCTCAGAATAATTGATGCGAATTATTGTGTATAATCGGATTTTAGAGAAAATAAAGAAAAATAAGAATAAACCCTAGAATGGATTAGGGTTAGGGTTCATGTGTATAGATCTGATGTAATTAATGTTTTAATGATGATGGTTTAATGATTTGATAAAACTAGGGCTTGTTTTGGCACAATAAAAGGCTATACGATTTGTAATTAAAACTATAAGGGCTTGTTTTGTCAACTTTGAAACTTCGGGGATATTTTTGTGATGACATATAAGTCAGTAGGAATGTGAGAAAAATATAACTTGAGGGTCCTAAGTGTAAATGTGCAAGAAAATGAATTAATTATATTTATAAGTGTCGATTTGTAAATAATTAAAATAGAAGGACTAAAAGTGTAAATTTGGGAAACTTGAAGTTATTCTGAGTAAATAATGTCATTAAGGGTGTAATGAGTAAATTTGAGTATTTATGGGATTGATATGTAATTATAAATAAATTATGATTTAAATTGTAAGTTTTGTAAAGTTAAGGGACCAATTGTGTAATTACTAAATTTTGAGGGTCAAATTCGTACTTCATATAATTCTGAGGTGATGCTCTGTAAACTTGTGAAATAAAGTACTTGTTTGGTAAATAACTAAATATAGATATCATAGGGATTAAATCAGTAACTTAAAGTATTTTCATTTTAAACCTTTGAATCTAATGAAATTACAATTAAAACCCTAAACTTTTGTAACTTGATAAAAGGTACCTTAATTCCATAATGATCTTGAAATAAGGACTTAACCTAATCTGGAATGTTGACATCTTACTAAAACTGGGAAGTTACAAAATGGAAAGTAAACTAAAAGTAATAATCTGAGGTTGAATAATTCATAATTCCGTCTTCTACTTCTTTAGGTGTGAAGAAGGAGAAGCCTTGATTTCTGCTTCGCATTTGCTTTCTTGTATTTTGTTTTGCTAATAAGGTACAAATATTCCGTCCTTTCAGTAAGGGCTTTTCATTCCCTTTTTCTTTCAGAATTCATTTCCTTATTAGGATTCCCTATACCATTGCTATGTTCCCTTTTGTTTGTGAACTTTCGATGTGGTCTTTGATTTGAATCTTTTGCCATGTACCCTTAAGATATAATTTTGATTATTTTGATAGTACGCCGACCTTTGATCTACAGTTTGATATTACGAGCCAATCACTAGGCATGAGGGTTTCATGTCCATGTCATTGACGCACCTCTGACATGACTCTAGGGCAGGAGAGTGATGACCTGTTCCGTCCCTTATTTATTATTTGCTATGGCCATTATAATTATGATTATTGAATTGTCTGTGGGGCGTATGGGTGCACTCTAGATTTGACCTGTTATCTGTATATGTTATATGTTATAGTTATTATATCTGGTGACTGATTGTGTGTGCGATACGCGTCTTTCACTTTGTCTGAGAGCTGATCACTCTACACAGGTTTGTTTTATTATATTAGTATGCTATGGTATTGTAAGTCGTCTGGGCTCGTGATGAATTGCTGTGTTTTGTTTTTCTTAAATCTTATTTCACTTCGTTCTTTTCTTTTATTCATGATTCATTTCTCATTCCTTTCATTTGACTTCGTATTGGTATGATTTTGTATTCCTGATTTGCTTTTGTATTTGCTACCTGCTATTTGTTCCCGTTATCTATATATCTGTTCACTGGGCTTTTGAAGCTCAGCCGCATTTCTTTTCCTGCGGCAGGTACTTAAGCTAGGAGCTGGGTTTAGCTTTGGGATGAGAGCGATCTATTTCGGAGTCGACCTTAGTTACTTAGCCTTACCATTTGAACTTCTATTTATTTTATTACGCCATTGTTTAGGCATTTGAATTATTGGATTTTGTACTTAGGTCATTTTGTCTTGCATTTTGATTTAAGTCATGTTGACTTATTTTAGATTTAATGTTAAGACTTATGATGTTTTATTTATTGAATGTTTGTGACTTCTGATATGCCACCATTGTTGTGATATCTTTACCCTTGTCGGGTTGGGGTGTTACATTTCCAATCTTGATAAAATGCTTGAAAGATGCAAAACTTCTCATCTCGTGCTTAATTGGGAAAAATGTCATTTTATGGTAACGGAAGGCGTTGTACTTGGTCACAAGATTTCGAGCAAAGGAATCGAGGTTGACAAAGCAAAAATTGATGCTATTGCTAAATTACCATCCCCAACTAACGTTAAAGGCGTTAGGAGTTTTTTGGGACATGCGGGATTTTACCGCAGATTCATCAAAGATTTTTCAAAAATATCTCGTCCAATGACGAAGTTGCTTGAAAAAGATTGAGTCTTTGACTTCAATGAAGAATGCATCAAGGCATTCGAAACGCTTAAAAATAAGTTAACAAATGCACCAATTATGGTTTCACCAAATTGGTCGCTACCGTTTGAACTTATGTGCGATGCAAGTGATTACGCTGTTGGAGCAGTATTAGAACAACGAGATGGTAAACATTTTCGTCCTATATACTTTGCTAGCAAAACCTTGAATGGTGCCCAACAAAACTACACGGTTACTGAAAAAGAACTTTTAGCTGTAGTTTTTGCATTTGACAAATTTCGTTCTTATCTTGTTTTATCAAAGACAATTGTATTCACTGATCATTCAGCTCTAAAATATCTGTTTGCCAAACAAGATGCAAAACCACGTCTTATTCGATGGATTTTATTGCTTCAAGAATTTGACATAGAAATCCAGAATAAAAAAGGTGCAGAAAATGTTGCAGCAGATCATTTGTCTAGATTAGAAAATCCTAATTTAAAGGAACTTGGTGAAGACGGAATTGATGATAACTTTCCCGATGAAACTCTTATGGGAATCGACAATGAAGAAGTTCCCTGGTTTGCTGATTATGCAAATTATTTAGCTGGAGGAATATTACAAAAAGGTCTATCTCACGCTGAGCGTAGTAAATTTTTCGCAAATTTAAAATACTATTTTTGGGATGAACCGTATCTATTTAAAATGTGTCCCGATGGCATAATAAGAAGATGCGTATATGGTTCAGAAACCCAAAAAATTCTTGATGAATGTCATCATGGCCCAACTGGAGGACATTACGGTCCATCCACGACCGCTAAAAAAGTTTTCGATGCGGGATTTTATTGGCCAACAATTTTTAAAGAAGCACATACACTTGTGAAGAATTGTGATGCATGCCAAAAATCTGGTAGTCTTTCTCGTAGAGACGAAATGCCACAAAAGAGCATCCAAGTTTCTGAAATATTTGATATTTGGGGGATTGACTTCATGGGTCCTTTTCCTAAGTCTCATAAATTCGAATACATCCTCGTTGCAATTGACTATGTTTCCAAATGGGCAGAAGCAGAAGCTTTTCCCACAAATGATGCACGAGTGGTTGTAAATTTTCTGAAAAAGCTTTTCTCCCGATTCGGAATTCCAAAAGCTTTGATAAGCGACAGAGGAACTCACTTCTGTAACCATCAAATAGAGAAAGCTATGAAATGATATGGGGTCCACCATCGTTTCTCAATAGCATACCACCCTCAAACAAGTGGTCAAGTCGAAAACACCAATAGAGCCTTAAAAAGAATACTTGAAAAAATCGTCAAGGATAATCCTTCTGTTTGGTCAAGAAAACTTGATGATGCTCTGTGGGCATTTAGAACGGCATATAAAACTCCAATTGGTACAACCCCGTACAGACTCATATATGGAAAGACTTGCCATTTGCCGTTTGAAATAGAACATCGTGCTTACTGGGCATTGAGGCAATGTAATCCTGATCTAAAAATCACTGGAGAAAAATGATTCCTGCAATTGCATGAACTCGATGAATTAAGACTCCAAGCGTATGAAAATTCCAAATTGTACAAAGCTCGAACAAAAGCTTATCATGATAAGAAGCTAAGAATCCGGAAAGAATTCAAGGCTGGAGACAAAGTTCTTTTGTTCAATTCGAAGTACAAATTCAAAGCTCCTAAGCTCAGAACCAAACGGTTTGGTCCATTCATGGTAAAACATGGTTTTCCATCCGGATATGTCGAATTATACGACAAGAACGGTGGAACTTTCATTGTTAATGGACATCGAATCAAACTATAACATGATGAGGAGCAATTGAATGAAATGTCAAGTGAGGAAATTCCACTTGAACTGCTCGATAAAAAGAAATACACTGCTATTCCATTTATGGCACCTTTTCCAGCTGATTATAAAAAAGTAATACCATGGGCTGTGGAAACTGGTTACATCTGGGATGTTCTCCCTAGAACTTGCAATACCGCAAAGTTACATGATATCGATAAAACTGGAAAAGGAATAGTAAAGGGAAATGTGGTGTATATTCCAAAGACATCAGGAAAGAATCCCAAATATAAACCACCAAAGAAATAAGAAAGAATGAGTCAGGCTGATGACTCGTTAATAAATTTAGCGCTTCTCGGGAGGCAACCCGTGTGTTTTTTTTTTATTATTTTTATGCCCCGATGGTTTCACCATAAGTGTGGGGGCCTTACTACTATGAATAATAAAATACAAAGATATTTTGCATTTTTGTGCGTTTTTGTTTTTGATGATTATGCAGGTTAGGATGCTTGAAAATGTGGAATCATCCTATATCCAAAGCACAGGCAGTTTCATTTCTTATATGTTCCATTTCCCTATTTTTTATGATTCATCGTTCTTTACATTGAGGACAATGTCAAACTTAAGTGTGGGGGGAGGAAATAGGAAAATGAACCAGATTTTAAAAAAAATCTATATTTTTGAGTCTACTTTTTTTTTAACATGTTTGCCCCTATGATCTAGTTGTTCTCGCACATTTAGGATAATTTATATTAGAATAACTAGATTATCCACTGATAAAACATGTAATTTTTGAAATTTGAGATGTGTCCTGATTGACATTGCGATCCATTTTTGGATTGATAACATTGCTAGCACAACTATAGCCTATTCCACTAAATTGTGAGGATTTAAGCCTATTTCATATAGCATACATCTTTTATGCTTGGATCTTTTTGCTATGAGTGTGCCGGTGATCTATTTATTCTAGAACTTGTACATCCAAATCATTACCAGACCGCAGTGAGATCACCTCGTGTGATATAAGTGTATTCGTGTGATAAGAGGCAACCTTAGGAATTAAACCAAATGGCCTTCCGTTTTACATCTAATGATATATTAGCTAGCCGCATTGGTTAGTTAACCACTTATTTGGACCCATTTGTTAGCACTCATTTTTAGTGCTAGATTCCATTATTACACCCTTTGAGCCATCCTTTTCATCTTTGTTACACCAGAAAAATATAAAAATATTCTTCACTTTTAGCCTTAACCTCACCCATAGTTAAGTCTTGGTTGGTTACTAGCTACTTGGAAAGATGGTTGTTATGTGGGAATCCTTGAAAATGAGAAATTTGCGAACTCCATGATAATCTCAAGGAAGATCTATTGGTATCTTATGATGATAAAAAAAAAGCAAAAGAAAAAAAAGGAAAAAAAGAAACAGAATAAGTCATCGCAATTGTTTGGTGACAATAATAGCCAATGAGCTATGAAAGTATGATATCAATCAAGGAAGAATCTCAATTTCAAAGGATAGTGGTTGATGTAGCTAGTAGCACTTGGTTTTAGACTTTGACTATTTGTAAATTTTTTATTTTTAAACCAATTTCATAAATATATATCCCATATCTCATTCCTACCCTTTTTGACTTTGTGGTAATTTATCAAGTGTATTGACATGTGGTGACCATCCGATTTCTTGAAGAATTGGATAACGTTGCTAGCGATCTAAGGTTATCCTTAGTGACCATCCGTTATTTGATGAACCAAGGATTCGTTGTTAGCGAGCTATTATGTTTTACATGAGATAGTTGTACATCAGTCTTATATAACCATTTAAGCCTTAAAACCCGAATAAAAGTCTTCTTAGATGTTTACACTTGGTGCTTACGCCACGTTGGTGGAGTTTTGTTTCTTGTACAAGCTTATGGTAATATTTAGATCATATCTGAGCAATGAGTGTTATTCTCCTATATACTCGCCCACTAAACAAATGAGTGTTGAGTGACTTATACTCCATTTCCTTTTCGTGAGGTGTTTTAATGTGTTATCAGGCAAGAGAATCATTTAAGGTATTGTCAAACATCTCGACTTTTCACAGCCAAAGCTTAAAAAAGATGGATCCTACCTTGTACTTGTACTTGATGGATTTGCATCCCATTTTTAGAATCATTATAATTTATATCATGTGGATTTATTTCTTAAAGCTAGATTTGCTTGGGGGCAAGCAAAGTGTAAGTGTGGGGGATTTGATAACGCTCATTTTGAACATGTTTTAGTTGCGTTATTTCTATATTTATGCATTGTATTTGGTTGTATTTGTGAACATATTATGCTAAAAAGGTGCAAAAGATGTATTTTAGTTCAGGTACGATCAAGTTCAAGGAAAAGGCTAAAAGATGAAGAAAAATTGTTAAATCAAGAGCTTATGCATAAATATTGGATTCGTCTCACAATAAAAGCTTTGGGGAGGATTGTTAAAGATGAAGAATCAAGATTACAGTGATTTTCAAGCTCAAGAAAAGATCATGAAATGATGAAATGAATAATGAAGGTCATAACCCAAACCCAAGGTTCCTATCTCAAACCCAAGGTTGAGTAGTCATTTCCAGACCAAAGGTTTAGAGTTCAAACCCAAGGCCCAGCAGACATCCAGACCACAGGTCCTAGGTCCCGACTTTGGGTCCGGCCACTTAAAGTCTTCCATAGTTGCATTTAAGAGAAGAGTTAAGTGCCATCACTCAAAAGTCCAATCATCTACTTCCATTAACTCATCTTGCCTTCAATTTATGACACTTTGAGCCCAAGAATTATGCTTGGTGACCAAGGAGAATTATCTTATATATAACAACATTAACATCATCATCTATTTTTCTACAAAAAATCTGTCACCACTCTCTCAAAAGGGGCGACAAGGAGAAGAACCGCAGGAAAAGGGAAAACTTACATTCACCAATCATCAATTCCATTATTCAAGGATCATTGTTGATCATTTCACAAGTGTTCTTCATTACTTGTAATCATCATTACAACTTTTGTAAGACTATTTAATCATGTTTTCTAGTGATAAATTTCTTATGGTTATTACTTTGTTTGCCATGAGTGGCTAAGTGCCTTGTGCACTTGCCTAGATGATGTTTGCCTCATAATTTATTTGGTTGATTATGACTTAATGGTTCTAATATAAAAGAAAAGTTAACACTAAGAACGAATTGTGCTATTAAGAGTTTTCTCCACCAAAGAGTTGTCAAGTTTGGTTAATTTCTAATAATGTATTGGGTTGAAAAGGACATTGTTAGTTAATTAGTTGTAAACCTTTGTCTATGAGGGTTTTACCTTATGTATTGACCATTTCATAAGAAACTTGGTTAAACTTGGAAAACTAAATAGTGTGGTTGTCAATTACTTGTGAAACGAAAGCGAATCGAGTAATTGAGTTGTGTTAGTCTTGGATTGATCAATTCTTAATTATTGTTTTTATAATCTTAAAATCTTGACGAGGATTGAAAGTGTTGGAAACAATAGAGTTAGTACACCCACTATTCGAATTAGAACACCATCTAATTTGTTGATCATAATCAAATGGAACCATTATCATAATCATGTCAAAAGGAATTGTACAAACTAGTCTAGGCAAGTGTAGTCTTTAAATTACTGAATTTATATCATCTTTATTTGCTTGCGAATTAGAATCGATAAGTTGGCTTGGCTTTATTTACAAAAATTCACATCATACAAACAAAACAAATCCGAGTGAACGACCTCGGCTTACCTTAATAATCTCTTACTACACACGAACGAGTATACTTGCTCGTATGTGTTTCATTTGAATCATTGGTAAATCGTGTTATAAATTTAAAACTTGTACTCATAATGGGTATATCCCTTGAAACACATCATCCTACTATTTCACGTTGGGTTGAATTTTGTTACTCAAGCCCAGCTAGATTATATTATGGGGAACACACATTATGGTCACATCAAGGCGTACAACAAGGTGATCCACTAGGGCCATTGCTTGTTTCTTTAGTGTTACATCCTTTGGTATGTAAGATTAGAGACTCTTTTAGCCTTTCCCTTCATGCTTGGTACATGGATGATGGTACTATTATTGGAGATACTTTGGTTGTGGGGGAGGTTTTAGAGCTTATCATGGTGGATGGACCTCGTTGTGGTTTGCACCTCAATGTTGATAAAACTGAGGTTTTTTGGCCTAAGGAAGATCCCAGAAGCAGGCTTGTGGGTGTTTTCCCACCTAATATTGCCCGACCTTTGCATGGTGTTAAATTACTAGGTGGGCCCGCTAGTGTGGACTTTGATTTTAGTAGTGAGCTTGTTATGAAAAGTGTTGCAAAAACCATTGAGCTTATGGATACTACTGCTAAGATTAATGATCCCCAGTGTGAGTTATTACTCCTTCGTGCTTGTGCTGGTATTTCCAAATTATATTTTGCTATGCGCACTTGCTCTCCCCGGGTCTTTGAACGTGCTCAGATTTCTTTTAATGGGGCTCTTCGCTCTACTCTAGAGCGTATTGTTACTGCTTCTGGGCCTGGTTTTGGTGATTGGCAATGGAGACTTGCTACACTACCCTTTGCGTTCGGGGGGCTTGGTGTATATTCTGCGGGTGATGTTTTGAACTATGCATTTCTTGCGTCTAGATTTCAATCTGCTGGCCTGCAGACTATGTTGCTTCGACATTCTGGTATCGTAACCCCTGGGCCTTCCTTTGATGATGCCTTGTGTGCTTTTAATGTGAAAATGGAGATTGACCTTTTGAGTAATCCGTGTGAGATCGCTGCCCCCAAACTTATGAAGAAACTGGCAGATATATATTTCACACGTGTTACCCGAACGGCCGAATCTACATTTTCTTTATCTACTCGACAGATGGCGTTATGGAAATCGCAAATGGAGGTACTACACTTCGGACTGGCTTAGGGTAGTTCCGATATCTGGGTTAGGACAGACTATGAACGCCAGGACCTATCGTTGTGTGTTATGTTATCGGCTTGGTGTCCCCCTATTTTCTGTTCAGATGCCGTGCTCAGCCTGTTCTAGGGTCTTTGCTGGTGATATTTTTGGGGACCATGTTGTATCTTGTGCTGGTATTATTGGTATTAAACATCGGCATAACATGGTACGTGATGTTCTTGTTGACATATGTTCTCGATCTGGGGTTTCGGCTCGTAAAGAGGTTGACATTGGACTTTGTGATGAAAGGGACAAATCTTTACGTCCTGCTGATGTGTTGCTCTACTCGTGGGATGGAGGACTTGATGTATGTGTTGATTTGACTGGATCATAGCCCTTAACACAAACTGGTATGGCTGATTTCGTGCCGGGTCGTGTGGTGGTTGAGGCTGCACAACGTAAACGCGTCAAGTATGAGGCTAAGTGCGCAGGTATGGGATATGGGTTCCTCCCCTTCTCTTTCTCTTCTTTTGGAGAACTTGAAAAGGACGCTGTGAATTTATTAAGCGTATTCGAAAATTTTCGATGACTCAAGACATTGGAGCATGTGCTGCTGCTCATATTTTTAGTAGGATTTGCTTTTCTATAGTTAGAGGAGTGGGAGCCCAATTAGTTTCTCGGCTCCCTACTAACTTCTTGTAAATCCTATATGTTTCTAATAAAGTGATGTTTATAATAAAAAAAAAAAAAAAAAAAAAAAAAATAAATAATAATAATAATAATAATAATAATAATAATAATAATAATAATAATAATAATAATAATAAAATAATAATAATAATAATAATAATAATAATAATAATAATAATAATATAATAATAATAATAATAATAATAATAATAATAATAATAATAATAATAATAATAATAATAATAATAATAATAATAATAATAATAATAATAATAATAATAATAATAATAATAATAATAAGGAGATCGACATTCTGCCAGCTTACAAACTAAGCTCCTCCGACATTCTGGTATTGTAACTTCTGGACCTTCCTTCGAAGATGCCTTGTGTGCCTTTAATGCGAAAATGGAGATCGAACTTTTGAGTAACACGGTTGATATCGCTGCCCCCAAACTCATGAAGAAATTGGCAGACATATATTTCACACGTGTTACCCAAATGGCTGAATAAACCTTTTGCCTATCTGCTCGGCAAATGGCACTCTGGAGTTCGCAAAAGGAGGACTACACTTCAGACTGGCTTAGGGTGGTTCCGATCTCTGGGTTGGGACAGACGATGAACGCCAGAACTTACCAATGTGTATTATGCTATAGGCTTGGTGTCCCCCTATTTTCTGTTCAGAGGCCGTGCTCAGCTTGCTCTAAGGTTTCTACAGGGGATATTTACGGGGACAATGCTGTATCGTGTACTGGCATTATTGGTATTAAACATCGGCACAACACGGTGCGCGATACTCTGGTTGACATCTGTTCCCGATCCGGGGTCTCGGCTCGTAAAGAGGTTGACATCGGGCTTTGTGGAGAAAGGGAGCAAGCCTTACGTCCGGCGGATATATTGCTTTATTCTTGGGACGAAGGAAAGGATGTATGTGTCTATCTGACTGGGTCGTCTCCCTTGACGCAAACTGGTATGATTGATTTTATGCCAGGTCGTGTGGTAACTGACGCCGCACAACGTAAACGCGTCAAGTATGGGGCTAAGTGTGCTGAGATTGGATATGGGTTCCTCCCTTTCTCGTTCTCCTCTCTGGGGGAACTTGAGACAGATGCGGTGACCTTACTAAAGCGTATCCGGAAGTTCACTATAACTCAAGACATTGGAGCGCGTTCTGCTATTCATATCTTCAATAGGATTAGTTTTGCTATTGCTAAAGGTGTGGGGGCTCAGTTAGTGTCGAGGCTCCCCACTAACTTCTTGTAGTGAATCCTACGGTTTTTCTAATGAAAGTGTTGTTTAATAATAATAATAATAATAATAATAATAATAATAATAATAATAATAATAATAATAATAATAATAATAATAATAATAATAATAATAATAATAATAATAAAGTGTCAATCCGAAATTTACCTGTCTTTCCAAATCCTCATGCGTCTTGTTCGCCGGACGCTTATTCTTGATCTCGTCTACTTTCTCAACCCCACTTTGTCGTGTAAAATTGTTCAATTTGAATTTGTATTTGTTGTCATCGTATCACTTTCTGAGATAAGCTTTGACACTTTCGACAATTTGGTCTCCATCCGGACTGGCAAGGTGTTCGCCAAGATCAAAGAAATGCTGAAATAAAATTTAATTAAAATAAATATACAAATTTAACTAAACAGACAAATTTAAATAAATAACAGATTTAAAATAAATAAACACAATAATTAAAAAAATAAAAGAAAAAAAAAACTTACGTGTAGCTGGTCATCGATGTGGGCCTTGGTGGTCTCGGGAACCTGTCCCCAAGAATCGTAATGCATGGGAATTGATTCCCGTAACAACTCCCCGAGCATGTTGGAGAACCACGAAGAGTGAGGGCCCACATGCTTAAACATCCCTTTGGCGTTCTTCCGGAATCTGATCTTAACCGGACGACCTGTATCAGACACCGTTTGGCGGAGCTTCGTGTTCTTTGTGGGACCATGCACCACCTTCCCGCCTTTGCCAATTTTGGCATTGGGCTTGGGAGGTTTGGATTTAGAGCCTACAAGTAATCAAATTCAAGTGATGATGACATAAAATAACAAGTTATCAATTTCAAATAATGATCAAGTTTAATTAAAATAATTGAGAAATTCTTACGCTGACAATTAGTGCCTAGCCTCCTCGAGGGACCACGGGGTGGCTCATTGCCTCCATCGCCACCGTGGCTCCTAGCAACAACATCTGCCATCTGTAAACGTACTAGTACAAGAACATATAAATTAGTGAAGAAACACATATACGCATATATATATACACACATTCAAATAAATAACAATATATACAAAAAAATAATAAATAATTAAATAAATAAATAAACACATTTAACCACTCGATAACAATTTCATTCAAATAAGTGTCGTTTAACAAATTACAATTTGAGATCAATCTCCCTCATCACTAAGATAAAAACCCTCATTACTAGTATCAGCTTCATCTTCATGATCGACGTGGTCTTCACCATCAGATGCTAAATCATGAGGAACGTGGTCATCATAATCAATATCATCGTCGTCGTCGACATCAGTGATAATTGGTTGTGGTGGTGCCTCAACTTTCGCTGGCTGAACATCTATATTTATGGTGTTATAATTCAACTTATCCAACTCAGCATAGAGTGTGACATGTGATGAGGTGTTGTCATGTATAACATCCTGATTGTATTCTACCACGATGATATCCGGGTTCCAAATCTTTCGATGATAAGAATCTTGGACGGCCTTGCAATTACCACATTTACCCGAGAAATCAAGGTAAAAGACTTGTGTTGCAAGAATGTATGGTTCATTTTGAAACGATACACGATCTGTCATAATTTGTGTAATGTTGTTTCTATAGGTACAACGTTTTATGCGACTATCGTTATTAGTGTCAAACCATTTGACTTTGAACAACACAACCTTGAACGGAATATACAAAAACTCGAGAATTTCTTCAAGCTGGCCATAATACATTCCTCCGCTAGGATTAGGAGATGAAATTCCGCTGTTTTGAGTTGAACAACGTAAATCACGGTCGTGTACGACAAACTTTACACCGTTGACTACGCAAGAGTCGACTGAGACTGCAGTACATGATGGTCCACAAGACAAAGCGAATAACTCGAAAGTACAACTTGGGTCCTTCTTTACTTTTAATTCACGAATCTATGTGTGGAAAACGTAGAGGGGGGGGGGGGTGAATACGTCCCCGTTTAAAAACTTAAAAACTTTTGTATCAAGCACCCGATCAAGTGTGACTTAATATGAAAAGTATCAACACTAGTCTTACTAGAACTAGTGATAATATAAAGCAACAAGTAAGGCATGCCACAATAACACAAACTTAGACATATTATAAATAACATGCCATGACACAAACACAACTAACACAATGTACGCAACAAACTACACAAGTATAAATGCAACGCAAAATATAAATGTAAAGCTATAAATGCTAAAATAAAGCGTAAAGAGATAAGTAAAGAAAGCGCAAACCGCATATAAAGATTTATAGTGGTTCGGTCATGAAGCTCCTCTTCGCCCTACTCTACTCCCCGAGTACCCAACTCGAGAGTTACTTCACTAATCAATAAGCTCCCTTCTTGGCGGAGAAAACCATACAACGTCGCTTACAATATTTTCCGACATAACAAACCTTGTGTTTTAAGGCCTAAACACATAAACCTCGTCGCTTACATTATTTTTCGACACTAAGCTAGATGTCAAGTACTAATCTAGCTAGTACCAATCTCACTCACGATCTACCCGATCCTCACAAATCACACAAGCTACAAGATCCACATGATCTACACTCGATCTACCCGATCTACTCACGATCTACTCACGATCTACCCGATCAACACGATCTCCACGATCTTCACTTGATCTACCCGACCTATACACGATCTACATGATCAACTCAATCTACATGATCTACATTATCAACCTAAGTATGGTCACAAGAACTTGATGTACGACGACATACAAGAAGTGCGTAACAAGTGTTACGAGTGCACTAAACTATGACTACGACACTTTGTATCTTTGTGATACTATGTGTTCTTCTCTTGCACTAGTAGAGGAATAAAGGTGATCACTTGAATGGATGATTGGATCACTCTAAAACAAACTAAAATTCTCTAAATGATCAAAGAAATTGATCTAAATAAAAAGGGATTAGACCAAAGAAAACTGACTGAAAAAATCAAGTTGGAAGTGTAAAATGGTCCGCTATTTATAGGCGAAGAAAAAACTAGCAGTTACAGACAAACGGTACCACTAAATACCCGACGTACCGTGCCTGACAAGGGACGCTCCAGTTTTTGTTTTTAGTGGTGAAGGTTTATTTGGGGAAGTTTGGAGCTGATTTTGGGGAAAAATAGCTGTTGGGATTTTTAAACTAGTTTTTCATACCTTGTAAAATGTATTTTTGAAAAAATGTTTTGTCATATTAAAAATGTGAAGTTTAGAACAAAGAATTTATTTCTTTGATCATCCATCAAGTTTAAATTTGTTTGTTCATACCTTGAGTGATTTACGTCGGGATGGAAATCAACGATTCTGTTGAGGCATATTTGAGAAGCCGAGAGATGTTGATGTAAGTATGCATTGATCATTTGTGTTTACAAGTAACTAGTGCATTTTACGTTATGCATTACAAGTTACATGTTTGTCATTATTAAAACTGAAGAAACCGTTTAGTTTAAATATCGTAATATTTGCACTAACAATCTCCCCCTTTTTAATGATGACAAATATGTAAACCGTGACACACAGTAAAATGTAAAAGTTACCTGTTTACACTTCCTTCTCCCCCTTTTGTCGAAGCAAAAAGGTAGTTGCCTTGAGCTCTCCCTTGTTAAATCCCTTGTTTACACTTCACTCCCTACTCCCCCTTATTACACTACTTTCCTTTCTTCCCAAAAAGGCGAGCTTGCATCATCCCAGTAAAGTCTTCTATTACCACTATTTAAAAGACTCCATGATATGTATTCAAATACTCCTGAGCTCCCCCTAGCTCAATGCTCTCATATGGTAATTGTATCCCTTTCTATATTTACCTTTGTTTCTAGCGAATCCATGGATCAAATTCTTTCAAAGGCTTTTCCTACATCAAGGGTTAGCTTCGTGCAACATAATATATAAAAGAATAGGAGCAACATTATAGTGATGCGTGGGTTTTGCAACCTTACAACAGGTTTTACCTCTCGAGGGATCTCAAGAGGCTTACAACCCCACCAGGCAGTGTACCTGACCGATGTAGTATAGTGTAGTGGTAAGTACGGGGGATTGATCGTTCTCCACAGGGAATAGTGTTCGTTAGGTGTGAAAGGCTACTCTAATTAGGTCTAAGGGTTGAGGAAGATTCTTTTTATATTTTTATAATTTTATGAAAGCAAGTAAAATCTCGGGTTTTGAAGGAGTGGGCGAAATTAGTTGCTAGTCAACTAACCCAAATAACTACAAATGCAAATAAAATAAAATAACAAAAATGAAAAGTGGTGAGAAACTTATGTGTAGAGAAATGTGTTTACTTAGATTTCCTTACTCCCTAACTATCTTTTACCGGTTAATTAGTGTGTATTAGTCGCGTGGATGACGGTGTATTCCTTAATACCATTCGTGGGGTGGCGTACTTACTTCCCCAAACTCTACAAGCTCCTACTTCACTCCTATGTCGAGCCGGCTAGGAAGCTCCTAACATGGGATCACTAGAATTCGCTTGTGCATTAAATACAACCATAAAAACCTTTAGTACGCGTTTGGTTCATGTTTCTTAAGACGTTCAAGCAAGTTACCGAATAGGAAGTTAGCCAGTTTTCTTAAGCCTAACATAGATAAACAATCATCCAATACAACTAATAACACACTAACAACCAATAATCAATAGCTAGGTTTCATTAGATCTAAGCAAACACAAGATAAAATTAGCCTAACATGTTAAACAAAAGACAAGCATAAGATAGAATCAAACAACACATAGACATATTGAATGATTAATTGATAACTTATCTTTCAATGAAACATGGAAGATCTCAAGGCAAGAAGCCCTGAAAAAGTAGCTAAAATCGTCTTAGGGTTTTATCCCAAAATTTCACACACTAAGCTCTCTCTAATGACAAAAAATTAGAAAACTATATATAGACTTTGACATCTGACGGCGTCACCTTATGCATTGTGACGCCGTCACCTCGCCGCTTTTAGGGTTCCCGGATGACCATCTTGACGCCGTCCCTCTTTAGCTCTTCAAAAATCCATTCTGGCTTATCAAGGCTTGACGCCGTCGGATCATGAACGTGACGCCGTCCCCTTATGATTTAAGCCGTGACGCCCTTGATTTAGTTAAAGCGTGACGCCGTCAGAATTCTCATGCAAACTCACTGGCCCGTCATGAGTAAATTTCACATCCAACTTTTCTTGCCAAGGCATGACGCCGTCCCATGTTAATTGTGACGCCGTCAAGAGTAACTTTTAGCCGATTCTTGAGACTTTGCCGTTTTCTTCACTTTAATGCTCCAAAAACGTCCAAAATGCCTCCTTTTCCAGATTTCTCCTCAAAAGTACCTAAAATGGCAAAAGGAACGATTTAGGGCAATATTTGATCAAATAAATACGATTTAAGGCTTAAATGACCCCTTAAAAGCGGTACACTTTTCGCCTCATCAAATACCCTTACACTTGAGATTTGCTTGTCCTCAAGCAAATGCGCTTTTATTCTAATCAAAATACAAGTTAGGGGTCATTTAATGCAAACATAAAAGTAATTACAACAAATAATCGTTCCACTTCAATCATAATAAGCACGGAGATTATATACTAGCACCTCACAAGTAGTGTTTAGATACTCACATCTCTCAAGTGTCATCAAAATAAATCTCATAAATGAAAACGGAAAATATCTCTCACTACCTGTCATAGCAAATAGATTACCATAGGCTTGGGAAAGGATCGAAAACCTCCTCCACTAGGCGTAAGCACCTAAGATAAACTATCAAAGAGGGCTTTTAAATGGGTTATAACGTTAGGTGTAGGGAAAAGGAAAACACGGTTTTGTTGGATACGGGATATTTTACTGGTGGCTAGTTAAAGATCTTGATCAATTACATGTACTATACAACGTTGCTAAGCCAAGACTAGACTCGATCTTAAGCTAGAAACAAAATAACAAAATAACAAAAACATAAAAATAAACATAAAACAAACATAAAATGAAACGGGATGGTAGTCCGTATGTTTTTTTTTTTTCTATTTTTCTTTTTCTCATTTTTTTGTATTTTTCTTGATTTTTTTTCGAATTTTTTTTTTTTTTTTTTTTTTTTTTTTTTTTTTTTTTTTTTTTTTGCATACACTTTTACCCTACCATCCAAAATAATACATCATAGGGGCATTGCATTCCCCTTACACTTGAACTTTTACATAACTTTACAAATACTAATCTAATGACTCGAATTAAGATAATTGAAAAACTTGGAGTACTTTTAAAACATTTAGCACATATGGGGGTAATAAATGATGTTCTTCCCCATTACTCCATTACACTAGTACTTTACCCATGAGTCCCAATCGTCCCAAAACAATATGTACAAGGATATGACTCGACTTAGCAACCATGTAATCAACTAGATAATTAACTTGGGTTTAAACAAATGTTGTAACAATAATGCACTAAAGATGAGTGCATACAAGGTAGGCTAAGGCGATTTGGGTGTACATTTAAGTGGGGTGTAAACAAATTCTTCCTTTAAGTAAAATGCTTAAAGGTCGAAGCGAAAAGATAGGCTCTGAGGGGTGTACTAGGGGTATCGTGTACTAAAAATGAGTACAACGCAATGGGTGTGGGAGAATTACTTGACCAATGTAGCCAAAGTAATTATAACAAAAACACAGGTGTAAAACAATGGGTTAATCCTAATGCCTCTTATCATGTAGTAAATCTAACTACACGAATGTAGTCTCACTTGTGGCCTCGGAATGGTCCTAACGCAAGTTCTAGAATCTAAGTGCTACCGGTACACACATCATAGCATAAATGCTTTTCCTACCAATTCTAGGGGCGAACCTCACATATTTGGGTGGAAAATTTTTTAGTGGTACGGTTTTTGTGCTAGTCATATAACTCCTATCCATGAGACGCTCATTAAGATCAAAGTTTCACTCCTATATGTTGTAAAAAATTTTAAATTTGGCACTAAAATTACCTTAACAAGTATTTCTCTCAGTTTTATTACACATCTACTATTAAACAAACAAAAATCAAGCGCAATTGTATTCTCTAAATTCGTACTTTTACCCTCCCCTTACACTTAAGATGAACATTGTCCCCAATGTTCAAGTAACAAGATGTAAAAGTAAAAAGTAAAAGAATGAAATCAAATACTCCCCTGATTCGCTCGTTGGATAATGAAATTACACGGTTAAATCTTCCTCCAAAGAGAATGTTGAAGCTCCATGACTAATGCATCGCCATAAGCTTGATTCCATAAACATCTCCTTGTCCAAAATAACCTGTTGAACCTGAGAAAACAAACACGAAAACCTGCATAACATCGGCGGGATAAAATCTATATATAAGGATATAATGCTTGTGGAATGATAACTTTGCAGATTCCTGGAGATTATAAGTTGGAGATTTTAATAAAAACTTTTTATGAAAACAAAATTTTCAAAAATTTCTGGAAATTAAATCTGACGCCGTCAGGTTATAACCCCTGACGCCGTCAGAAATGACCTGACAAAAATTTTCGTTTTAAGTTTCCGGAAAATTTCTGGAAAAACCTTTACCTTACTTCCTGGAAATCCTGCAAAACATCATTATGACTCGATACAAGCATTTGACTCAAACAAATACGAATATGTATGTTAATTCAATATTATTACGATTCATGTTAATTTGTGTTCTAATAAACCGATTTAGATTTCCCTTACACTTATCTTTTGCAAAATACCTTTATATGTAGTTAAGACGAAGTTAAAAACAACATAAAGCATTTTCACAAATTAGTTTTGAACATGAATCAATAAGAATAAAAATTAAACACACATACGAAACAAATAAAAACAAGCAAACAAATAAATAAACACACAAAGCAAATAAAATAAATAAAGCTTGGGTTGCCTCCCAAGAAGCGCCTTTCTTTATTAACGAGTCTTGTAGCTAGACTCAAAGTCACGTACATTACGTGACTCCATTTTGCATAAAAAATATGGTCTTAAAGCTTTGTATCACTCTTTCATCCCACTTGTATTCCGGACCTAAGGCCAAACACATCGAATACTTAACTCTAGCCCTTCCTTGGTTATTGTTATCAACCTCGAGTGCTGGGATATTATCGACATCCAAGCCCTTAATGCCTTTAAATTTTGGTTCGAACTTAGAGAAACGAGATACATTATGGGGCATCAGGTACTTGATGCATCCTATTTCGCTGGAGAATGTCACACTACCTTCATCCTTATCGTAAATTGCTTGGGACGTTCTTATGAAGGGTTCTCCTAAAACTATCTCGCCTAAATACGGATCTATAATCCCCCTTATATCTTCTAAGATCACAAAATCACATTGGTAAACGAAATCTCCGATAAAGACGTGTAAACCACTTGCTAGACCTACAAAATTGCACATCTGATTGGGGTCATACGGGTCTTGTCTAGGGTTCAGCTCATTGCTCATGATCCAGTTATAGTAAAGCCTAGACATGAAATTCATTGGTGCCTTGAGATCAATATAGGTATGCTCCCTAAACATGTGACCAATCATGCATGGAACCTTCACATTAAAATAACCCCCCTTTCTAATCCATGGGTACTTACGATTTTTAGCGGGGCAAGGACATTTAAAGATAAACTTATGGTGACTTAATCCTTCTAGAATTGGTGAGGAATTGTGAACTAACCTTAAGTCATCTCTAAGCTCAATCTCACTGCTCGTGCTAAGGCGGGTGAGTCTCTTCTTTCTATCAATTAACTCATTAAGCTCATTGAATGCCTTAATCTCCCTATCCATAGTGACGAACCAATTACGAACAAACACACAAAGAAAGTAGATAGACTAAAGAAAACCTAGAAAAATAAAATAAAAATCTCACTAGAAAGGAATCTAGTGAGTAGACCTAATAGAAATAAAAATTCAACCTAAACAATAACTATTCCCCGGCAGCGGCGCCAAAAACTTGATGCGTGGGTTTTGCAACCTTACAACAGGTTTTACCTCTCGAGGGATCTCAAGAGGCTTACAACCCCACCAGGCAGTGTACCTGACCGATGTAGTATAGTGTAGTGGTAAGTACGGGGGATTGATCGTTCTCCACAGGGAATAGTGTTCGTTAGGTGTGAAAGGCTACTCTAATTAGGTCTAAGGGTTGAGGAAGATTCTTTTTATATTTTTATAATTTTATGAAAGCAAGTAAAATCTCGGGTTTTGAAGGAGTGGGCGGAATTAGTTGCTAGTCAACTAACCCAAATAACTACAAATGCAAATAAAATAAAATAACAAAAATGAAAAGTGGTGAGAAACTTATGTGTAGAGAAATGTGTTTACTTAGATTTCCTTACTCCCTAACTATCTTTTACCGGTTAATTAGTGTGTATTAGTCGCGTGGATGACGGGTGTATTCCTTAATACCATTCGTGGGGTGGCGTACTTACTTCCCCAAACTCTACAAGCTCCTACTTCACTCCTATGTCGAGCCGGCTAGGAAGCTCCTAACATGGGATCACTAGAATTCGCTTGTGCATTAAATAAACCATAAAAACCTTTAGTACGCGTTTGGTTCATGTTTCTTAAGACGTTCAAGCAAGTTACCGAATAGGAAGTTAGCCAGTTTTCTTAAGCCTAACATAGATAAACAATCATCCAATACAACTAATAACACACTAACAACCAATAATCAATAGCTAGGTTTCATTAGATCTAAGCAAACACAAGATAAAATTAGCCTAACATGTTAAACAAAAGACAAGCATAAGATAGAATCAAACAACACATAGACATATTGAATGATTAATTGATAACTTATCTTTCAATGAAACATGGAAGATCTCAAGGCAAGAAGCCCTGAAAAAGTAGCTAAAATCGTCTTAGGGTTTTATCCCAAAATTTCACACACTAAGCTCTCTCTAATGACAAAAAATTAGAAAACTATATATAGACTTTGACATCTGACGGCGTCACCTTATGCATTGTGACGCCGTCACCTCGCCGCTTTTAGGGTTCCCGGATGACCATCTTGACGCCGTCCCTCTTTAGCTCTTCAAAAATCCATTCTGGCTTATCAAGGCTTGACGCCGTCGGATCATGAACGTGACGCCGTCCCCTTATGATTTAAGCCGTGACGCCCTTGATTTAGTTAAAGCGTGACGCCGTCAGAATTCTCATGCAAACTCACTGGCCCGTCATGAGTAAATTTCACATCCAACTTTTCTTGCCAAGGCATGACGCCGTCCCATGTTAATTGTGACGCCGTCAAGAGTAACTTTTAGCCGATTCTTGAGACTTTGCCGTTTTCTTCACTTTAATGCTCCAAAAACGTCCAAAATGCCTCCTTTTCCAGATTTCTCCTCAAAAGTACCTAAAATGGCAAAAGGAACGATTTAGGGCAATATTTGATCAAATAAATACGATTTAAGGCTTAAATGACCCCTTAAAAGCGGTACACTTTTCTCCTCATCAAAGAATAGGAGCAACATTATAGGGATGGAATACTCATAGCAAGACATGCAAAGGTTAAACTATGTTAAAGTGTAACTACAAAAAAAAAAAAAAAAAAAAAAAAAAAAAAAAAGTTTGATGAGGTATGTGAGCATATCAAAGTATGATAGAGGTTAGACACGTGATGAAAGTGTGCCAAAAGGATAAAAATAAAGAAGAAAGCCCAAGAAAGTTGAGCGACCAAAAAAATTGAATGTAAATTGCAATTCAAAGACACTAGAGTGTCACAGCCCGACCGACAACCTAAGGTGTATTTGTTCAATCAATCATGGGAATGACACATGAAATTATGGGAATTACTTCTTCCAAGTTGCCATTGGGAAGGTGAGTTCCAACAAACCTTTTGAACAACATAATCATCTACCTAAAATGATTGGTGTTGAGGATAGTTTGTTGAAAAGACGTACTCTAAACGAGGTAGACTCGACAGAAGTTATACCAAAAAAAAATGAGAACGATACGTACCTAAAGGCGAATGGAAATGATTCCATCAGATGGGAAGTGTTGGATTTGACCTTTGAGGAAAGGTGGGAAAAGACGGTTTAGATTAATATATCGTTTGCACTGAAAATGAGATGCATGATATATTTCAAAGGAGAAAAAATATGCATGTGATCCAAGTGAGGGTGAATTTATCTAACGGGGTTGGTGTAACAAAGTTCTAGAATTCTAGTTATGGATGATCCTAGTTGTGTGTTAGAGATAATTTTGGTGCATGACAGATTTTGTGTGATTGTGTAGTTATACACTTTGGGTTGGGAGGATTGAAGGTTATTGAACTAATTATCACTATCAAGAGTGAAGAATAGTTACAAGGTTTGAGTGTGATGATGAATGATATTATTGTGAGGTTTAATGTGAAGAATTCTAGGGAATAAGAACCACATTTGTGTGTTCTTGAGAGTGTTTAGTGAAGGACTATATGTGTACGAATGTGTTTTAGCTCCCCCTTAATTGTTGGCCATTCGGACAAGATGTTTTGAGAGACGAATCAAAACTAAAGAGGAAAACAAACGTTGACGGAAGCGATGAGTTTAGTAACGTTATGACAAGCGGTGGATAGCATACAATAAGCTTCACCTTTGAAGTCACGTAGCTTTTCTCAATCATTGCGAATATTCGTAGAACATTCATATGATGAGGCATGTGATTGCGTGGAAATGTGCTAAGGGTTAAGAAGATAGAATCTTCAAGGTTGTGGAGTTAGTGATAAGGTTCTAGTAGGGTTATCTTTTGTAACACCCCCAAAAATCAGGATTTACGGAAGCATACATATTTGGGTGCTACTAAATCGATAATCACAACACAAAGATATAGAGAACGGATTAAAAATCCGTTTTAAAATAGTTTAAATTTCCAAAGTTAATTGTCAAACATCAAGTTCAATTCAATTAAAACAAGGCCCATTTAACATGACCGCCCCAATTCAAAGTTTAACGCATAAGCAAAAAGATTTCTAGAAAACTTATGACCAATGCCATGCCCTGCCTTCAATGAATACAATCTCAAACACCTGAGAAACATATGCTAAAAGTCAGCTAAAGCTGGTGAGTTCATAGGTTTAAAGTAAATAAGCACATATGGACCATAGCAAATAATTTAGCAACCACACTCATTTTGTATGTTAACACTAAGCTCATCCAACCGAGACTAGACAAACAACATGCCAAGCTGGCATAGCAAACAAAGGGTCCCCGCGAGTGTTAATCCCCAGATACTCGGCAAAATCTGACATGATATACATTCGCATTGACCTGCCGGGCCAACCAAACGGGGGAGTCACCCCCAATAAATCTATTTATATCGTACGCACTTCCCAGCAGGAATTGACGGTTGACGATAATGGGCGCAATGGGATTCAAACATACTTAGGTTATCCGCATACCAGTGTGTATAAAAACAAAGTTCAATTTGGTCCATGAAAATAGTTTTTGCATGTTTCTCACCCCAAGATTTAAAAAACAATACGTATAAAAATGGGGCTATAAACTCACTTTAATAACAATAGCAATCTGCTAGTCAACAATAACACAGTGCAACCGCTCCGACACGCGACCTAAATCAGTATGGTAAGTCTTAGCGAAATATTCGTGTTTTAAATGTTTTAACTTAGTTGAAATGTTTACGTGTGTCAAGTGCTCGTGTATTTCTTGTTCGCTGTTTGGTAAGTTACATTTCAAAATAGTTCATCGTATAAGACTTTTTGGTGATGGCTCATGGTGAAAGTGTACGGTGAAAATACGTGCGATGAAACTTCCGTGCTTAGTGCTTGTCGTCGCAAAATGCGTAAGTAATATATATTTTATATATTATCGTATATATATATATATATATATGTATATATATATATATATATATATATATATATATATATATATATATTATATATATATATATATATATATATATATATATCTACATATTATATATAACAGGATGCGTATGACGTCATCAAATGCATGATTGATGAATAAGCGCTTGATTGATGAGTAATCATGCTCTTATTCCACCTAAGCATGCCATGTCAGCAAAGTTTGACCACATTAATTCGACAGTTGACTTTTAAATCCGAATTTTTAAAAAATAGACACTAATAGGATTCGAACTTGGGTTGTTTATAAGGTTTACATGTATTGATTACCACTAGACCAACACATTTTTTTGATTCTATCTTGCAAACCGAAATCTATAAACCTATGCTGTGAGATAATTATTAGAATCCCTGTAAGTTAGGCAACCCTAATCAAATCATATACGTAAAAAAAACCACACCTCATTCATAATATATTTTTTCTCAAAAACCCTACTGTCCCTTTTCCTCACAATCTCCTCTACTGATCAGTTTATGGTTTTTTGTGTTTTCTTCATCACAGGTTTGCAAAACAGGTTTGCAAGTAAACATTGATGGTTTATATTCTACCCAAGCCATTGGTGTTTGTTTTATCTTTTGCCAAGCACCCAAAAAAAGATCTTAGGTAAAAAAAATCTGCACTTCATTCATAATATATATTTTTTCTCAAAAACCCTAATATCTTTTTTTTTTCTTCCCTTTTCTCTAATGCTCATCTACTGACTTTTTTAGGTGTTCATGTATTAGAGGCAATTAATTATAATTTGTCATGTTTGTGAATTGTTATTTTGTAGAAAATAAATTGATTCATTTGTTTGATTGTGAACAGGTTATTGGGTACTCCTCTTCTTATTTGGATTATTGTTATTTATTTGTTTCATTAATACTGCTGGCTCAAGAAAGTTAATACTGTTAGCTTTATAGGATATATTGTTAGTACTGCCAGCTTTGTCAAATAGAACAAAATGCAGATTTGGTACTCTGTTCGGTTTAGATATCTCCGAAGAAACACATGTAATGGGGTATGTTTTTCTTTTTAATTTTTATAATGATAAATCCTAATCTCAATTCATCACACCTCAAAATCACGACCCTATATTTTTGAAACGTCAATCTTCACCAACCCTATATCCCTTAAACACTAATGTCAATTCATCACACCTCAAAATCACCACCTGCCACCACAAACAAACCCTAACAACTGCAGATATAATAAGGCATCTTCTTAATTTATTGCAACTTCAAAACACATACCAAACAATCTTGATATTGAATTTGCTAATGATCTGTATCAGTTTTTAGGCTCAATAGTAGTGACTTTATGATGACAAGTAAGTACCATGTTCTTTTTTCAATGTTTTTTGGTGTGTTTTAAGGAAAAATTAATTAGTCTTATACTATGTATACATCACTTAATTAAGGAAAAAATTCATTTTATTTCATTATACTTTTTTTAAGAGATGATCAATGAGGTATTGTCATCAAATGCAGGATTGATGAGCTAATCAATCCTGCAAAGTAGTAAAACAAAGGCAGTCGACTTCCACATAAAGCGTAAGCTACCTTATATGGCACTGCAGTTGAGAAGCAAGTAAGTGAAGCAACAAAACTTTTTTTTTTTTTTTTTTTTTTTTTTTTTTTTTTTTTTTTTTTTTTTTTTTTTTTTTTTTTAAATTAATGTGTGTGTTGATTATGTAATGGCAGATCACAAGTGCCTGGATAGTCACCAGTCAGAATATACAAGAAGCAAGATATTCGATCGAAAATGACGAATTGTAAAATTGGAATGTAAATAGATACCAATTGGCAGATTTCTGGTGCAGTGGACTTATATAATGGAGCACCCATATCCGTAATTGAGGTAAGTGGCAATTTGTGAAGTTGCATTTTGAATACGCTTTGTAATCCATTTGACCTTCAAAATTAATAAAATCAGGTACTTTTTCAAATAGACTCGAAAAAGTTTGTGAAAGTCACCTAATCCCATAGGTTAAGCTGAAGGATAGTGCCAACAATAGATCTCCAAGGTAGTTGCAGTGCCATGCTATTCCCCTGCATAAATAAAGAAGAAAACCTGATTATTATGAATTCATAAATTAAAAGGAGTTTAGAAAAGTAATGGAGAGCATTTCTGTTGGTGGAGAAGTTGGCGGAGCTGGTGGGGTATATTCATATGAGGCTTTGAAAAGACTGGATAATGTGTGGTACAGGACATGCCGAAACCCCTTCACACCTCCGTTAGCCAAAAGAGGGATGGGTCAAATGGGTTGAAAATTATGAGCGCATACTGCAAGAGATGAATATAATCATTTTTTTTCTTAAGTTGGTGCTAATCATTTTACTATAAATTACAGTTAATTTTATCTGCTTGACAGGTTGATGAGGAATAGGGAAAGAGTTCTACTTCTAAGACATCCAAGAAAAGCGTCTTGGAACGTTTAGAGGAAGAGGTAACAAGAAATTTTTAAGTTTATTATTCTAATCCTTATGTAATATCTGTATCTATTTCATAATAAAACTTTTGTGTTTGTGGTTGATAAGGTCTGTTTTCTTTCAGGATTCTATTTGCGGAAGCGCACATTGCGCCTTAGCAGCCTATTGGCATGAGAAGTTAGGGAATGCGGTTTTGTTGCATATCAGGTAAGCTCTCTCTATCCCCTAGCATTTGACCACATAGCAGCCTAAGTGTGATATAGTACTTTTTTGGAAGTCGAAGCTTAAGGGGTGTTTCTTTTAGCTTATTTTTAGGCTTGTGATTTTATTTGTTTCCGTTTATTTCCAACTTTTAAGCCATAATAAACTCATAACCTAGAAATAGCTTATGAAAATAGCTAATAAGCCTAAGAATAAGTGTAAAGTTATGAACTTATTTAAAGTGGTAAAGTAGCTGATTATTCCGTTTTTAAACCGACATCGGCATGTATGAACGAGGTTTAAACTAATCACAGGATGCAACACTATGTTTTCAAGTGGTTTAATGGTACTTATGTACATGTAATCATTGTCAAAATGAATTGAGGGTGTTTCTGCCATCATGTAGATATGATATTGCAAGGTGTTTCATTAAATGTCAAAATGAACTTTGTGTGGTTTAATCCCTTACCAATCATTTTATTACTGAAAAGAAATACAATAATTCCTAACATCTTTGACTAATAAAAGGTCAAACTGCAGACGCAATGCCAAACACCCCTTATCAGTCATCTTATTACTGACAAAATAACGACCTGATCAGTCGGTCGAATGTAATTCTTTTGACTTTCAACTATTATAATTAACACAAGTTTAGTAATTGACGATTGAATTGTACATATTTCAAGTGCTTACGCTACGTATAGGACTCATAACAATGGCTTAGAATTACTTCTTTATGAGAGACATATGCCCAGACTTGCTACATCAGTTTGGCATTGTGATTATCTGAGGATTCGTAGTTGCCTACTTTAGGGGTGTTCAGTATTTGCAAGTTTGTGTATGTTATCTTCATATTTATTTAGGATAATGGGTCGCTCTTTATTGATTTCTTTCTTTCTTTTATGCTACATCAAATGTAGTCAAGAAGTGTTTGGAGTATGGTGATGCTACAGCTAAACGTCTTTTAAGTGAAGAGATCGTAGGTTTTGAGGACAATAATGGTTATTTATTTGTGAGTTAACTTTTCTAAAGGGCCTAACAATATTTTCTTTTCTGTCGTATATAATTGGGCTCATAGAATGAAAATGTCGAAAGGGCGAAGTTATTTTACTCTTTTAAGTTATCTTTTATAGTGGATAGTTGTTACATAATTTTGTAGTTCTGCCACCCATTATGAAAGATCATTCTCTAAGTGTGATTTTGATGTTGAAGGACCAATTAGCAATTTATGTTATCCAAAAGGTTTTTCAGACTATATCATTCAGTTAGTTAAGTCGTGATACCTGAGACAGAAAATGCACCCGCCTACTGTCAACGATATCATTCAGTTGTTGCAACTCCTATTACAGGTCCTTCTATATGTAGCCGTTTATAAATTTTTTAGATGCGCACCAGGGGTAAATTAGTTTAACCGTTCAGTTTCTTTTAATAAGGTGGTGGTGGGTAGCTTCATAGCATAAAACAAATAACCAAAATCCGTTACGCCCCCATCCCCAAGATACTATAAGTGGGAAAAGCACCAACTTGTGTTGACACGCCCTTTAATGAAAGGGTTGGGCTGATCCGTGTCTGCTACATGTTATTAATGCATATAAGTGTCAGTGATACTTTTCTCTTAAACTGATCCACTCTATGCTCAATTTGCAGACAAGATGAAAAAATATGGGGTCGAGCACCGTTATAGTACTTTGTAGAAAACAGCAACAGCCAGTATAAAGACCTGACCCGGAGATTGCAGGTAATAATGTCGTTTTATTAACATGTTTTTCACTTTTTTTATTTTAGTTAACTTACTTTCCTTACTACCTGTATGACCCATAGGATCTCAATAAGATGCACGTATACTCATAATTGAAACAATTTAACCATTTTTTGCTATTAGGAGATCCGAGTAGCAAGAAGCAATCGTCAATCAGCGCATAACAGGTAGCCAATAGTGTTAGTTTGAAAGAGAGCACCTATATGGCTATATATTGTAGAGGTGACAAAAAGTGCAAGTTTAGTCGGGTAATGGGTCAAAACAGGTATGTGTCAATTTCCAATCGGGGTTGAGCTGGGATGGGTAGACACATTACTTATTCTTAGTTCTACGGCTAAATTGCACCAGGTGTTTTTTTAGCCCGTCCTTTTTTCTTAATTTACTAATTGTAAGCAAGTTAGTATGCTCAAATTTGTATTTCCATGTGTCAGATATCTGATGGAACCTTTCATATTCAGGTGTCTATAAAGAAATTGATAGCGAATCAATGACGTATAATTTCCTAGAATCAAAGCAAGATGACATCTACACGGATGATGGGACTGTATTTTACCTTAACAATCTGGATGATAAGAGAAAGCCCAGAACTTGGAAGGCCCGTGGCTTCATTTAAGTGCATATGATCTATATCCTTTATTAATATTTATAGCTAATGAGTATTGTGAAAGACTGGAATTTTATGGAACGAGCTACAATTTAGCATGGTATCTTAAGTATCAGTTGGGTAAGTAGCTGTTGGGATCCTGCAATTGCTTAATCTTGATAAATCAGTTTGTCAGCTCGCACTGGATCAATTACGCCACCTAGGTAGTTTCTAATCCTTTTTCATTTATTTAAAGCAATTGTTGTTCAAATTAGTTTTCGTAATCTGGATAAAGACAGGTAGGCAGTTGACGTTGCTAATCCCATTATATGTCTAATTAGTAACTACGTTGTTGTGGCCTTCAATGAGGTCATTGAGATGGTATGGCTTATTCTTTATGCTCCACCTAATATCTGAGTTTTTTAGTGGGGTCGAGTGGATCTGGTAAATCGACCATCATTGGGTTGATAGAGAGGTCTTATGACCCTTTAAGAGGGACGGTCTATATTGATGAACGGGACATTAAGGAATATAACCTAAGAGCATTAAGGTCACATATCGCATTAGTCAGTCAAGAGCCAACACTTTTTGCAGGTACTATTCGTGAAAATATTGCTTACCGAAAACCAAGTGCTACAGAAACTGAGATCAGGAGTGCTGCCACGCTTGCCAATGCCCATGAATTCATAAGGTATAATGCCCACTCCTAAACTCAGATTTGAATAGCCTAAGGGACAAGAGAAGTGACTCAAGAATGAGACTTGAACCAAATAAACATTTACAGTCAGTTAAATTCAGAACCAATTCCATACAGTGTTTCGAATCACATATGCATGCCTTTTTGCAGTTTGATTAAACATATTTAAGATGTGTTCATAAGCACCGCTCTAGAAAACATTACTGTTTGAATTAGAAATCTTTGATTAACTGCATGGCTAACTTTGTACTACTTGTGGATGGCACTTGGCAGTGGAATGAAAGATGTGTATGAAACATACTGTGGTGAAAGAGGTATGCAGCTCTCAGGAGGTCAGAAACAAAGAATAGCATTGGCTCGAGCAATTATAAAAAAACCCAACTATTTTATTGTTGGACGAGGCAACGAGTGCTCTTGATAGCGTATCAGAAAGCTTGGTTCAAGAAGCATTAGAACATATAATGAGCGGACGCACCAATACAAAATTCAGAATGTATTGTTGTGGCTCACCGCCTCTCAACAATTAAAGATGGGAAGGTGGCAGAGCAAGGGTCTCATTCTGATCTTTTATGTCTACGTGGCGGCGCATACTCAAACCTTGTGAAAGTGCAGAGCGGAAACTCACCTTTCAGCCAATAAAACACGGTGATTAAGTTCAGTTTAATATAGCACCAGGATTTGTAAATCGAACATCTTCAAGGTTGGGAGAAAAGCAATTTAATGATTTTGTGATGCGGATAGGAGGCGTATAAATAAGAAGTATTTTTATACCATCTTGCATCAAACATTGTCATATCTGGCCAATTGCATTTTATAATTTTATAAGGAATAAGATAATATAATGACGTATTTGGATTATTTATTAGGACTGCTTATATGTTTATTGTGGTTTTTATATAGTAGTGAGTAGTTTTTACTATTTGGATAGAAGCAAAGTAGTATGTGTCATGAGATTGTTCAAATAATGTATCTAAAACCTTTCTCAATTATATACCACGTTTCTTATCTATTAGTAAAAAGTTTTATTTGTATGACCAGGACTCAAAATTGCAGTATCTATGTGACAAGCAGTACAAAGTAACAAGGACGAGCATCACAAAAAAAAGTAGTACTTCCAAGAATCAAGAGCAGTACAAACGACCATACGTTGTCAGTACTAACTTGATAAATGCTACGAGCAGTACTAACCATGAAGCAATATTAACTGAGCAGTACAAACTTGAATGTAACAGAAAGAAAAAAAAATAATAGCAAGTTGATTGTTTCTGTTTTTCTACTGCACTCAATTCAACAAATAGATTCAATGATGATGCTTAAACAAAAAAAGATATGAATGAAATGTTTTTAGAATGTTGTTTGAAGTGTCATGATGAAATTATATGCGTTTTATTTTTATTATTATTATTTTTTTATTTATTTATTTTTTTTTTTTTATTGTTTGTTAAACTTGGTTATATGGTTATTGTGTTTTGATATAGTAGATATGTAAATTACAATTCATGCCCGCCTTACTTTTTTCAACGATAATCACAAGTCATGCCCGCCCTATGGGCGGCTTATATGCCCGGGAGGGCTTACAAGTCATGCCCGCCCATTGGGCGGGCCATGAAAACTATAATTACAAGTCATGCCCGCCCATTGGGCGGGCTTTGAAGTCTAGTATATATATATATATATATATATTTAATAATTAAGTATTTAATTAGTTAGGGCTTATAATTAATTAAATAGGTATTGAAAAATTAATATGATAATGGTGATAGTGGGGTATTATTATATTATAAATATTATAATTATTTATAATATAATGATAATTATAAAGAAATTTATAAGTATTTAATTTTGAGAAATTAAATAAGTGTAAGTGTATAAATATCTAAAATATATTTATACGTCTAATAAAGTCTAAAAATACTAATTTAGAAGAATTAATATTTTTAATAATAAAAGTAATTCGTTTCGTCTTTTACTCAGTTTTCATCCGAAAATATTCTAAGTGTCGAAATTTTAGAAAAATCTGGAATGACCCATTCGTTTATTCAAACTTTTCCATTCTTCCCAAGTGTTGCAATTTCCTCAAATAATCCCTTACGTTAACTATATTTGCAAAACTAGTCCAAAATGTATATTTATCGTTATAACTATATTTATTGTTACGTTTACTTCTTAATTATGGGTTTCGATATAAAAGTCAACGTTTAGTCATAATACTTTCAAAAGTCAACTTTAGGCCGAAAAGCCCATTTATTTGTCTTATTGGGCTTAATGTGTCAAAACGAGTTCAAAACGGTTTTAATCGATATATAACGTTTTAATAAGTCAAAATATTTATAAAATGTCGAAAAATGTTCGAAAACTCATTTTTGTCATCCGAAATATTTGGCCCGAAAAGTCCATAATGGGTCCAATAGTCCAAGTTTAGCCCAAAAATTGTTTAACCATATTAAGTTACAATATATATATCGTTAAGTTTCCAAAAATCAATTTAACATGTTCATCACGTCGTTTGGTCAAAAAGTCAAACCAATGCCCTTTTTGTGTCGAGAACATCATAAGCCCAAAAATAGCTTTAAACCTTTAAGCCCTTTTTGTCCGAATAGCTTTCGTAACGATTTTTGAATAAATCAATTAAGCACTTATTATCAAGCAAAATGGTCAAAAAGTCAACCAAGGCCGAAACATATTGGGCTCGGCCCATGTTATGTCGAGACCAAAGTTAACCCAAAACAAATAAGCCGAGACAAATAAGCTAGTGCTTATTTCTAAAAGCTATCCAAAATAAACTATTAAGCATAAGTTTCACCATTTCACCACTAGAGCCAAAACTTTATGTTTTTCAAAACCACAATAATTATTTATTTTATAAGTGAGCCGATTTATGTATACACACAAATAAGTGTATATTTCGTTTTAAACTCGCGTAATTAACACTAATCACATTTGTATCATCAAACTAGTACCACAAGCAACAAGATTTACCACACAAGCAAGAAATAACATAACTTGTATAAAAACCACCAAAAAGTCGAGCAACCATACAATATATATCAAACCCTAGCTTTTTTATTTTAGCAAAACATACACAATATGCACTTGGTAACATCTTTAAACATCACAAGAATATTTAAATTGCAAGATTAGATGAGTTTTGAAAATCCTTACAATCTTTGTGAGGAATTCGTGAGGTAGAAAGACCAAGAAAGAACCCAAATTGCTTCAAATTTACCCAAGACACGTTCCGATTAACCCAAAACACTTGAAAGTACACCCCGATTAGTTCAAACTTCACTAGATTTTTGTAGATATTGATTTTATGTTGTGTTCGAGAGTTTTGAGGGTGAAAATGATCAAGGAAAGTGTTTGAGATAAAAATGTATGTGTGAAGTATTATGTGTAACTAATGGGGTATAAAAACAAATTCTATACATGTCATCATCCGCTAAGTAAGATATTAGGATAAAAATTCTTGTCTAGTTGTGTGATATGGGCGGTAAATGACAAGAATAAGAGGGGGGGGGGGGGAAGATTTTTGCTCCTCGTTAGAGTAACGTGTGTCGTTTTAAGCTTAAATTTTATCGTAAAGTCCCGGTTTGACCTTTTTGGACACGTACACGCCAAATAAAGTTTTTATTGACGTTTTCGTCAGAATAATAATAAAATATTATTATTTTTAAAAAAAATGCATTTATTTGACTGCTGCCATATATACTGTACTGTCGGTTCGCGTATGAGGTTGCTTTTCAGTAAATACGAGAAAGCTTCTCAGTTAATTACGAAACTTGTCAGTAACTATCAGAAATAGAATAATTTACGCTTACTAACAAAAATAAACTTTTTCAGCAGTGACTGTAAGCTATAGTATGTGGGACAGCTCCCAAAAATGTTTAGAAATGCTCAGAAACATGCAGTTACGCATAGAAATGCCCGTCTTAAAAATAATAAATAAATATTTATTATTAACTTAAAATGTGAAAATTACCATTTGTCACAGTCTCCCCAGCTAATGGGGAAATCCGTCCCGGATTTCAATTCTTGTTACACGATGAATTCGAAAAGAGATGAGGATACTTTCGCTTGATTTCATCCCCTCGCTCCCAAGTGTACCCGGGACCTCTGCGAGAGTTCCAACGGACCTTTACAATTGGGATACGACTCTGCTTTAGTCGTTTGACTTCCCGGTCCATGATTTCAATCAGTTCCTCGATGAAGTTCAGTTTCTCTTCAAGTTGAATCTCATCCAAAGGAATGGCAGCGTTATCATCAGATAAGAACTTTTTCAAGTTGCTGACATGAAAAATATCATGCACAGCGCTGAGTTCGGATGGCAATTCGAGTCGATAGGCTACCAGTTCGATTCTGGAAAGAATCTCCAAAGGTACAATATAACGAGGTTCAACTTCCCACGTTTACCAAATCTTATCACGCCTTTCCATGGCGAGACCTTTAACATCACTTTATCACCCACTTGGAACTCAAGGGGTTTTCGCCTCTTGTCGGCATAGCTCTTTTAACGGTCACGAGACGCTTGCATTCGGCTCTTGATCTGCAAAATTTTCTTGGTAGTCTCGTGGACTAGGTCTAGTCCGGTAAGTTGCCTTTCACCGACTTCAGCCCAACATATTGGCGATGTGCACTTACGACCATAAAGTGCTTCATACGGTGTAGCCTTGATGCTGGTGTGGTAGCTGTTGTTATAGAAAAACTCAGATAAATGCAAATGCCTATCCTAGCCGTTCACGAAGTTAATCACACGGGCTCTCAGCATGTCCTCTAACGTCTGAATGGTCCTTTCACTCCGACCATCAGTCTGAGGATGATAAGTTGTACTCATGTCGAGGTCTGTTCCCAATGCGTCTTGGAGGAACTTCCAGAAGTTAGATGTGAAACGACTGTCTCGATTAGAGATGATAGAAACAGGCACACCATGCCTTGCGACAATTTCCTTCACACACAGTCGTGCAAGTTTGTCCATGCTATCGTTATCCTTTATAGGAAGGAAATGAGCAGATTTAGTGAGACGGTCCATGATTACCCAGATCGTGTCGTAATCGCTCGATGTCTTAGGCAGTTTGGTGATAAAATCCATAGTGATGCGCTCCCACTTCCATTTTGGAATTTCAGGTTGTACAAGTAGACCGGATGGTCTCGGGTGTTCAGCCTTGACTTTCGAACACATTAAACATTTACTGACGTACTCAGCTATATCGGCCTTCATGTTTGGCCACCAGTATAGCTTCTACAAATCCAAGTACATCTTTTCGAATCCTGGATGGATGGAGTACTTGGATTTTTGGGATTCATGCATGATCAAATCACGAATTCCTCCGTATAGCGGGATCCAACTTATGTCCCCATAACACAAAACTTCGTCAAATCTCTTTACGAAGCCATTCTCCCTCGCTGGCATTCCGTAAATCTTCTCATGCTGTCGGTTCTCTTCCTTGAGTGCCTCGACCTGAGCCTCAAGAATTTTCTCTGGAAGCGGTGAACTGATCGTCATTCCTAACGATCTGACTCTGAGCGGTTTGATCCGCTCTTTCCTACTGAGGGCATCGGCAACCACATTTGCCTTGCCTGGGTGGTAACAGATCTCACAATCGTAGTCGCTAAGCAATTCCAACCATCGGCGCTGTCTCATGTCCAGCTCCTTCTGGTTCAAGATGTGTTGTAGGCTTTTGTGGTCGGTATACACCACTCACTTTGTGCCATAGAGATAGTGCCTCCAGATTCTAAGTGCAAACACAACTGATCCTAACTCTAGGTCATGGGTTGTGTAGTTCTTCTCATGGGATTTTAGTTGTCGAGAAGCATATGCTATCACCTTCTCTCTCTACATTAACACGGCTCCTAAATCTTTGTGTGAAGCGTCGCGATAAACAACAAAGTCTTCACTACCTTCAGGTAAGGCCAAAGTAGGTGCACTACACAACTTTTCCTTAAGGAGTTGAAAAGCTTCTTCCTCCTTATCTCCCCAGTCATATTTCACATTCTTCTGTATCCGTTTAGTCAAAGGCTTCGCTATCTTGGAGAAACCTTCAATAAACCTTCGGTAATAACCGGCAAGTCCTAAGAATTGGCGTATTTCGGTGGGTGTTGTGGGTGTCGCCCAATCCTTTATTGACTCCATCTTTGCGGGATCCACGTGAATGCCTTGACTATCGATCCCGTGGTCCAGAAACTGCATAGTTGATATCCAGAATTCACACTTCGAAAATTTGGTATATAACTCCTCCTTCTTCAATAATTCAAAGATTAGCTTGAGGTGTTCCTCGTGCTCTTTCTCATTCTTAGAATATATCAGGATGTCGTCAATGAACACGATCACGAATTTATCCAAGTACGGCTTAGACATTCGATTCATGAGGTCCATGAATACGGCCGATGCGTTAGTTAAGCCGAATGGCATAACTTGGAATTCATAATGGCCATATCGGGTCCTGAATGCAGTCTTCGGGATATCCTTTTCCCGGACTCGGAGTTGATGATATCCTGATCTCAGGTCAATCTTGGAGTAAACTGATGAACCTTGTGGTTGATCGAATAGGTCGTTGATTCTCGGGAGTGGGTATTGATTCTTGATGGTTAGCTTATTCAGCTCCCGATAGTTGATACACATCCTGAAAGATCCATCCTTCTTCTTAACAAACAGGACCGGAGCTCGCCAAGGCGAAGAACTCGATCTGATAAAACCTTTCCCTCTTAGTTCAGCCAACTGATCAGACAACTCCTGTAACTCCATTGGTGATAACCGATAGGGCGCTCACGCTACAGGCGCGACTCCTGGAACTAAATCGATCAGTCTGGCGGGCGGGAGTCCAGGTAGGTCTTCTGGAAAAACTTTTGGGAAATCCCTCACGATTGGCACGTCTTCCAATCGTTTCTCTCTGGGCTCCTTCTCTTTCTTCTCAGTAACATGAGCCAGAAAGAGATGGCATCCTTTCTTGATGCGCTTCTGCATCTTCGTACACGAGATGATGCTCAATCTTGACGAGCGTGCACGATCGCTCCGATCTCCTTCTATTATCATAAACTCATTCTCGAAGGGTACTCTGACGATCTTTTCATCACAGATGATGACGGCATGATATTTCGATAGCCAATCCATCCCTATGATGACGTCAAAACTACCCAACTCTACTGGCATGAGATCGATGTTGAATGGGTGGTTTAACAAGTTTAGAGTACAACCTCTTATAATGATATCTACCCTTTCTAAGTTCCCGTTAGCTAATTCTACGTCAAAGACGTTGTCTAAGGTGGTTGGAGCAATATCAATTAAGGAACTAAAAGCAGTCGACACAAAACTTCTATCTGCTCCCGTATCAAATAATATCGATGCATAACGATTATTTAAAAGAAACGTACCCGTCACCACGTTTGGGTCGTCCTGGGCTTCCCTTCTGCCCACAGCATAAACTCTACCACGAGCTCCTCCTCCATTGCCCTGGTTCCCATTGTTAACTGTTGCTCCCTGGTTACCATGACCACCACCGTTTCCCTGATTCCTGGTTTTATTTCACTCATTACGGTAATGACCCTTCTCACCACATCCATAGCAGGTGACTTCCGCCCTACGGTTGTTGGGTGGTGCTGATTCTCTTTCTTCCAGGAAAAACTTCCGGGAAATCCCTCACGATTGGCACGTATTCCAATCGTTTCTCTCCGGGCTCCTTCTGTTTCTTCTCAGTAACATGAGCCAGAAAGAGATGACATCCTTTCTCGATGCACTTCTGCACCTTCGTACACGAGATGATACTCAATCTTGACGAGCATGCACGATTACTCCGATCTCCTTCTATTATCATAAACTCGTTCTCGTAGGGTACTCTGACGATCTTTTCATCACAGATGATGACGACATGATATTTCGATAGCCAATCCATCCCTATGATGACGTCAAAACTATCCAACTCTACTGGCATGAGATCGATGTTGAATGGATGGTTTAACAAGTTTAGAGTGCAACCTCTTATAATGGTATCTACCCATTCTAAGTTCTCGTTAGCTAATTCTATGTCAAAGACGTTGTCTAAGGTGGTTGGAGCAATATCAATTAAGGAACTAAAAGCAGTCGACACAAAACTTCTATCTGCTCCCGTATCGAATAATATTGATGCATAATGATTATTTAAAAGAAATGTACCCGTCACCACGTTTAGGTCATCCTGGGCTTCCCTTCTGCCCACAACATAAACTCTACCACGGGCTCCTCCTCCATTGCCCTGGTTCCCATTGTTAACTGTTGCTCCCTGGTTACTATGACCACCGCCGTTTCCCTGATTCCTAGTTTTATTGCACTCATTACGGTAATAACCCTTCTCACCACATCCATAGCAGGTGACTTCCGCCCTACGGTTGTTAGGTGGTGCTGCTTGTTCGGTGGCTAGGGGTCTTGACCTGCAATTCTTGGCCAAATGTCCCACTCTCTGGCAGTTGTGACACTTAACCGTGCACTGTCCTTTGTGGTGTAGCTTACAGCGGTTGCAAAGAGGCGCATTCCTATCATACCCCCTCTTCTAACCTGAACCTGCTGCATAAGCATTTGCCACTTCCTGTCTTTTGTTTTGAGAGTTACTATTGCTACCCTTTGAGTGGTCTTCCCACTTTCTCTTGTTGTCAGTACTCTTTTCTGGGACATCCTCCAATTCCTGGTCCATCAACATGTTGGCTATTTCCATGGTCTCGTGGAGATCTGCAGCCCTTGAGGTAGTCACATCTCCTCTTATGGACTTTGGCAAACCTCCAATATACCTCTCAATCAATCGCGTCTCAGTCTGAACCATTTCAGGACATAGCAAAGCCAGTTCCTGGATTCTCTGGTTGTAAGCAGCCATGTTGTTATTTTGCACCATCAAGTTTCAAAATTCTATCTCCAACTTCTTGACCTCATTTCGTGGGCAATACTTCCTAAGCACTAACTCCTTAAAGTTATCCCACGACATTGCATAAGCAACATCCATGTTGGCAGATTTCATGTAGTTGTTCCACCAGGTCAAAGCGGCATCCATGAAAGTGAAAGATGCATACTTAACCCTGTCGTCATCGTTACAACCACTGATGCGAAACACGGTTTCCAGCTTTTCAATCCACCTAGTCAGGCCAATGTCTCCCTCTGTTCCTCCGAAACCTCCAACCATGATCTTTTAGAATTCAGAGTAAGTGCAGCCACGGCTGTTGGTCACTGGCCTTGACATTCCGGTGTTGGTGGTTGAGTTGTTTGCGGCTGCAAGTATGGTTGCCACACGATCAATGACAAGCTGATCTAGCGTTGCTTGGTTCACCACAGGTGGGTTTGCCGTGGCCCTGGTTGGGGCGGCGTTCTCAGCATCTCTGCCTTACGCGGCTCTTGTCGGGGTGGCATTTTCTGCAGTCCTACCTCGCACTACTCTTGCTGGGGCAGGTGTGTTAGCGATTCATCCTCGTGTGACTCTGGTTGACAGAATGCAAGAATAAAGTCAACCACAGAGGAAATGAACAATCGAAATAGATAAAACCAAGCTTGTTATATATGTATATAGGCTAATAGTCCATCACTAACTGATAACTCATCAATTTAGGGGAATACATCATCTACTGAAACTAATATAGGCTCGGTCACGCTCAAGGCGTAACTGCTCGAATGCTGTAGTCATCCCTCCAATAGCAGCCTCCAAATGATCCACACGGGTGTCTCAACTCCTGGTTCTCTCTCATCACAGCACCGATCGTATACTCGGTAGTCATGATCCTCTACCACTGAGCGCGATCAGTATCTCGAGCTCTCCTCAACATCCCATGAATCCTGGTCTGGCCTCGGCCCAAATCGATAGCCCTAAAGTCCAAATCCTTGAGCTCCCTACCATGCAACCTCTCCAGTGCATCTAATTTGGCTCTCAGGCCAATCATCACATGTCTGTCGGAATACATCTCCTCAAACAGCACACATGCAGCCCTGTCAACTGTCCCAATCCGCCTCTCAACACTCTGAATGTGGTCAGGCTGCTCTAACCTCTCAATCTGATCTGAGTGCACATCGAGAAAACTGCCATGGTTCCTTAGCTGAATCCATACCTGCTCTATGACAGTAGGCTCCTCGATCTCGACTGGTGAGGCTGGTAGAAGCGGAGAAACCACTATTGATGGAAGCGGAGAAGGTATCGGAGATGGAGGTGGCACAAACGAAGGAGATGATGAAGTGTACTCTGGACTAGCTGCACGCACACCCATGCTGGTATCACAAGTAATATCAATCCATTGAGTATCACTCAAATCCTGTATCTAGGCAGCCCTGGAACTCTACCCTACCTCAAATACCCCCTGTACATCCTCCATGATGCCATTTCCATCCCGTGGCATCATCACCTGATCTAGATCCATCGGTACCCCTCTGTCCCTGTCAACACACACATAAACAGGAGCGTGCTTGATGGGTGTTGTCACTGCTGGTGTGGGTTCTACTTGAACTTGCACTGGGTCCTCCACTGATCCTCATCCTCATCAGAGTAAGACTGAATAGACCTACGCAATCTCTGACGGGGAGGGGAATGATTTGGAGATGACATAGGTGACTTAGATGATGGTGAAGTAGAGGTACCCTCATAATCTGATCGGGTCCTCCTCCGAGGTGATGGATCTGGCAAATCTGAGAATCGTAGACGGTATCCAGAATGTACCGACATACGAGCAGTGTGACGGCTGGTGGATGGGGTAGTCTGAGTATGCTGGGTGAGGGTGTAAAGCTGAGCTGGAGATGAACGGTGAGCTGTGGCATAGCGGGGTAGGTATGGTGAGGTAGATGCTGGAGTGGTGTGTGTAGGCTGAGCAGCTGCTCAGGCAACCTCCATCAACGGGTCATCCGGAAATGTAACTAGTCGTCGAAGCGGGGAAGTGTGTCCAGCAGTAAGTAACTCATCACGAACATCGGAAGGGAGAGACATGGCTTGTGACAAATACGGTGGGGTATGTGTAATTATATAGGAGATACTTATATCATATATGTTAAGTAAAAATACTCAAACAGCATAGTATAACACTTAATCATATAAGGCAAATAGCGATCAACTCATGGCAAGCTAGGCAGGCAGGCATGCATCCGGCGGTTATAAGGAAACGTTTTTCATAAACTGGTTATAACCTAGGCTCTGAATACCAATCTGTAACACCCCCAAAATCAGGATTTGTGGAAGCATACATATTTGGGGGCTACTAAATCGATAATCACAACACAAAGATATAGAGAACGGATTAAAAATCCATTTTAAAATAGTTTACATTTCCAAAGTTAATTGTCATACATCAAGTTCAATTCAATTAAAACAAGGCCCATTTAACATGACCGTCCCAATTCAGAGTTTAACGCATAAGCAAAAACATTTCTAGAAAACGTATGACCAATGCCATGCCCTGCCTTCAATGAATACATTCTCAAACACCTGAGAAAAATATGCTAAAAGTCAGCTAACGCTGGTGAGTTCATAGGTTTAAAGTAAATAAGCACATATGGACCATAGCAAATAATTTAGCAATCACACTCATTTTGTATGTTAACACTAAGCTCATCCAACCGAGACTAGACAAACAACATGCCAAGCTGACATAGCAAACAAAGGGTGCCCGCGAGTGTTAATCCTCATATACTCGGCAAAATCCGACATGGTATACGTTTGCGTTGACCTGCCGGGCCAACCGAACGGGCGAGTCACCACCAATAAATCTATTTATATCGTACGCACTTCCCAGCAGGAATTGACGGTTGACGATAATGGGCGCAATGGGATTCAAACATACTTAGGTTATCCGCATACCAGTGTGTATAAAAACAAAGTTCAATTTGGTCCATGAAAACAATTTTTACATGTTTCTCACCCCAAGGTTTATAAAACAATACGTATAAAAATGGGGCTATAAACTCACCTTAATAACAATAGCAATCTGCTAGTCAACAATAACACAGTGCAACCGCTCCGACACGCGACCTAGATCAGTATGGTAAGTCTTAACGAAATATTCGTGTTTTAAATGTTTTAACTCAGTTGAAAGGTTTATGTATGTCAAGTGCTCGTGTATTTTTTGCTTGCTGTGTGTTAAGGTACATTTCAAAATATTTCATCGTATAAGAATCTTTGGTGATGGCTCATGGTGAATGTGCACGGTGAAAATACGTGCTACGAAACTTTCGTGCTTAGTGCTTGTCGTCGCAAAATGCGTAAGTAATATATATATTATCGTATATATAATATATATATATATATATATATTATATATATATATATATTATATATATATATATATATATATATATATATATATATATAATAATAATAATAATAATAATAATAATAATTAAGTATTTAAGTAATTAGGGCTTATAATTAATTAAATAGGTATTGAAAAATTAATATGATAATGTTAATTATAAAGAAATTTATAAGTATTTAATTTTGAGAAATTAAATAAGTGTAAGTGTATAAATATCTAAAATATATTTATAAGTCTCACAAAGTCTAAAAATATTGATTTAGAAGAATTAATATTTTTAATAATAAAAATAATCCGTTTCGTCTTTTAGTCGGTTTTCATCCGAAAATATTCTAAGTGTCGAAATTTTAGAAATATCGGGCATGACCCATTCGTTTATTCAAACATTTCCATTCTTCCCAAGTGTTGCAAATTCCTCAAATAACCCCTTACGTTAACTATATTTGCAAAACTAGCCCAAAATGTATATTTATCGTTATAACTATATTTATTGTTACGTTTACTTCTTAATTATGGGTTTCGATAAGAAAGTCAACGTTTAGTCATAATACTTTCAAAAGTCAACAAAAAGTCAACAGCTACAACATTGGGCCGAAAAGCCCATTTATTTGTCTTATTGGGCTTAAGGTGTCAAAACGAGTTCAAAAGGGGTTTAATTGATATATAACGTTTTAATAAGTCAAAATATTTATAAAAGGTCAGAAAATGTTCGAAAACTCATTTTTGTCATCCGAAATATTTATTGGGCCGAAAAGTCCATAATGGGTCCAATAGTCCAAGTTTAGCCCAAAAATCATTTAACCCTTTTAAGTTACAATATATATATCGTTAAGTTTTCAAAAATCAATTTAACATGTTCATCACGTCGTTTGGTCAAAAAAGTCAAACCAATGCCGAAACCACATGGGCTCGGCCCATTTTGTGCCGAGAACATCATAAGCCCAAAAATAGTTTTAAACCTTTAAGCCCTTTTTGTCCGAATAGCTTTCGTAACGATTTTTAAATAAATCAATTAAGCACTTATTAATAAGTAAAATGGTCAAAAAGTCAACCAAGGCCGAAACATATTGGGCTCGGCCATGTTATGTCGAGATCAAAGTTAATCCAAAACAAATAAGCCAAAACAAATAAGCTAGTGCTTATTTCAATAAGCTATCCAAAATAAACTATTAAGCATAAGTTTCACCATTTCACCACTAGAGCCAAAACTTTATGTTTTTCAAATCCCCAATAATTATTTATTTTATAAGTGAGCCGATTTATGTATACACACAAATAAGTGTGTATTTCGTTTTAAACTCGCGTAATTAACACTAATCACATTTGTATCATCAAACTAGTACCACAAGCAACAAGATTTACCACACAAGCAAGAAATAACATAACTTGTATAAAAACCACCAAAAAGTCGAGCAACCATACAATATATATCAAACCCTAGCTTTTTTATTTTAGCAAAACATACACAATATGCACTTGGTAACATCTTTAAACATCACAAGAACATTTAAAATGCAAGATTAGATGAGTTTTGAAAATCCTTACAATCTTTGTGAGGAAGTCGTGAGGTAGAAAGACCAAGAAAGAACCCAAATTGCTTCAAATTTACCCAAGACACGTTTCGATTAACCCAAAACACTTGAAAGTACAACCCGATTAGTTCAAACTTCACTAGATTTTTGTAGATCTTGATTTTATGTTGTGTTTGAGAGTTTTGAGGGTGAAAATGATCAAGGAAAGTGTTTGAGATAATTACGGAGTAAGCGAGAGTGAGTGAATAGATCTATTGAGGGTGACGCCTCCATTCGGGTTGGTAGCGCCAACTAGTCATACGAACGCATTTCATTTGTATCATATCAGAGTGTCTGGAAAAACACTCAGTTTGGGGCATTTATTTCAGTCTAGCTTCGGGGTCATGAGCTTAAGAGCCAATGTATTATTTTTATGTGGCATTTATGTCATTTCACTTTATACTTGTGGTTACTGTAGAAACCATTCGTTTACATAAACCTATGATTCTCACCAACTTTATTGTTGACCGTTTTTAGCAATGTATTTTCAGGTAATTAAGGCATTCGCATCATGGGCTGCATGTGGACATATCATAGAGTCGCGGTGACGACGCGTCTTACTTGTATTTATATGCACTTTAAACTATCGTTTGGTTTGTAACAAACTTATTTCTGCAAACTTGAATCATCTTTTGGGACCTATCTTTTATAAACTCTGAATGCTTTATGAAATCAAACGATGTACTTTTAAAAAATACTTTAGGTCGTTCAATATAACTGTAACTATGATGCTATGGCCGTCGCGCCCCAGGTATTCCATTCCGCTGCAAATCAGGTATTTAGGGGTGTGACAGATTGGCATCAGAGCTAAGGTTATAGCGAACTAAGTTGTATCACGGTCCCTAGACTATAACTACATCATCATAGCATCTCATCATTTCATCATAAGTGCATATTCACTATACATGCGGTTTCATACATACACTATGCGAGTTACTTATACTTATACTTATATATATTTATATTGACCTGGTTCACAGCGATATGTATTCACCCAACCACCCTATTATCATTACAGCAGACTCGGATATCGAGGATGCTTTTTCATCCACTAATACACCTACATCACTACTCTCACCTTCCCATACCTCGACATTTCCATATCATTCACCATTGTTAGATAATAACTCCCACCTATTTAAGGTATTAGCACCACCTGAGCCAGACTTAGAAGAGACTACTCGATATGGCACTGAGACTTTTGAGATTCAGGAGACTGCCCCTACCTTTCCACTATCACCACTGTCATTCCCCTTTCCCATTTCCACTTATCAGGAATTAGATGACACCTGTGGATAATACCAAGATCACCGACTCAACAGGAACATCAGCAGATTCCTCAGGAATGGTTTGAGATCTATACTATCTCAGGTATGACTGACACACAACTCCAGGCCCCACATCAGAACTCATCCCAACCCCAAGATGCCGCAATCCAGGATCCAACCAGAGGAGCACCAGGGAACCTCTAGATTAGACTTATATCTTTACTAGCTTTTACTATCATCCTAGCCACGGGATGCGTGGCATAGTTCAAGAAAACTTGTAGTATTTTGGTTGTTGTACAACGAACTTACCAAGTGTTGATTCTACTATGTGGATATGGTTGTGCTATGCTTGATATCGGCCTATGTAGGCCGAAATTTTCATTTTATATATTCATGTGTGTTATGATTATATTTATGATATTTTCGTGGTTGCATCTTGTTATGATTTCACTCCATTTATACACGTCATGGTTGCGTATATGTGAGTGTAATGATCTTTACTACTTATAAATTCTTATGGTCTCTTATGATTTAGAAGAGTTATGTCGAAGCAAGCCGCTCCAGCCATGACGCAAGCCACTGTTGAACAAATCATTGCCAAGAGCATAGCTACAGCCCTCGCCAAAAATCTCACTCACGAGGAATTTATGGATTGCAATCCCCCCTCCTTTAGCGGAACTGAAGGCGCGAAGGGATTTTTCAAATGGTTCGAAGAAGTAGAAACAATATTTCGATGTGGCGACTGCCGCAAGGAAAACAAAGTTAAGTTCGCCACTTGCACTTTTCGGGATCATGCCCAAGAATGGTGGACTAAACATGTTCAGATAGTAGGAGTCGACGCTGCTTACTTAATCTCTTGGGAGAAACTAAAAAGGATGATGACTTTAACATATTGTTCAAGAAGCGAATTACGAGCAATGGAATAGGAAATCCTAGACTTTACCATGGTAGGAGATGATGTTGCCAAATACACTGATCGTTTTTACGAATTAGCATGACTAGGCCCTGCAATGGATGAACCGGAAAGCAAGAAACTTGAGAGATATATCGGGGGACTCTCCCCTGAAATTCGTATATTGGTCATCTCATTAGAACCCGATACCATGTCTATAGCTATCCGTATGGCGATCGAGGAAAAGGAACACATAGCTCACATCCAGGCTGTAGGAAACAATAATGACAACAAATGGAAATGGAACAACAACAAGAGAAACTTGGACAACAACCAGAATGACAATGCTACTCAACAACCACCAAAGAGACAAGAAGTTGCTAAGGCCTGTGTTGCAGGCCCAACTGAAAAGAAAGGTTACAAAGGTACCCTACCCAAATGCAACAAGTGTCAAAGTCATCATAACCCTGGGCATTGTCTTAATCCTTGTTGTAACTGAAAGAAGATTGGTCATTCGACTAGAGAATGCAAGTTTCCAGTCATTTCCGGAAATCAAAAACCTCCAGTGACATGTTTTGGCTGTGGGGAGATAGGACACTACAAGAATGAATGTCCAAAACAGAGGAACCAAGGAACTGGGAATCAGGTTGGAATAGCTCGTGGGAGAGCTTATATCACCAGAGGAGGAGATTGCCAGGACATCAACAACATTGAGGACGACAACAATGCCTAAGGACAAAGAACTTCTACTTTAATAATAAACCATAGATGGAGCCCGCTAGGGTTGTATTTCTTTAAGTAGTCTATCTTAAGTACTTTCTTGTAACCTCGTTGTATCATGTACTTTTCTATCTAATGTAATCTCTATCTTTTATCATCTCCACAGTAATCACAACCTTCGTTTATTTCATTTCCTATTCCACTTGCCCAATTTTCAATCATTTCGCAACAACATACCGCTAGCCTGGTAGGGGTTAGGCAAATTTCGACTTTGACTATAGATTAGTACCATTCTATAAGAATCTCCCATACATCCTATAACCCATCCATCAGATTTTATCCCAAACTATTTCACTACCGCTTTATAAAACTGCTTCGCATAACTTTGCCTTAAGCTATCTTACTACCATCTCAGGAAATTATTTCACAGAATTTTTCAAACGAGTTATAGTACTACCACCTTATAAATTGACATTATGTCATCCTATCAACTACTTACTACAACTTTTTTTTTAAAACAACACGTTGAACATCATCTAAAAACTTTTGAAAAACATAATACTATTTCGACTAAACCGAGCATCGCATCATTAGTCCTCAATTATACATAGCCTGATCACCTATGTCTAATTCAGGAAGGATTATACCATGAAGGAAACAATTATCCTTTCAAATTTTAATAACAATCTTCATTCAAAAGCTTTGTAACCAAACAAAATCTTTCATAAACATCGCTTTTTGACAAACCCTCACTAGATACCTACACCACATGCCACTCACTCAACCGTTAAGTTGGATTCTTTACCCTTGACCTTTCTGGGAAAGATTTTCTATCTACGAAGAGTATTCCATGACATAAGAAAACAATGAAAGGATTTCGAAACCACAAACAAGGACTGGAAACATACGGTAAGTTGATTCATGACGCAACATAAATCTTAAGGCATTACGAGGCAATCCAAATCACTATCCTTGGCATAGTCACCAAATCCTATCATTTCGGAAGTACTAGTTAGACCAAGTAGGTCAACGAATCTAAGCCATGATCCAGTTTAGAAAGGACCAAGTAAGTTAAATGCTCATACCTGTAAGACTTACCTAATACCAACCAATAGGCATTATCCAACACCAGAACCAAAATGTTAGACATTTAAGCGTTCATGCAGACATACCTACTCGACTATTTCACTCTTTTAATGCTTTCAATTCAAACGAATTTTCTTAAAAATGAAATTATACAAATCATATACCTTGTAGGAATTTTTTTTTCTAAAGAACACATTTTGACAAAGTAATCCCCTTATGGTCAGCTTTTAGCAAAAATATCGTACGTTAAGAAAAGTATAACATCAATCTTTACTAAACGGTTCTATTCACATCATGTCAAAGACCCGTCCATAAAATTTTGGGTCACATTTGAAAACAGTCCAATCTCGCATAACCAT